>JAUIMM010000557.1:512500-943170 GCA_031769625.1 Taudactylus pleione
GTATATAGGGGATGGGTATATAGGGGAAGCAGAAGATGGGGTGTAATTATAGGGGATGGGTATATAGGGGAAGCAGAAGATGGGGGTGTATATATAGGGGGTGGGTATATAGGGGAAGCAGAAGATGGGGTGTATATATAGGGAATGGGTATATAGGGGAAGTAGAAGATGGGGTATATATATATGGGATGGGTATATAGGGGAAGCAGAAGATGGGGGTATATATATGGGAGGGGTATATAGGGGAAGCAGAAGATGGTATATATAGGGGAGGATTATATAGGGGAAGCAGAAGATGGTATATATAGGGGAGGGGTATACAGGGGAAGCAGAAGATGGGGGTATATATAGGGGAGGGGTATACAGGGGAAGCAGAAGATGGGGGTATATATAGGGGAGGGGTATATAAGGGAAGCAGAAGATGGGGTGTGTATATAGGGGAAGCAGAAGATGGGGTGTATATATAGGGGATGGGTATATAGGGGAAGCAGAAGATGGGGGTATATATATATATATATACCCCCATCATATATATATATATATATATATATGGGGATTTGTATATAGGGGAAGCAGGGAAGCAGAAGATGGGATATATATATATATATAGGGGAAGCAGAAGATGGGGTGTGTATATAGGGGATGGGTATATAGGGGAAGCAGAAGATGGGGTGTATATATAGGGGATTTGTATATGGGGAAGCAGAAGATGGGGGTATATATATATACCCCCATCATATATATATATATATATATATATATATATATAGGGGATTTGTATATAGGGGAAGCAGAAGATGGGGGTATATATAGGGGACTTGTATATAGGGGAAGCAGAAGATGGGGTGTATATATAGGGGATTTGTATATGGGGAAGCAGAAGATGGGGGTATATATATATACCCCCATCATATATATATATATATATATATATTTATATAGGGGAAGCAGAAGATGGGGTTTGTATATATATATACCCCCATCATATATATATATATATATATATATATATATATATATATATGGGATTTGTATATAGGGGAAGCAAAAGATGGGGGTATATATAGGGGATTTGTATATGGGGAAGCAGAAGATGGGGGTATATATAGGGGATTTGTATATGGGGAAGCAGAAGATGGGGGTATATATATACCCCCATCATATATATATTTAGGGGATTTGTATATAGGGGAAGCAGAAGATGGGGGTATATATAGGGGATTTGTATATAGGGGAAGCAGAAGATGGGGGTATATATATACCCCCATCATATATATATATATATATATATATATAGGGGATTTGTATATAGGGGAAGCAAAAGATGGGGGTATATATAGGGGATTTGTATATAGGGGAAGCAGAAGATGGGGTGTATATATAGGGGATTTGTATATGGGGAACCAGAAGATGGGGGTATATATATATATATACCCCCATCATATATATATATATATATATATAGGGGGTTTGTATATAGGGGAAGCAAAAGATGGGATATATATATATAGGGGATGGGTGTAAAAGGGAAGCAGAAAATGGGGTATATATATGTATATAGGGGAAGCAGAAGATGGGGTGTGTATATAGGGGATGGGTATATAGGGGAAGCAGAAGATGGGGTGTATATATAGGGGGTGGGTATATAGGGGAAGCAGAAGATGGGGTGTATATATAGGGAATGGGTATATAGGGGAAGTAGTAGATGGGGTATATATATATGGGATGGGTATATAGGGGAAGCAGAAGATGGGGGTATATATAGGGGAGGGGTATATAGGGGAAGCAGAAGATGGTATATATAGGGGAGGATTATATAGGGGAAGCAGAAGATGGTATATATAGGGGAGGGGTATACAGGGGAAGCAGAAGATGGGGATATATATAGGGGAGGGGTATACAGGGGAAGCAGAAGATGGGGGTATATATAGGGGAGGGGTATATAAGGGAAGCAGAAGATGGGGTGTGTATATAGGGGATGGGTATATAGGGGAAGCAGAAGATGGGGTGTATATATAGGGGATGGGTATATAGGGGAAGCAGAAGATGGGGTGTATATATAGGGGGTGGGTATATAGGGGAAGCAGAAGATGGGGTGTATATATAGGGAATGGGTATATAGGGGAAGCAGAAGATGGGGTATATATATATGGGATGGGTATATAGGGGAAGCAGAAGATGGGGGTATATATAGGGGAGGGGAATATAGGGGAAGTAGAAGATGGGAGTATATATAGGGGAGGGGTATATAGGGGAAGCAGAAGATGGGGGTATATATAGGGGATGGGTGTATGGGGAAGCAGAAGATGGGGGTATATATAGGGGAGAGGTATATAGGGGAAGCAGAAGACGGGGGTATATATAGGGGAGAGGTATATAGGGGAAGCAGAAGATGGGGGTATATATAGGGGAAGCAGAAAATGAAGTGTGTGTATATATATATATATATATATATGTGTGATGGGTATTTAGGGGAAGCAGAAGATTATATATATATATATATATATATAGGGGAGGGGTATATAGGGGAAGCAGAAGATGGGGGATCTATATAGGGTAGGGGTATATAGGGGAAGCAGAAGATGGGGGTTATATATATAGGGCAGGGGTATATAGGGGAAGAAGGTGTGCGTGTGTGTGTGTGTGTGTGTGTATATATATATATATATATATATATATATATGGGGAGGGGATAAATAGGGGAAGCAGAAGGTGGGGGTATCTATATGGGGAGGGGTATATAGGGAAAGCAGAAGGTGGGGGAATATATGGAAGGGGATATATAGATGAAGCATAAGGTGGGGGCATATACATGGGAAGGGGAGAGGGTATATAGGTGAATAAGAAGGTGGGGATATATATATGGGTGAAGCAGAAGGTGGGGATATATATATGGGAAGAGGAGGTGATGTATAGGTGAAGCAGAAGCTGGAAGGTTACTAAGGGTAGGGGGGTATTTAGGCGAAACATGGTGGGGGTATATATGGGGCACAGATGGTGTGGGTACATATGGAAAGGGTGGTATATAGGGAAACCAGAAGGTGGGGTACATATTGGAATAGGAGAGGGTATATAGTGAAAGCAGAATGTGGAGGGTACATATGAGAAGGGGAGGGGTCTATAAGGGAAGCAGAAGGTGGGGGGTACAAAGGAGAATGAGACGGGGATGGGGACACATAGGGGAAGGAGAAGGTGGTGAGGGGGGCACATAGTGGAAGGAGAAGGTGGTGAGGGGGGTACATAGGGGAAGGTGGTGAGGGGGGTACATAGGGGAAGGTGGTGAGGGGGGTACATAGGGGAAGGAGAAGGTGGTGAGGGGGGCACATAGGGGAAGGAGAAGGTGGTGAGGGGGGTACATAGGAAAAGGTGGTGAGGGGGACACTTAGGGGAAGGTGGTGAGGGGGTACATAGGATTAGGTGGTGAGGGGGTACATAGGATTAGGTGGTGAGGGGGACACAGGGGAAGGAGAAGGTGGTGAGGGAGGTACATAGGAGAAGGAGAAGGTGGTGAGGGGGGTACATAGGGGAAGGAGAAGGTGGTGAGGGGGGTACATAGAGGAAGGAGAAGGTGGTGAGGGGGGCACATAGGGGAAGGAGAAGGTGGTGAGGGGGGCACATAGGGGAAGGAGAAGGTGGTGAGGGGGACACATAGGAGAAGGTGGTGAGGGGGACACATAGGAGAAGGTGGTGAGGGGGACACATAGGAGAAGGTGGTGAGGGGGACACATAGGAGAAGGTGGTGAGGGACACATAGGGGAAGGAGAAGGTGGTGAGGGGGACACATAGGAGAAGGTGGTGAGGGGGTCACATAGGAGAAGGTGGTGAGGGGGGCACATAGGGGAAGGAGAAGGTGGTGAGGGGGACACGTAGGGGAAGGTGGTGAGCGGGACACATAGGAGAAGGTGGTGAGGGGGACACGGGAAGGAGAAGGTGGTGAGGGGGACACATAGGGGAAGGAGAAGGTGGTGAGGGGGACACAGGAGAAGGTGGTGAGGGGGACACATAGGAGAAGGTGGTGAGGGGGGCACATAGGGGAAGGAGAAGGTGCTGAATGGGACACATAGGAGAAGGTGGTGAGGGGGTCACATAGGCGAAGGAGAAGGTGGAGAGGGGGGCACATAGGGGAAGGAGAAGGTGGTGAGGGGGGCACATAGGGGAAGGAGAAGGTGGTGAGGGGGCACATAGGGGAAGGAGAAGGTGGTGAGGGGGATACATAGGGGAAGGAGAAGGTGGTGAGGGGGTACATAGGGGAAGGAGAAGGTGATGAGGGGGACACATAGGAAAAGGTGGTGAGGGGGGTACATAGGAGAAGGTGGTGGGGGGACACATAGGAGAAGGTGTGAGGGGGATACATTGGGGAAGGAGAAGGTGGTGAGGGGGATACATAGGGGAAGGAGAAGGTGGTGAGGGGGATACATAGGGGAAGGAGAAGGTGGTGAGGGAGGTACATAGGGGAAGGAGAAGGTGGTGAGGGAGGTACATAGGGGAAGGAGAAGGTGGTGAGGGGGATACATAGGGGAAGGAGAAGGTGGTGAGGGGGATACATAGGGGAAGGAGATGGTGGTGAGGGGGACACATAGGGGAAGGTGGTGAGGGGGACACATAGGAGAAGGTGGTGAGGGGGACACATAGGGGAAGGTGGTGAGGGGGACACATAGGAGAAGGTGGTGAGGGGGACACATAGGAGAAGGTGGTGAGGGGGACACATAGGGGAAGGAGAAGGTGGTGAGGGGGACACATAGGGGAAGGAGAAGGTGGTGAGGGGGACACATAGGAGAAGGTGGTGAGGGGGGCACATAGTGGAAGGAGAAGGTGGTGAGGGGGACACATAGGAGAAGGTGGTGAGGGGGACACATAGGAGAAGGTGGTGAGGGGGACACATAGGAGAAGGTGGTGAGGGGGGCACATAGGGGAAGGAGAAGGTGGTGAGGGGGGCACATAGGGGAAGGAGAAGGTGGTGTGGGGGGCACATAGGGGAAGGAGAAGGTGGTGAGGGGGACACATAGGGGAAGGAGAAGGTGGTGAGGGGGGCACATAGGGGAAGGAGAAGGTGGCGAGGGGGGTACATAGGAGAAGGTGGTGAGGGGGGTACATATTGGAAGGAGAAGATGGTGAGGGGGTACATAGGAGAAGGTGGTGAGGGGGGACACATAGGAGAAGGTGGTGAGGGGGGCACATAGGGGAAGGAGAAGGTGGCGAGGGGGTACATAGGGGAAGGAGAAGGTGGTGAGGGGGACACATAGGGGAAGGAGAAGGTGGTGAGGGGGACACATAGGGGAAGGTGGTGAGGGGGACACATAGGAGATGGTGGTGAGGGGGACACATAGGAGAAGGTGGTGAGGGGGGCACATAGGGGAAGGAGAAAGTGGTGAGGGGGACACATAGGAGAAGGTGGTGAGGGGGTCATATAGGAGAAGGTGGTGAGGGGGGCACATAGGGGAAGGAGAAGGTGGTGAGGGAGACACATAGGGGAAGGTGTGAGCGGGACACATAGGAGAAGGTGGTGAGGGGGACACATAGGGGAAGGAGAAGGTGGTGAGGGGGACACATAGGGGAAGGAGAAGGTGGTGAGGGGGACACATAGGAGAAGGTGGTGAGGGGGACACATAGGAGAAGGTGGTGAGGGGGACACATAGGAGAAGGGGGTGAGGGGGCACATAGGGGAAGGAGAAGGTGGTGAGGGGGGCACATAGGGGAAGGAGAAGGTGGTGAGGGGGGCACATAGGGGAAGGAGAAGGTGGTGAGGGGGACACATAGGGGGAGGAGAAGGTGGTGAGGGGGACACATAGGGGAAGGAGAAGGTGGCGAGGGGGGTACATAGGAGAAGGTGGTGGGGGGGTACATATTGGAAGGAGAAGATGGTGAGGGGGTACATAGGAGAAGGTGGTGAGGGGGGACACATAGGAGAAGGTGGTGAGGGGGGACACATAGGAGAAGATGGTGAGGGGGTACATAGGGGAAGGAGAAGGTGGTGAGGGGGGTACATAGGGGAAGGAGAAGGTGATGAGGGGGACACATAGGAAAAGTTGGTGAGGGGGGTACATAGAGGAAGGATAAGGTGGTGGGGGGACACATAGGAGATGGTGGTGAGGGCGATACATAGGGGAAGGAGAAGGTGGTGAGGGGGATACATAGGGGACGGAGAAGTTGGTGAGGGAGGTACATAGGGGAAGGAGAAGGTGGTGAGGGGGATACATAGGGGAAGGAGAAGGTGGTGAGGGGGATACATAGGGGAAGGAGATGGTGGTGAGGGGGATACATAGGGGAAGGAGAAGGTGGTGAGGGGGACACATTGGGGAAGGAGAAGGTGGTGAGGGGGACACATAGGGGAAGGTGGTGAGGGGTGAACATATGGGAAGGTGGTGAGGGGGACACATAGGAGAAGGTGGTGAGGGGGATACATAGGGGAAGGTGGCGATAGGAGAAGGTGGTGAGGTTGACACATAGGGGAAGGAGAAGGTGGTGAGGGGGACACATAGGAGAAGATGGTGAGGGGGGCACATAGGGGAAGGAGAAGGTGGTGAGGGGGACACAAAGGGGAAGTTGGTGAGGGGGGCACATAGGGGAAGGAGAAGGTGGTGAGGGGGACACCTAGGGGAAGGAGAAGGTGGTGAGGGGGACACATAGGGGAAGGAGAAGGTGGTGAGGGGGACACATAGGAGAAGGTGGTGAGGGGCACATACAGGGGAAGGTGGTGAGGGGGACACATAGGAGAAGGTGGTGAGGGGGACAAATAGGGGAAGGAGAAGGTGCCGGAGGGCACATAGGAGAAGATGGTGAGGGGGGTACATAGGGAAAGGAGAAAGAGGTGAATGGGGGTACATAGGGAAAGGATAAGGTGGTGAGGGGAGCACATAGGAGAAGGTGTTGTGGGGGGTACATAGGGGAAGGAGAAGGTGGTGAGGGGGATACATAGGGGAAGGAGAAGGTGGTGAGGGGGATACATAGGGGAAGGAGAAGGTGTTGAGGGGGGCACATAGGGGAAAAAGAAGGTGGTGAGGGGGACACATAGGAGAAGGTGGTGAGGGGGGTACATAGGGGAAGGAGAAGGTGGTGAGGGGGGTACAAAGGAGAAGGTGCCGGAGGGCACATAGGTGTGAGCGGGTGAGGAAGACAGTGACCGGTGGGTGTGACAGATACTGAGAATGTGGGGGATGGCGCTGGGCACCGTGACCTTTATCCCTCACCGTTGTGCCCAGTGTGAGTGCACGCTCTTGTCACATGGCCTTAGGGCGCTGATTCTAGCCTGTAATCCTCAGTATTTCAGACTGGCATGGTGGGCTACCCTGAGGCCCTGACAGACCCATCCTACAAGTCTCAGATCCTGGTTCTCACCTACCCCCAAGTCGGTAACTATGGAATCCCACTGGAAGAGCTGGATGAGTTTGGACTCAGCAAGGTAAGAGACTGTAGGGGAGATGTTTCTGGTATTGCAGGCATAGAATTCTCTGTAAGTTGGGTGGCACAGTGGTTAGCATTGCTGCCTTTCAACACTTGTGTCATGCTTTAGATTCCCGACTAGGGCCCTGTGTGTACGGGGTGTCCTCCACCTGACGGGCAGGGACTGGTTTTGACAAACGTTCCCTGTACAGCGCTGTGTGATATGGGGGTGCTATATACATGCACTATTTAAGGAATGAGGACAGCTGGGGGTGTACGGGGTGTTCCCTGTACAGCGCTGTGTGATATGGGGGATGCTATATACATGCTCTATATCAGGAATGAGGACAGCTGGGGGTGTACGGGGTGTTCCCTGTACAGCGCTGTGTGATATGGGGGATGCTATATACATGCTCTATATCAGGAATGAGGACAGCTGGGGGTGTACGGGGTGTTCCCTGTACAGTGCTGTGTGATATGGGGCTGCTGTATACATGCACTATATAAGGAATGAGGACAGCTGGGTGTGTACGGGGTGTTCCCTGTACAGCGCTGTATGATATGGGGGGGCGCTGTGTACATGCCCTATATAAGGAATGAGGACAGCTGGGGGTGTACGGGTTGTTCCCTGTACAGCGCTGTATGATAAGGAGGGGGGTGCTGTATACATGCACTACATAAAGAATGAGGACAGCAGGGGGGTGTTCCCTGTACAGTGCTGTGTTATATGGGGGAGCTGTATAAATGCACTATATAAGGAATGAGGACAGCTGGGGGTGTACAGGGTTTTCCCTGTCCAGTGCAGTGTGATATGGGGGGGATGCTGTATACATGCACTACATAAGGAGTGAGGATAGCTTGGGGTGTACGGGGTGTTCCCTGTACAGCGCTGTATGATATGGGGGGGATGCTGTATACATGCACTACATAAGGAATGAGGACAGCAGGGTGGTGTTCCCTGTACCGCGCTGTGTGATATGGGGGGGCGCTGTATACATGCACTATATAAGGAATGAGGACAGCAGGGGGGTGTTCCTTGTACAGTGCTGTGTTATATGGGGGAGCTGTATAAATGCACTATATAAGGAATGAGGACAGCAGGGGGGTGTTCCCTGTACAGCTCTGTGTGATATGAGGGGGTGCTGTATAAATGGACTATATTTGGAATAAGGACAGCTGGGGGTGTACGGAGTGTTCCCTGTACAGCGCTGTATGATATGGGGGCGCTGTATACATGCACTATATAAGGAATGAGGACAGCTGGGGGTGTACGGGGTGTTCCCTGTACAGCGCAGTGTGATATGGGGGGAATGCTGTATACATGCACTACATAAGGAATGAGGACACCTTGGGGTGTACTGGGTGTTCCCTGTACAGCGCTGTATGATATGGGGGGGCACTGTATACATGCACTATATAAGGAATGAGGACAGCTGGGGGTGTACGGGGTGCTCCCTGTACAGCGCAGTGTGATATGGGGGGGGGGGGGGGTGCTGCATACATGCACTATATAAGGAATGAGGACAGCAGGGGGGGTGTTCCCTGTACAGCGCTTTGTGATATGAGGGGGTGCTGTATACATGCACTATATAAGGAATGAGGACAGCTGGGGGTGTTCCCTGTATAGCGCTGTGTGATATGAGGGGGCGTTGCATACATGCACTATAAAGAATGAGGGGGGTTGGGAGCTTCTGCAGAGGAGACCTCTTCCCCTTTATCTGAAATTCTTTTGGTGGCCTTGAGACTGAGCTCAGATTAACCCCGGTCATTCCCAGGATCAGGGCCTGGCGCTGCCGTCACCCTGTGCGAGCTCCCTTGTTTTGGGAGACTGGGCAGCGTGGGCGGCTTGTCAGATAGTGGTGTGTTAATGTGGCTCCTGATTGCGTGTATTTCTGGGAGCAGAACATACTTGGCATCACGCGTGTGCTACGTCACTTCTCCCCAATATGTATGTTCTGTAACCAGTGAATGTGGAATAATCCTGTAGGCCTGAGTGTTACGTCTCTTTATTTCGCCAGTGGTTTGAGTCCAGTCGGATCCATGTGTCTGCTCTCGTTGTGGGCGAGTGTTCGGACAACCCAAGCCACTGGAGCTGTGCGCGGTCACTGGACCAATGGCTGAAGGAGCAGGGGATCCCCGGCCTGCAAGGTATGACGCTGTGGTATAACCTATCTCAGAAGACACAAGGTTTAGTGACTATCTGCCCACACAGTGCCGGTGCTACCAGGCAAACGCCGAGCAGGTCAAACGGCAAGTCGATGTATCAGAAAGACCGGGGCCAGTGTGTATAAAGTAAATTATTCGCTGTGATAGCCATTAATAGAAGCTGTAAACTGTCTCCGATCTGGTCCTGTGCATCGTGTTCAGGGACAGATCTATGGCTTAGACAGCGCCCACACAAAGGAATAGACTAGAGCAGGGGCGGCCCTCCAGCTGCTGATGAACTATACATCGCAGCATGCCCTGTCTCAGTTTTAGCAAAACTGTGGCAGGACATGCTGGGATATGTAGTCCCACAGCACTTTTATTGCCCACCCCTTGGCTAGAGGGAGGTGTCGCTGCTTTTCTGTCGGCCATGTTACATTGTGCGGATGACTTGTTCCTTCCCCGGTATCTCATTGTAATCGCACGGTCTCTGCCACCATCTCCAGGCGTGGACACGCGGGCCCTCACCAAGAAGATCAGAGAGAATGGTACCATGCTGGGCAAGCTCATACCACAGGGCATGGACGAGAGCCACCTCCCATATGATGACCCGGGGAAGAGGAACCTGGTACAGGAGGTGTCACTGAAGGTATGTAGGACATAAACCTGAATTGCCACTTGTGTATATACCGTATAATGGGGGGGGTTCATCGCTATGCTCGTATTTGGGAGAGGGGTTGCAAATGTAGGAGCGGAGTTGGTATACAGTGGGTAGGGCAGATGGAAGGGCTGTCATTGTATCATGGCACATGTCTGGTACAGTGGTGGCCCCAGGTCTGGGTGCTTGGCGGTAAGCTTGGTTGTGGCCCCAGGTCTGGGTGCTTGGTGGCAGGGTAAGTGGTGGCCCCGGATCTGGGTGCTTGGTGGCAGGGTAAGTGGTGGCTCCGGGTCTGGGTGCTTGGCGGCAGGGTAAGTGGCGGCCCCGGGGCTGGGTGCTTGGTTGCAGGGTAAGTGGTTGCCCGGGGCTGGGTACTTGGTGGTAGGCTTGGTTGTGGCCCCAGGTCTGGGTGCTTGGCGGCAGGGTAAGTGGTGGCCCCGGGTCTGGGTGCTTGGTGGCAGGGTAAGTGGTGGCTCCGGGTCTGGGTGCTTGGCGGCAGGGTAAGTGGCGGCCCCGGGGCTGGGTGCTTGGCGGTAGGGTTGGTGGTGGCCCCAGGTCTGGGTGCTTGGCGGCAGGGTAAGTGGTAGCCCCAGGCCTGGGTGCTTGGTGGCAGGGTAAGTGGTGGCCCCAGGTCTGGGTGCGTAGTGGCAGGGTAAGTGGTGGCCCCTAGTCTGGGTGCGTAGTGGCAGGGTAAGTGGTGGCCCCGGGTCTGGGTGCGTAGTGGCAGGGTCGGTGGTGGCCCCGGGTCTGGGTGCGTAGTGGTAGGGTCGGTGGTGGCCCCGGGTCTGGGGGCTTGGCGGCAGGGTAAGTGGTGGCCCCGGGTCTGGGTGCGTAGTGGCAGGGTAAGTGGCCCCGGGTCTGGGTGCTTGCCGGTAGGGTTGGTGTTGGCCCCGGGTCTGGGTGCTTGCCGGTAGGGTTGGTGTTGGCCCCGGGTCTGGGTGCTTGCCGGTAGGGTTGGTGGTGGCCCCGGGTCTGGGTGCTTGGCGGTAGGGTTGGTGGTGGCCCCGGGTCTGGGTGCTTGGCGGTAGGGTTGGTGGTGGCCCCGGGTCTGGGTGCTTGGCGGTAGGGTTGGTGGTGGCCCCGGGTCTGGGTGCTTGGCGGTAGGGTTGGTGTTGGCCCCGGGTCTGGGTGCTTGGCGGTAGGGTTGGTGTTGGCCCCGGGTCTGGGTGCTTGCCGGTAGGGTTGGTGTTGGCCCCGGGTCTGGGTGCTTGCCGGTAGGGTTGGTGTTGGCCCCGGGTCTGGGTGCTTGCCGGTAGGGTTGGTGTTGGCCCCGGGTCTGGGTGCTTGCCGGTAGGGTTGGTGGTGGCCCCGGGTCTGGGTGCTTGCCGGTAGGGTTGGTGGTGGCCCCGGGTCTGGGTGCTTGGCGGTAGGGTTGGTGGTGGCCCCGGGTCTGGGTGCTTGGCGGTAGGGTTGGTGGTGGCCCCGGGTCTGGGAGCTTGGCGGTAGGGTTGGTGTTGGCCCCGGGTCTGGGTGCTTGGCGGTAGGGTTGGTGTTGGCCCCGGGTCTGGGTGCTTGCCGGTAGGGTTGGTGGTGGCCCCGGGTCTGGGTGCTTGGCGGTAGGGTAGGTGGTGGCCCTGAGTCT
This sequence comes from Taudactylus pleione, assembly GCA_031769625.1. Classification (NCBI taxonomy): domain Eukaryota; kingdom Metazoa; phylum Chordata; class Amphibia; order Anura; family Myobatrachidae; genus Taudactylus; species Taudactylus pleione. The sequence continues at coordinate 524,266 of JAUIMM010000557.1, forward strand.
GGGTGCTTGCCGGTAGGGTCGGTGGTGGCCCTGGGTCTGGGTGCTTGACGGCAGGGTCAGTGGTGGCCTTGGGTCTTGTTGCATGTCTATGACCGGCTGGCTCAGCTCATAGCATTTCATGTCTCTCCCAGGCACCGCATGTGTTTAATCCTGGGGGCTGTGTGAAGATCGCGGCTCTGGACTGTGGCCTGAAATACAACCAGATCCGCTGCCTGTGCCAGAGAGGGGCAGAAGTGACCGTGTTACCCTGGGACGCTCCTATTAGTAGTGCCGGTAACTAACTGCTAATCTGCTTGTAAGGATGGTAGGTGTAGCTGGGCAGTGGGGGAGGTGGGTAAGGATGGCAGGTGTAGCTGGGCAGTGGGAGAGGTGGGTACACAGGGTAAGGATGGCAGGTGTAGCGGGGCAGGTGGGTACACAGGGTAAGGATGGCAGGTGTAGCTGGGCAGTGGGGGAGGTGGGTACACAGGGTAAGGATGGCAGGTGTATCTGGGCAGTGGGGGAGGTGGGTACACAGGGTAAGGATGGCAGGTGTAGCTGGGCAGTGGGGGAGGTGGGCACACGGGGTAAGGATGGAAGCTGTTGCTGGGCAGTGTGGGAGGTTGGTACACAGGGTAAGGATGGCAGGTGTAGCTGGGCAGTGGGGAGGTGGGCACACGGGGTAAGGATGGAAGCTGTAGCTGGGCAGTGGGGGAGGTGGGTAAACAAGTTAAGGATGGCAGGTGTTGCTGGGCAGTGTGGGAGGTGGGCACGGGGTAAGGATGGTAGGTGTAGCTGGGCAGTGGGGGAGGTGGGCATGGGGTAAGAATGGCAGGTGTAACTGGGCAGTGGGGGAGGTGGGCACGGGGTAAGGATGGCAGGTGTTGCTGTGCAGTGGTGGAGGACCGTATATGGGCACACGGGGTGAGTCTGGCAGGTGTAGCTGGGCAGAGGGGGCGGTGGGCACGGGGTAAGGATGGCAGGTGTAGCTGGGCAGTGGGGGAGGTGGGCACGGGGTAAGGATGGCAGGTGTTGCTGTGCAGTGGGGGAGGAGCGTATATGGGCACACGGGGTGAGGATGGCAGGTGTAGCTGGGCAGAGGGGGAGGTGGGCACGAGGTAAGGATGGCAGGTCTAGCTAGGCAGTGGGGGAGATGGGCACGGGGTAAGGATGGCAGGTGTAGCTGGGCAGTGGGGGAGGTGGGCACGGGGCAAGGATGGCAGGTGTTGCTGTGCAGTGGGGGAGGAGCGTATATGGGCACCCGGGGTGAGGATGGCAGGTGTAGCTGGGCAGAGGGGGAGGTGGGCACGGGGTAAGGATGGCAGGTGTGGCTGGGCAGAGGGGGAGGTGGGCACGGGGTAAGGATGGCAGGTGTGGCTGGGCAGTGGGGGAGATGGGCACGGGGTAAGGATGGCAGGTGTAGCTGGGAGTGGGGGAGATGGGCACGGGGTAAGGATGGCAGGTGTAGCTGGGCAGTGGGGGAGGAGCGGAGGTGGGCATGGAGCACAGGTGAGGGAGGATCATAGTGAGCCATTATTAGTGCCATCACCATCACTGTATAATTATGTATTTAAACATGTGTCGCACATTCCAGTAACTGGTGACCCTGAGATACAGCCGGAGCTTCCATCACACCCCCAGTAACAGGGGAGACAGCGATGGATGACGGCGCCTCTCTTGGCTGCGAGTCAGCACGGTTCTACTTCAGGGTCTATAGGGTTCCACAGGATATCTTGGGGTAAAGGCGATGGCGGCAGACATCGGGCACCTCAGAGTTAATTTTTCAGCCTCCCAGGATGCACTGGGGTCTCTCTCCTATACCCTGTGCCAAGGCAAATCCGTTTTGTAGGTGCCCGGCATGGAGTCGGATCACCATAATCAGAGGGGGGGTGTTGGACAGTCCCTGAAGTTTCTTCCAGCAGCTTTTGCTGCGATGATATGAGCGGACAGCATGGACAAGCTAATCAGAGGTCCATGCTGCCGCTCCTTCTGTCCCGGCGGGGTGAACGCCGGTACTGATCCAGGAATGCTGGCGGGTACCAGGGTCTCAGCTAGCGGGGACCCCGGTATTCCAGACTGTGGTCGGATTCATGAGGATTCAGGTAAGCGTCAGGAACCCGCGGTGGGTTACTGCCGATCAACAGTCTTATTTGTCCCTAGGCAGGGGGCTCGGCTGCGCGTGGAGCCAGGTACTGATCCTCCGCTTCCACTAGCCCACCAGGGACAGCGGGCTGCAGCAGTATGGAAAATGCTCCAGCGTCCCAGGGGTTAATAGCATGCCAGGGGTGTGTACTTTCCCTGTCTCACAGGCACCGCCTCCCCCGCTGGCGGGCTGTGGCAGCGTTCCTCCCCCGGGCCTGTCTCCTATCAGCTCCTCGGCGGCCATTTTATACAAGTGGCGAACGCTGCTGGATTCTGATACAGGGGGCATCGTGGTCCGGGTCCCCCGCTTACCTCCTCCGCTGAGGTTACTGTATGCAGGCTGTTACCTACCAGGCTCTGTGTCTGTGTAGTTGATCATAGTGCTTGTAGTGCAGGTGATGTATTCTGCATTGTATGTGACTATATGCTGGCGCTGTCTGACTGTCAGCCATGTTACTATCCCTGTCTTTCTCTAACCCTTGCGGTGCTGCAGGGGGCTTATTGCCTCACAGTTATAATGAGAAGTGTTTTTCTGTGTGGTGCGTCACATGCACATCGTGTACATTCATCCTGTCTGAGAGTGACCGTGATTATTCTCCTCCGCTATAACGTACCCCATACTCAGTACTGTTAGCGGAGGGTGATGTGACACTGAGGGTTTCTCACATTTATATAGTATATTATATGTATATGTGGGTATTGTTATACACTCTGCCGTATTTATGCAGTTCCTGCGGCCTGACAAATATCAGACAGGACTATTACTTTGCTTTACTACTATAATGTGTATATATGATGTATATGCTATGTGGTCGCATTATACCCAGTGCATGCTGTGTGCTATTACCATGCGGTTGTCTGCAGGTATGACGTACCCCCTGCTGCCCCACTCTACCTGTTAGGTTCCAAAGGCAGGTATGACGTACCCCCTGCTGCCCCACTCTACCTGTTAGTTACGAGGCAGGTATGACGTACCCCCTGCTGCCCCACTCTACCTGTTAGTTACGAGGCAGGTATGACGTACCCCCGGCTGCCCCACTCTACCTGTTAGTTACGAGGCAGGTATGACGTACCCCCTGCTGCCCCACTCTACCTGTTAGTTACAAGGCAGGTATGACGTACCCCCTGCTGCCCCACTCTACCTGTTAGTTACAAGGCAGGTATGACGTACCCCCTGCTGCCCCACTCTACCTGTTAGTTACGAGGCAGGTATGACGTACCCCCTGCTGCCCCACTCTACCTGTTAGTTACAAGGCAGGTATGACGTACCCCCTGCTGCCCCACTCTACCTGTTAGTTACGAGGCAGGTATGACGTACCCCCGGCTGCCCCACTCTACCTGTTAGTTACAAGGCTGGTATGTGAGGAGAAACGGCTAATTCTCACTCCTTGGTAGTTCATCCAGTGTTCTCTGTAGTGTCTCTCTCTACCTTGTACAGAGACTGACTACTACCTCCAGTCCATGTTGCAGGGATTTCCCTTAAGCCAACATGGTGGCACGCTTTGGGCGAAATCCACATATTGTGCCCTTTCGCCTACTTTTCGCCTCGGCGATGAAGTTTCACGTGTATGCCACGCTAGGTAGGCGGTCTGGGATTCGCCAAAGCGATACTTTTTCGCCTGCGCGATACTTTTTCACCAAAGCGAAGCCTTTTCGCAAATGCGAGGTTTCGCGTGCGCAAAACTTTTATGTGTAAAGATTATTCTGCAGAGTATTGTCAGTGGTATGACAGGAATGTTAGCTGCAGGTTATCCTGTAGGTCATTACATGCCTGGTGAGTACTGCATCCTTGCCTATGTTCTCTCCAATGCTACGTATCGCACAGTGGTACTTTGTTGGAAGTCCATATACTCCCTTACAGGGGGGGGCTTCCAGACCAGCTATGACTAAGCTGGCTAGGCAGAGAATGGACACGGGGCAGATGCCTTGGATCCATATATGTTAATGAGGCAGCCTTGGTTAGAGGTCTCCTCACTTCTAGAATTTTCTCGGCAGCAGTGGCGGCGCGCCGCTCCCTGTGGTGGTGCTCATGGAGAGCTGATGCAGACTCCGAGAAAGGGTTGGAATGCTTACCCTTTAATGATGAGGTCCTCTTTGACCCTGATCTGGGAAAAAATTTTGAGCACTTTGGCAGCAGCTAAATCCGGGTGTCTGCCATTAGCCCAAGTTCCTTCAGGGTCTGGGACTTTGTCCTTTGGGCCCAGGATAAGTCCAGAGAACAGTCCTGAGGGGACAGGCCTCCGCCTGGGGGACCCCAGGGTGGGAGGTCGGCTTCTTCAGTTCGCCCAATGCTGGTATCAGACTATTACAGACACTTTGGTATTAGAAGTTGTCTCTCACAGGTACACCCTCTCCTTCCGCAGAAGGCCTACAAGCCGTTTTTTCACCACAGGCCTTCAGACAGTTCAAGACAAGGCTCTGGAATTCCAGAAAGTAGGACACTCTATTCTCCAAGTGGGGGTTATAGTGCCTGTTTCGTTGCCTCTGAGAGGTACAGGGTTTTACACCCGACCCCTTTCTGGTTCTGACACCCAATGGGTCCTACCAGCCTATTCTTAACCTCAAGTACCTCAACAAGTCTTTGAGGATCCCTTGGTTCAGGATGGAGACCCTGCGTTTCATCATATTGGCTATGGAGCCTGGGGATTTTATGGTGTCCTGGGACATTCAGGATGCCTACCTGAAGGTCCCAGTTGCTTTAGCTCACCAGCGGTCCCTCAGGTTCGCAGTGGTCAATCAACATTTCCAGTTTCAGGTACTGCCGTTTGGCCTTTCCACAGCACCTAGGGTGTTTACCAAGGTCATGGCAGTTATGGCAACCCACCTGCGGATGCAGGGGATCTGCCTGTTACCCTATTTGGACGACCTTCTGCACTCAGCAGGGTCTATGGGGGTACTTCAGGGCCATCTGCACCGGACAATATCTGTGTTGCATACTCACGGCTGGCTGATAAACTGGAAGTGTTTCCTCACAGACAACTAAGGATCTTAGTGACAGAGGAAAAGATCTCTGCTCTACAGGCAAAGATTCATATTTGTCTTCAGAGTCGCCGATTGTCCCTTCACTCTGCAATGAAGTTACTGGGGGTCCATGGTATCAAAGTTCACCATGGAAGAGTATACCCAGTTTTCACTCCAGACCTCTGCAGAAGTTTATCTTCTCCAGATCGAATAGGTTGCCCCATCGGATAAAGACACTGTCCTTGGTGCTTTCTCCAGGGGTACGGCTGCCTCTGGCCTGGTGGCTACAGACGTCCCACCTCAACAAGGGACGCCCCTTTTGGATCTCAGACTGGGTCCTCCTGACAACGGACGCCAGTTTCCGAGCTTGGGGGGCTGTCAGGTCCACACTTCTTTAGGGAAGGTGGCCGTCCGCAGAATCTGCTCTTCCAATCAACATATTGGTACTTCGAGCGGTATTCACAGCTCTTCAGCAAGCTAGACTAGTTCTTCATGGAAAACCCGTGCAGGTCCAGTCAGACTACGCCACCACAGTGGCTTACATAAACCGCCAAGGCGGCCCTGACACAGGTGTCCCACATTCTGGCTTGGGGGGAGGGCAATCTCCCAGGTGTCTCGGCAGTGTTCATGCCAGGAGTCCTCAACTGGGAAGCAGACTTCCTCAGCCGTCAGGACGTGCATCCAGTGGAATGGTCTCTTCACCAGGAGGTGTTTTAATTCCTAGTGAACAAGTGGAGCCTTCCAGAGATAAACCTCATGAAATCCTGACAAGAAGACAAGCTGTCTTTGTACGGGTCAAGTACAAGAGACGAGGAGGCTCTTCTGGTAGACGCTCTGTCAGTCTGGTGGACCTTCCAGTTTGCGTACCTCTTCCCTCCATTCTCCCTTCCTCGAGTACTTCAGAAGTTCAAGCAAGAAGGAGGCACGCTCCTGTTGATAGCTCCAGCGTGGCCCAGCGGTCACTGGTACTCAGATCTTCGGAGTCTCTCCATACTCCGATGCTGTTGCCTTTATGTCCGGACCTATTGTCTCAAGGTCCTTGACATTACCCGGACCTGGGTCGTCTGTCTTTGACGGCGTAGTTGTTGAGACAGCCCTTTTTAAGGTCCAGGGGTTTTTCCGGCTCTGTAGTTAACACCATGCTCAGAGCTCAGAAGCCTGCTTCTGCAAGAATTTACCACAGAGTGTGGCAAACTTTCTTTGAATGGTGTCGACCTAGAGGCTATGATCCTCAAGTGTTTAGGATGTCCATGGTTTTGGCATTCCTACAGGTGGCCTTAGATTACAGTCTTCGCCTTGCTTCCCTGAAGGTGCAGGTTTCTGCCCTATCAGTGTGGTTTCAGGGTAGGATTGCTACCCTTCTTGATGTCCGCACCTTTATGCTAGGTGTACTTCGTATTTAGCCTCCCTTTGTTCCACCAGTGGCTCCTTGGGATTTGGCTGTGGTCCTGAGGGCTCTCCAAGGACTGCCGTTTGAACCACTGAGCCCAGTGGATTTAAAATGGCTTACAGCAAGACTGTGTTTCTTCTGGCCATTTCTTCGGCCAGTAGGGTGTCAGATTTGGGGACTCTCTCATGTCGCCCTCCCTTTCTGATTTTTCATAGGGACAGGGCGGTGCTTCGCCCTTGCCTTGGTTTCCTACCTAAGGTGGTATCTAGTTTCCACATTAATGAGGAAATTGTAGTACCGGCCTTTAATTCCTCAGACCTCTCAGCTGGTGAGGCCTCCTTGGATGTGGTATGTGCTCTAAGGATTTATGTTGACCGTACCAATTCATTTTGGAAGTCGGACTCTGTTTGTCCTCTATGGTTTCCGTAAGAAGGGTTGGTCTGCCACTAAGCAGACTTTGGCAGGGTGGATTCGCATGGCGATTTCTGAGGCTTACATTCATAAGGGCCTTCCTGTACCATCCTCTGTTGAAGCTCATTCTACTCGGTCTGTGGGTCCTTCGTGGGCAGCTTGCCGTGGCGCCTCGGCTGTTGAGCTCTGCAAGGCAGCCATGTGGTCTTCTGTCCATACCTTTGTGAGGTATTATGCATTTGATACCTTCGCCTCTCAGGATGCTTCCTTCGGGTGGCGGATTATTCTTTCAGCACAGGAGTGTCCCCACCCTTAAAGGATACTGCTTTGGGACATCCCCAAGGTATCCTGTGGATACCCTATGGACCCTGAAGTAGAAAATATGAGATATGGTAAGAACTCACCTTTGTTATCTCTATTTCTACGAAGTCCATAGGGTTCCACAGGACTTCCGCCCTGCCGCACCTGTACTGCAGATGGGCTTTGTTCTGGTCACCGGTTTTTCCATCTCCTTCTGGTGAGAATGTGATTCTTGTGTTTTCCAGACTTTCTTCTCTCTCTCTTCTTCTCCTCCGGCCTATGGCTTATTACGTAACTGATTTGCCTTGGTTCGGGGGCGGGGTATAGGAGAGGGACCCAAGGGCATCCTAGGAGGCTGAAAAATTAACTCTGAGGTGCCCGATGTCTGCCGCTATCGCCTATACCCCCTTTTTAATTTCTTCTTCAGGGTCCATAGGCTCCACAGAGAGACCTTGGGGGATTTCTGGATCTGGAGCCTGGGCACCACGCAGTTAAAAAGCTTTGCTCCCAGGATGCACTGGAACAGACATGTCTGACGAGGAGGTCGAGCGTTCTGCTGCACCCACTCTGCGCTCCTGTAGGCGCTGCGCTGCAGGGGTAGGAAAGGAGGATTTATCGCAGGATGGGCTATGTGTGAGGTGCTATCAGTTGCCTGGACCCTCAAACCCAGCAACAATGGGACAGGATACCCCATGGACGTTTTTTTCTCAGGAGCTGGTCTCCATTGCGGATCGCCTGGCGGTCCTGGCCGTTTTGCCCCATATGTGGTTACCCCAAAAAGCCATCCTTCCCTCTCAGGGTATCCTGTATTTTTTGCAGTCTACTCCTGGGTTTCAGACTGTCTCTCCCTATCGGGGGTTACCGCAATATATGCAGTCCCCTCCAGTACCACAACAGTCTGTTATTCCCTTCCAGGGACTAATACAAGCTGTACAACCACCCTGGATGGATGTTTTATCTAATTCAGTTCAGAGTTTAGCAGCTTCGTCTACGGCCTTTCAGACCATGTGGCAGAATGAAAGACCTCAGAAGGCATCTAAACGCCCTGTAATGTCATCCCAGTCTACACAGCTATCAGACACAGAGTTGTCGTCAGATGATGGGGAAGTGGCTGAGGCATCTGATTCTGAACCCCCTGCACAAGAGGTGGAGCCTAAATCAAGTATTAATGTTCCAGCGTTGGTAAGGGCTGTCCGGTCATACTAGATACAGAGGGTGACGTTCCTGCCCCTAAATCCAAATACCCTGAGTTTAAACAGGTAAAGGTGACTTCGGCAATTTTCCCTCTCTCTGACCAGCTGGCAGACCACATGGCGGAGGCCTGGCAATCGCCTAGTAAGGGGTATCAACCGTGAAGTGTTTGGTCTCATGTTATCCATTCCCTGAGGGTCATTGCAAGAAGTGGGAATCGCCACCTGCTGTAGATTTTTATGTTACTCGCCTGATTAAGAGGTGGAGACGTGCCTGAAATTGATTTATTCTCTCTCTGGCTGTGGCGAGTCCGTCCATGGCTATCTCTTGGGTGGCTAAGGCCATTGAGAGCTGGGCAAATGTGCTGGAGGACACCTTCCCCGAGGAGACCCCTGAGGCTCAAAGGTCTTTAGTGGGCCACATGAGGGATGCAGCCACCTGGAGGCGACTTTGGATGCCAATCTACTGACCTCCAGAGTCTCGGCCGCAGCCGCGTTGGCTCGCTGCTCCTTGTGGTTACGCTCCTGGAGGGCGTATGCTGATTCCAAAAAGGGCCCGGAGGCCTTATCCTTCAATGGAGAGATATTGTTTGGCCCAGACCTGGACAAAATTGTGGACACTGGCAAAATCTAAGTCAGCTTTTCTGCCATCCGCATCTGCGCCTTCAAAGGCTAGAACCTCTTCCTTTCAGTTCTTTCGTTCTCAAGAAAAGCCCAAAGGACAGTCTTTCCCTAGACAATCATCGGCTAAGTCAACCTCTAAGCCTAAGAAACAGGCCTGGAGCGCCAGACGCCCTACTTCCAAGTCAGAGGATAAACCCTCAGCCTGATTGGACGGGCCTTCCTCTGGGGGACCCCAGAGTGGGAGGCCGACTTCTTCACTTCACCGAGTACCGGTGTCACACAACCAAAGATGCTTGGGTAAAAGAAGTGGTCTCTCAAGGGTACGCCCTCTCATTTCGTCAAAGACCTCCCCACCAGTTTTTCTGCACGAGCCCTCCTCTAGACAAAACCGAGGCCTTGCAGATTCAGGAAGCCATAGTGTCCTTGCTGAAAGCCGGGGTAAATGTTCCAGTTCCACTATCTCAGCGCGGGACTGGTTACTACTCTGTTTCTGGTTCAAAAGCCGAATGGGTCTCATCGGCCTATCCTCAACCTAAAATCTCTGAACAAGTTCCTCAGGGTGCCCAGGTTCAGGATGGAAACTTTACGATCCATCATTCTGGCTATGGAACCTGGGGATTACATGGTATCAGTGGACATTCAGGATGCATACCTTCATGTTCCCATAGCGCCTTCCCACCAGCGTTTATCTGCGGTTTGCTATACTGCAACAACACTTCCAGTTTCGGGCGCTGCCCTTTGGCCTCTCCACGGCTCAAAGGGTATTTACCAAAATTATGACTGTCTTGGCAGCCCACCTACGGAGTCAGGGTATACGACTCCTGCCATACCTAGCCGACCTCCTGTTGTTGGCGGGCTCTCCAGAGGTACTTCAGCAACACTTGCACCTGACGATCGCTTGTCTACAAGCACACGGGTGGCTGATAAATTGGAAAATGTCCTCCCTAATTCCCTTACAGAGGACGGTTCATTTGGGAGCCTTTCTGGATTCTCATCAGCAGAGGATTTTTCTAACTCAAGAAAAGATCTACTTTCTGCAACTGCGGGTGCGCAGTTGTCTGCACAGTCGCAGGGTGTCGGTACACTCAGCGATACAGGTTCTAAGATCCATGGTGTCCACATTCCAGTTCCATTCAAGGCCCCTGCAGGCGCTGATACTATCCAAGTGGAACGTATTACCCCACCGGATCAGGACGCTGGTGCTTTCTCCGGAGGTGCACCTGTCTGACAATGGACACCAGTCTCCGGGGTTGGGGCGCGGTGACCGGCCCGCACTCGTTTCAGGGTCGTTGCACAGCGGACGAAGCAATCCTTCCAATCAACATTTTTCAACTTCGGGCTGTGTACAGGGCCGTCAGGATGACAAAACACGTTCTTTACGGAAAAACCGTGCAGGTTCAGTCCGACAACGCCACCATGGTGGGCTTACATCAACCATCAAGGAGGCACTTGAAGTCAGGCAGCAATGACAGAAGTGTCACACATCCTGATTTGGGCAGAGTGTCACTTCCCAGCCATCTCAGCAGTGTTCATTCCGGGAGTCCTCAATTGGGAAGCGGACTTCCTCAGCCATTTCGACGTGCATCCAGGGGAAATGGTCTCTTCACCAAGCGGTGTTTCAACTCCTAGTGCCCAAATGGGGTCTCCCAGAGGTGGACCTCATGGCCTCCCGTCACAATCACAAGTTGCCAGTGTACGGGTACAGAACAAGGGATGCTGAAGCAAGCTTAGTGGACGCTCTCAGTGAGGTGGATTTCCAGTTTGCGTACCTGTTTCCTTCACTATCTCTGCTTCCTCGAGTTCTTCGGAAGTTCAAACAGGACGGAGGCACCGTCCTGCTGGTGGCTCCAGCTTGGCACAGACGTCATTGGTATTCAGATCTTCAGAGTCTCTCCGTTGACACTCCGTTCCTGCTGCCTCAACATCCGGACCTATTGTCTCCGGGTCCTTGCCTTTACCTGGACCCTAGGTCGTTTGTCTTTGACGACGTGGCTCTTGAGACATACATCTTAAGGTCCAAGGGATTCTCTAGCTCGGTCATCAGCACGATGCTTCGAGCACGTAAGCCTTGCTTCAGCCAGGATCTACCACAGAGTGTGGCATACCTATTTTCAGTGGTGTTGCACTAGGGATTACGATCCTCAAGTGTTTCGTACTTCCAGAAGATTAGCATTCCTTCAATCTGGTATGACCTCTGCCTACTTCTGGCCTCGTTGAAAGTGCATGTCTCTGCACTGTCTGTGTGGTTCCAACGAAGGATAGCTCTGCTCCCCCCAGTAGCGCCTTGAGATTTGGTGGTAGTTCTTCGGACCCTCCTTTTGAACCACTAGATGCGGTGGAGATTAAGTGGTTAATGGCGAAGACTCTTTCTTCTGGCAATTGCATCTGCCAGGAGGGTTTCAGAATTGGGGGTGCTCTCCTGTCGTCCTCCCCTTCTGATTTTTCACCAGGACAGGGCTGTGCTTCGCACTCGCCCTAAGTTTCTTCCTAAGGTGGTTTCTGATTTCCATATTAATCAGGAAATTATTGTACCGGCCTTTTCAGTCACCAGACCTCTCGGCAGGTGAGGCCTCATTGGATGTGGTTCGTGCTCTCCGGATTTATGTGGACCGGACCAGTTCCCTTCGGAAATCGGACTCCTTATTTTTGCTCTTTGGTTTTTACATGAAGGGATGGCTAGCCAACAAACATTGGCTTAGATGGCTTCCTAAGCCTATCTTAGAGGCTTACACACAGGCAGGCCTGCCTATTCCGGCTTCTGTTAAAGCTCATTCTACTCGGTCTGTGGACAGCTCGCGTGGTGCCTCGGCTGTGCAGCTCTGTAAGGCGGCCACGTGGTCTTCCATCCAGACCTTTCTGAGGTTCTATGCATTTGACACCTTTGCCTCTCAGGATGCTTCCTTTGGGCGCCGGATTCTCCTCTCAGATTCTCCTCCCTGTGGAGTCTATGGACCCTGAAGAAGAAAATGAGTTATGGTAAGAACTTACCTTGGTTATCTTTCTTTGAAGTCCATAAGGTCCACAGGGCACCCGCCCTGACGCACCTGGCTTCATGTAGGTTCTCGTACTGGTCACCGTTTTTTTGTCTCCTCTGTGAGTGTGATTCTCGTGTGTTCCAGTCTTCCTTCTCTCTCTTTTTCGTTCTCCGGCCTTTGGCTACTTACTAACTGAGGTGCCTTTGGCTCGGGGGCGGGGTATAGAGGAGGATGGTTCCAGTGCATCCTGGGAGCAAAGCTTTAAACTGCATGGTGCCCAGGATCCAGATATACCCCAAGGTTTCCCTGTGGACCCTATGGACTTCGAAGGAAAAGAGTTATCCAAGGTAAGTTCTTACCATAACTCTCATTATTTTCACCTTTTAGAGTTTGACGGCTTGTTCCTGAGTAATGGTCCCGGGGACCCCGTCTTCTGCCAAGTGTCTGTGCGGAACATTCGCCGCTTCATAAGCGAGGAGACCCCCAAGCCGGTGTTTGGAATCTGCCTGGGGCACCAGGTCCTGTCTCTGGTTATTGGAGCCAAGACCTACAAGATGAAGTAAGTGACCGAGATGCAGATGGTGCGTGATACACGTATGTAGGATGATCATATGGTGCGTGATACACGTATGTAGGATGATCATGTCATGGCTGACGCCATATAATCCCTGATCTGATTCTGGTGTCATGAGCCAGGTTTGGCGGTATAGCCAGTATCTTGGAACCCCCATTATTTTCCTCTAGTTATATACAGAGCGAAGACTCATCTGTCACACGGAAATAAGTGGCCTAAAACGCTCGGGGTAACGCGTGACATGGGTGAGACTTCCCGTGATGTTCAGCTGTGACTTTATTCTTATTTATCTATTGTTTATAGCTGACATAAGGGTTCTGTAACGCAGTACATAGCATAGTGCAATGCAGCATTACATGGGTATAAGGCAGATACACAGAGTAACATCACTTGTACGCAAGCTGCCGTCAGCCATTACGTTAGGCGGGTTCTGCTCTCCCTTCCATAGGCTGCGCGCACATTCTGCCTTCCCGAGTTAGTGCACAGAAGCCGCTGTGACCCGTTTTGGCTGCTTACGCATGTGATTGGGTCTGCCCCTGAGTATGAGAGGGCATTCCACGGGCTGGGAGCAGCTCCGGAGAAGTCCTGAGTGGGAAGAGGTGACCGGGTAGGAGGAGAGGAGCTAGTGCGTGTGGGAGGGAGTGTGTGATGTTGGGGGGGGGGGGGGGGTGAATAATGTTTTTGTAGGCGAGTGAGAAGTTATAACTTGATTCATTACAAGACAAGGAGCTGGTGGAGCGGTGATGAAGCGGTGAGAGAGGATGATGAGGCAGGCAGCGGAGGTGAGGATGGCAAGGATGGCTAGTAAGGAGTAGGTCACGAGGCAGAAGATAAGGGTGTGGGCGTTTGTTTAAGTGACCTCCAGGACGGATGAGAGCTGGATAATGGAAATGTTGTGGAGCTGAACGCAGTACAATTGGGCGAGGGACTGAATGACTTGCAGGTGTGGTAGAAGAAAGCCAGCGAAATGAGATGGGTGGAGCAGAGAGGACCTCTCAGGAGTTCAGTTTTAGAGATGTTGAGCTTCAGGAAAACATCGTAGCATCCAAGAGGAGACGGCCGACAAACGTAGAGATATGAGCGAGAACAGAGCAGTGAGAGGTCAGGAGAGGTGCAGAGAGAGAGAGAGAAGGGGGCCACCGATGTATCCTATGGTAGCTCCCACAAGAAGGGGAAGGTAGTCAGACATTAGACAGATGAGGCATGATCCAGGGTGCAGTGTCACGGAGGCCGATAAGGTGAAGGATTTGCTGGAGGTGGGGCTGGGCGACAGTGTTGGAGGTGGAGGAGAATGATGATAGAGTAGTAGCCCTTGGGTTTAGCACTGGGAGGGTGCTAGTGACCTTGCTGAGGGCTGTGTCCATGGAGTGGATCAGGGAAGGAGGATTTAGTCAGATCCCGAGATCCCTCCTTCGCAGCAGTTAAGTCCATTGGGACCAGTTGAATCCTCTGATCTGGTTGGTGCACGTTCTGTCTCTCTGCCCTGTGCTAGGTATGGGAATCGTGGTCACAACCAGCCCTGTATACATGAGGGCACCCAGCGATGCTTCATCACCTCCCAGAACCATGGCTACGCTGTGGATCCTGACACATTACCTGAGGGCTGGTCTCCGCTCTTCACCAATGCTAATGACAAGTCTAACGAGGGGATGGTCCATGACTCGAAGCCCTTCTTCAGGTGAGTGGATGCCGTAGTACAGAATTCCTAATGTGAGTGGTTCAGAGGCTGGAGGGTGGGAAGGGGTGATACAATGCAGAGACATTGGGTAAGATGGTCGTCTCCCCCTCTCTGCTTTCAGTGTCCAGTTCCACCCAGAGCACCGTGCTGGACCCATGGACCTTGTGTGTTTGTTTGATGTTTTCCTGGATACCGTGCGCCACATGAAAACCGGGACCACGGGAATGGGCACAGGTTAGTGTCCTGGACTGGGTGACGCGTTATCCAACTGTCCTGTACCTCCACCAAAAGTCACACCAACCACCGGCAGCCCCAGGGACCTCCTCATGTTCCTTCTGTGTCTTCCCTCAGTGAAACAGCGCCTGAGTGACCTCCTGACGTACAAAGACGCTCCAGGAATTGCTGAGCTGGAGGGGTCCAGGCCGCGGAAAGTGCTGATCCTGGGCTCCGGGGGTCTCTCCATTGGCCAGGCTGGGGAGTTTGACTACTCTGGTTCTCAGGTAAAATCACCTTTATGTGGTCTTTACATAACATGGGTAATCGCAGTGACCTGGGGCTCAGAGGAGCGCCATTGCTGTACATGGGTCATCGCAGTGACCTGGGGCTCAGAGGAGCGCCATTGCTGTACATAACATGGGTCATCGCAGTGACCTGGGGCTCAGAGGAGCGCCATTGCTGTGATACTAGGTTTGGTCGCCTCCTATACTGTGTTTCGGCCCCTCACCAGCCGGTGATGTAGAGTAGTCTCTACGCATCATGGTAACTCTCCTCACGTCTTCGATCCTGAGAGTACCGGCGTCAGACACTATACACACCGCTACGGATGGTGCTAACGCAGCTCCCATAATCCTTTTCTCTGTTTAGGCCATTAAAGCGCTGAAAGAGGAGAATATCCAGACTGTGCTCATAAACCCCAACATTGCCACAGTGCAGACCTCCAAGGGGCTGGCGGACAAGGTGTACTTCCTGCCCATCACTGCGGAGTACGTCACACAGGTGGGTCTTACCGTCGCTGGGAGGTCCGGTGTGCCCACCATTACCCAGGCCAGTTACTGATCTCTTCTCCGCAGGTCATTAAGAACGAGCGGCCAGATGGCGTCTTGCTAACCTTCGGGGGTCAGACAGCCCTGAACTGCGGTGTGGAGCTCACCAAACGCGGGGTCCTGGAGAAGTACAACGTGCGGGTGCTCGGGACCCCTGTCAGGTCCATTGAGATGACGGAGGACCGTAAGATCTTTGTAGAGAAGATGGAAGAGATCGGGGAACATGTGGCTCCCAGCGAGGCGGCCTTCTCTCTGGAGCAGGTTAGCAGCCGGTGCCCCCTGGTGGTAATCGGCAGGATAGCACCATTTCCTATCCGAGCTTACACCACCGCAACCTCCACCCGTCCCTAACCCTCTCCGCATGCTCCCTTGTTGCCCCACTGCAGCCTCTTCATTATCTCCTCTTTAATTCTCGCCCAGGCCCAGGCTGCTGCGGAACGTCTTGGGTACCCTGTCCTGGTACGATCAGCATATGCCCTGGGTGGGCTGGGATCCGGTTTTGCCAACACAAGAGAGGAGCTGACTGCCCTGGTGTGCCACGCCTTTGCCCATACAACCCAGGTCCTGGTGGACAAATCGCTGAAGGGGTGGAAAGAGATTGAGTACGAGGTGGTGAGGGACGCTTACAACAATTGCGTGACGGTGAGGAACCTTATTCTTGCAGCTGTTTCCTCTCTGTGCCGAGATCCGTTACCTCTGTTTGGGGTCAGCGCTGTCTTTCTGGTCTGTTCAAGGACAAAATGTTTCATCTAAAAGCTAAAGATCAACTTTTAATCCAGCCCCCATGTAAGGGCAGCCGCCTGGGGTGTTGGTAGCAGTGACCACTAGAGGGCAGGCCCTCCACTTACGTTCTATGAGTGTAGCCTTAACACTGTACGGCCACCTAGTATATTAGTGATCAGAGCTAATCCTGGCTGCCCCCCTCCTGTGCCCTGTGTGAGGACAGAGGTCGCCCCTACACATTTGGTGATTTAGGCATTGAATACAAGCCAATCCGATGTCCCTATAGATAGACCATAATGTATAAAATTAGGCCTTTCCTATAGCATGCTGGTCCCACTGCTTACACCTCTCTTCTGCCCCTTCAGGTGTGTAATATGGAGAACGTGGACCCGCTCGGCATTCACACCGGAGAGTCCATTGTGGTGGCCCCCAGCCAGACCCTGAATGATCAGGAGTACAACATGCTGCGCAATACGGCAATCAAGGTTATCCAGCACCTGGGGATTGTGGGAGAGTGTAACATCCAGTACGCCCTGAATCCAGAGTCCGAGCAGGTAAGCAGCGGGTGCACTACAGTGACCAGCAGACTGGTGAGCTGGAAGGGCCTCTAGTCTGCATAGTATTGGGGGGCTGTGACCATACCTGGTGTGAGGAGGTCCTTCGAGGTCCATGATATCCTATATACTTCGTATGTGTGTTCATCACTGCAGTCAGGAGAGATCTCAGTTGTAAGAATACAAAGACGTAGACCGACCATGGGCTCATTCTAGCACCCTGCACCCGTTTCAACCTGCCTGGGGCGTCGCGCTCTGCTCTGGTCCTTCTAGCACATGCAACTGATGCAACAAACTGCTGAGATACAGACCAGTGTGTGCTAGAAGCACCAGAGCAGGGAGCGGCACCCCTGGCAGAAAGGAGGGACTGCACGGGCTGTGGCGGGTGCAGGGTGCTGGAATGAGCACGATTATCCCCCTCGTGCAGCCGCAGCTCGGTTATTACTGAGGCCTGAAATTCCTCCTGTCTGTCTCCATTTAGAGTTAGACTGAGAAATCTGCTCCAATCCGTCCATAGGCAGTAAATAAGCCCCCTCAGGCAGACGTGGGCCGTATATAATAGGGATAAGAGCCGGATAACTCCCATGTAGAATGGCCGCTCCCTCAGGAGTCTCTCTGGCTGACAATAAATATATTTCTTCCCTTGTCTCTCCTGCTCTTCATCAGTATTATATCATCGAGGTAAACGCACGACTTTCCCGCAGCTCTGCCCTGGCGAGCAAGGCGACTGGCTATCCCCTGGCATACGTGGCGGCCAAGCTGGCTTTAGGGATCCCGCTGCCAGTACTCAGGTAATCCCGGTCGCTGTTGGTAACGCGGCTCCTCTCACGCTATCTGGCGCTTTAGTTTGTGTGTTTCTCATGGTTGCTCGTTTACGGCCTGCAGGAACTCCGTCACCAATTCCACCACGGCTAACTTTGAGCCCAGCCTGGATTACTGTGTGGTGAAGATCCCGCGCTGGGACCTCAGTAAATTCCTGCGGGTCAGCACCAAGATCGGGAGCTCGATGAAGAGCGTGGGTTAGTAAATGATTTTTGGTTCTCCGCGGCGCCGTAAGACGTGGCCGTTGTTTTTATGACCACCTTAGCGTGTAGCCTGTACATGTACGGTAGTTGGGGCAATAGTACATATCTGGATGACGTGATACTGAGTTGTTTTTGTCACTAGTTACAAATTGTGTACTTATACCAGTGTCATTGCTACATCTCGTCATTCATCTCCTGTTTCCGACGCAGGCACTGCAGGGGGTGGGTTATTTTGGGGAGATGCGATGATCTATCTCCGATATTGCAGGAGAAGTTATGTCTGTTGGAAGGAACTTTGAGGAAGCGTTCCAGAAAGCCTTGCGCATGGTAGACGAGAACTGCGTGGGGTTTGATCATAGCGTCAAGTCGTCTTCTGAAGAGGTGAGGATTACGGGGTCAGGTGTCTGAATGGGGGGTTACTGATGCGTCAGATCAGGGAGGATGTAACCAGCGTCCTCTCTTTTTGGCAGGAGCTTGAGACGCCCACAGATAAACGCATCTTCGTGCTGGCGGCCGCGCTGCGAGATGGTTACACCATAGAACGCCTCTACGAGCTGACGAAGATTGACCGGTGGTTCCTACACAAAATGAAGAACATCACAGACCACTTCTCCTCTCTGGAGTCTTACCAGAACGAGGGCACCATGCCGCGCAGCGTCCTGCTCCGGGCCAAGCAGCTGGGCTTCTCTGACAAACAGATCGCTTTGGCCGTGCAGAGGTGAGGACCCCGAGCCTTTGTCCCCGCACAAGTGGCTCCTCACTTCTACTAATTCCTTTCTACCGAAAACCAAGCCAATGCCCCTCATTTCCCTTCCCTGTGTCCCCCTTGTAGCACGGAGCTGGCGGTCAGGAAGATGCGGCAGGAATGGCAGATACTGCCGATAGTGAAGCAGATTGACACCGTGGCGGCAGAGTGGCCGGCGCAGACCAATTACCTGTACTTGACATATAACGGTAACCAGCATGACCTGGATTTCCGGGAACCACATGTCATGGTGATTGGGTCTGGAGTTTACCGTATTGGCAGCAGTGTGGAGTTTGACTGGTGTGCGGTGGGCTGTATCCAGGAACTGCGCAAGGTACGGTGAGAAGCGAGACTATAATAAGTTCTCTCTGATGTCAGTGCGGCACAGATAACTTCCTATAAAGTGTTCATATTGGTGCATGGTCTTCTGTTTCCGATCGTTCTACAGTACACAATGCCGTTACCAGTCCCCCAGCACCGGCCCTGTAGTACACAATGCCAGTTACCCGTCCTCCTGCACCAGCCTTATAGTACACAATGCCAGTTACCCGTCCCCCTGCACCGGCCCTATAGTACACAATGCCAGTTACCCGTCCTCCTGCACCGGCCCTATAGTACACAATGCCAGGTACCTGTCCTCCTGCACCGGCCCTATAGTACACCATGCCAGTTACCCGTCCCCCTGCACCGGACCTATAGTACACCATGCCAGTTACCCGTCCCCCCTGCACCGGCCCTATAGTACAACGTGCCAGTTACCCGTCCCCCTGCACCGGCCCTATAGTACACCCTGCCAGTTACCCGTCCCCCTGCACCGGCCCTATAGTACACAATGCCAGTTACCCGTCCCCCTGCACCGGCCCTATAGTACACAATGCCAGTTACCAGTCCTCCTGCACCGGCCCTATAGTACACAATGCCAGTTACCCGTCCCCTTGCACTGGCCCTATAGTACACCATGCCAGTTACCTGTCCCCCCTGCACCTGCCCTATAGTACACCGTGCCAGTTACCCGTCCCCCTGCACCGGCCCTATAGTACACCATGCCAGTTACCCGTCCCCCCTGCACCGGCCCTATAGTACACAATGCCAGTTACCCGTCCCCCTGCACCGACCCTGTAGGATTGTGGCTTCTTGTTTGTTTTTTAGCGCTAAGCCGGGATATATTTAATAACGCCCCTTATTTTTTGCGTTTAATATTGTTCACCTTTTTAAATACATCTGGAGTAAAGCTGGCGAGCAGCGGGGGCTTAGTAAATCTATCCCTTAGTATTCGTATCCCTGTTCCCTCTGATCGTCCTCTCCTGTCGCTCCTCACAGATGGGCTTCAAGACGATAATGGTGAATTATAACCCGGAGACTGTGAGCACAGACTATGACATGTGCGATCGGCTTTATTTTGATGAGATCTCCTTTGAGGTAAGTGTCTGCTGAGGTGCGGGGTGTGAGGTGCAGCTTCAATGGAGCCTTATCACACCAGTTGGAAACACGTGCTATATGTACACATACATCCTAAAATTCAGGAGTACTGTATATTCCTAGAGGGGCAGTACCTTTATCCTGGAGTGGTGATTGGATAGGGCAGTGCTGGGCAGGCTCAGGGTTATCCTGGAGTGGTGATTGGATAGGGCAATACTGGGCAGGCTCAGGGTTATCCTGGAGTGGTGATTGGATAGGGCAGTGCTGGGCAGGCTCAGGGTTATCCTGGAGTGGTGATTGGATAGGGCAGTACTGGGCAGGCTCAGCGTTATCCTGGCGTGGTGATTGGATAGGGCAGTACAGGGGCAGGCTCAGCGTTATCCTGGAGTGGTGATTGGATAGGGCAGTGCTGGGCAGGCTCAGGGTTATCCTGGAGTGGTGATTGGATAGGGCAGGCTCAGGGTTATCCTGGAGTGGTGATTGGATAGGGCAGTGCTGGGCAAGGCTCAGGGTTATCCTGGAGTGGTGATTGGATAGGGCAGTACAGGGGCAGGCTCAGGGTTATCCTGGAGTGGTGATTGGATAGGGCAGTACAGGGGCAGGCTCAGCGTTATCCTGGAGTGGTGATTGGATAGGGCAGTGCTGGGCAAGGCTCAGGGTTATTCTGGAGTGGTGATTGGATAGGGCAGTGCTGGGCAGGCTCAGGGTTATCCTGGAGTGATGATTGGATAGGGCAGTGCTGGGCAGGCTCAGGGTTATCCTGGAGTGATGATTGGATAGGGCAGTGCTGGGCAAGGCTCAGGGTTATTCTGGAGTGGTGATTGGATAGGGCAGTGCTGGGCAAGGCTCAGGGTTATCCTGGAGTGGTGATTGGATAGGGCAGTACAGGGGCAGGCTCAGGGTTATCCTGGAGTGGTGATTGGATAGGGCAGTACAGGGGCAGGCTCAGGGTTATCCTGGAGTGGTGATTGGATAGGGCAGTACAGGGGCAGGCTCAGCATTATCCTGGAGTGGTGACTGGATAGGGCAGTGCTGGGCAGGCTCAGGGTTATCCTGGAGTGATGATTGGATAGGGCAGTGCTGGGCAGGCTCAGCGTTATCCTGGAGTGGTGATTGGATAGGGCAGTACAGGGGCAGGCTCAGGGTTATCCTGGAGTGGTGATTGGATAGGGCAGTACAGGGGCAGGCTCAGGGTTATCCTGGAGTGGTGATTGGATAGGGCAGTACAGGGGCAGGCTCAGCATTATCCTGGAGTGGTGACTGGATAGGGCAGTGCTGGGCAGGCTCAGGGTTATCCTGGAGTGATGATTGGATAGGGCAGTGCTGGGCAGGCTCAGCGTTATCCTGGAGTAGTGATTGGATAGGGCAGTACAGGGGCAGGCTCAGCGTTATCCTGGAGTGGTGATTGGATAGGGCAGTACAGGGGCAGGCTCAGGGTTATCCTGGAGTGGTGATTGGATAGGGCAGTACAGGGGCAGGCTCAGGGTTATCCTGGAGTGGTGATTGGATAGGGCAATACTGGGCAGGCTCACGGTTATCCTGGAGTGGTGATTGGATAGGGCAGTACAGGGGCAGGCTCAGCGTTATCCTGGAGTGGTGATTGGATAGGGCAGTACTGGGCAGGCTCAGGGTTATCCTGGAGTGATGATTGGATAGGGCAGTACTGGGCAGGCTCAGGGTTATCCTGGAGTGATGATTGGATAGGGCAGTACATGGGCAGGCTCAGCGTTATCCTGGAGTGGTGATTGGATAGGGCAGTACAGGGGCAGGCTCAGCGTTATCCTGGAGTGATGATTGGATAGGGCAGTGCTGGGCAGGCTCAGGGTTATAGCCGGGGAAGGTCACAGGCTCTTGGTTCTTCAGAAGCGGTGATGGGAGCAGGTGGTACTAGGATTGATATAGAGAGGCCAGGAACAGTGCAGGACATGGCAGGGATACGGTTACCCTGGAGCAGGATGGTTTACAGTAGAACAGTACTTGGAGCAATGAGGAGGGGAAAGTCTTGGTAGTTATAACTGATTAGACGACCTCCATTCTCTTCTCTTTGCCGGCCTCAGGTGGTGATGGACATCTATGAGTTAGAGAACCCTGAAGGGATAATCTTGTCCATGGGCGGTCAGCTCCCTAATAACATTGCAATGTCCCTGCACCGCCAGCAGTGCCGCGTGCTGGGCACCTCCCCCGATTCCATCGACTCTGCTGAGAATCGTTTCAAGTTCTCCCGCCTGCTGGACACCATTGGGATTAGTCAGCCGCAGTGGAAGGAGCTGTCAGACATGGAGGTAGGCTTCATCCTTGTTATGCCTCTCGGCAATGGTACACGTCTGTCTTTTGCTGCCTATAACACTGGTCTCCTGCTGGTAGCGTGGAGCAGATTTCGCAGTCTCTCGGGATCTCGCAGGAAATGGTACCAGTGAGTGCGAATGGGCCATTGCTAGCATAATAGCTGCACTAGTGAGGTGGGGTACACAGGGGGTGTTATGGGGGCACAGCCTTGCTTGGGGCAGAATGCAGTTCCTGATTGTTCCGCTGGCACCTCTTTCCAGTCTGCCGTGCAGTTCTGTAACACCGTGGGATTTCCCTGTGTGGTGCGCCCGTCCTACGTACTGAGCGGAGCTGCCATGAATGTGGCGTATTCGGAGGAAGATCTAGAGAAGGTTCTCAGCAATGCTCTGGCTGTGTCTAAAGAGTACCCAGTGGTCATCTCCAAGTTTATCCAGGAAGCCAAGGTCAGTGTGTTACTGACGCATTTCTCCTCCTGTGGGGTAATGTCACTGTATGAATGCGATGACACTCATGTACCTCCGGGGTGGGCTGCATGTAGCAGTTATTGGGCTTTCTGACGCATTTCTCTTCTGTGGGTAATGTCACTGCAAACAACCTGATGTTAGTCAGTATACGGGGTCCTGTCTGACCCTTCTGACATGGGGGGGGCGTGTGTGTGTGTGTGTGTGTGTGTATATATATATATATATATATATATATATATATGTGTGTGTGTGTGTATGTATATGTGTGTGTGTATGTATATATATATATTATTAGTGGGTGACTCATTTTAGTGACCCGCTCATCTGTCTCCCGCCATCGTCCGCTTGGAGTTGGGCTGAGTAATGTCCTATGTTGCATACAGGAGATAGACGTGGATGCGGTGGCATGCGATGGGGTAGTGGTTGCTGTGGCTATTTCGGAACATGTAGAGAATGCTGGGGTGCACTCTGGAGATGCCACACTGGTCACCCCTGCACAAGATATCACCCCCAAAACTCTGGAGAGGATCAAGGCAATTGTACATGCGGTGGGACAGGAGCTTCAGGTGACTGGACCCTTCAACCTGCAGCTCATTGCCAAGGTACGGACTCATCCACTATCTGCGCTTCTCTACCCATTCACACCGAATATCTCTCCCTGCCCTTCCTCTTACCGATGCCCACTGTCGTCCCAAGTGTCCTGTTCTCCCTTACCGTTAAGGTCCCATGGTCCTTCTCTTTAACTGCTGTCCCCTGGTACCTCTCTCCCTCCCCCTGGTACCTCTCGCTCCCCTATTACCTCTTGTCCTGTAATCTCTCCCCTGTTGGCCACACTTCCTCTCCATCCCATGAGCTAGGCCTCGGTTGTCTATGTATACTTCCACACTTCCTCTCCATCCCATGATGAAGGCCTCGGTTGTCTTTGCCCAGTTGCTCCCATGTCTTGTTACTGTGACCTATAAATGTCTCCGCAGGATGATCAGCTGAAGGTGATTGAGTGTAACGTCCGAGTCTCTCGCTCTTTCCCTTTCGTGTCTAAGACGCTTGGGGTGGATATGATTGCTCTGGCCACACAGGTTATTATGGGAGAGGAAGTAGAACCAGTTGGGCTTATGACAGGAACAGGAATTGTGGGCGTTAAAGTAAGTGTCTCTGTCTGTCTCGCGCCACCCTCCCTGTTATACGCTCAGTCCCATGTTGTGTTCTTTACCTGTCTGTCGCCTTTTCCGCCCCAGGTGCCGCAGTTCTCCTTCTCCCGCCTGGCTGGAGCGGACGTGGTCCTCGGGGTAGAGATGACCAGCACAGGTGAGGTCGCTTGCTTTGGGGAGAACAGATACGAGGCCTATCTAAAGGCCATGCTGAGCACCGGCTTCAAAATTCCCCAGAATAACATCCTGCTGACCATTGGCAGCTACAAGGTAAGAGACCACCACCCCTTCCCCGCGGGTGGGTGCCTGTGTTTTTCTCCTCCCGCTACACATCATAGCACTGTGCACTGCTAGCACTACCTGACATGTACAGCCCAGCTTTTACCAGTGGCTCTGCACATCCAGGGCACA
This sequence comes from Taudactylus pleione, assembly GCA_031769625.1. Lineage (NCBI taxonomy): Eukaryota > Metazoa > Chordata > Amphibia > Anura > Myobatrachidae > Taudactylus > Taudactylus pleione. The sequence goes on from JAUIMM010000557.1 coordinate 548,308, forward strand.
GATTGCTGGTAGTGTCTGTATGGGCGGGTGAGTGGCGCTAGCGGAACCTGTCGCACCAGCGTGAGCTAGTGGCGCTAGCGGAGCCTGTATGGGCAAGTGGCGCTAGCGGAGCCTGTCGCACCTGTGTATGGGCGTAACATAGCTCCTAAAACTTTCAGCCGTGTCCATATTGGGTGCTGTCATGTACTTGGTGGAGATGCTGAGATACTTGTGGTTCCAGGTGCACGGAATGACCTAAAGTAACGGAACGGGGACTGAGTGGGGAATTTGAGCCCTCATGTGACTGGAAGCCACCAATGGTGAATGCTCTGTCTTACAGAATAAGAGTGAGCTGCTAGGCACAGTGCGGACCCTGGAGAGCCTGGGATACAGTCTTTACGCCAGCCTGGGCACTGCGGACTTCTATACAGAACATGGCATCAAGGTGACCTAATGTCTCCCTCACTGCTCCCCCCTGTGCCGAATGCGGTGACTGCACAGCTGCTGACCTCCGTCTTGTCTTGTAGATAAAGGCTATGGATTGGCCCTTTGAAGAGCCGGACAGTGATGGGCCCCTGAAGGAGAAACAGGGAAGCATAATGGACCACCTGGCTGAGAACCACTTTGATTTGGTCATCAACCTTTCCATGCGGAACTCTGGGGGGCGCAGGCTCTCCTCATTCGTTACCCGTGGGTACCGCACCCGCCGTCTTGCTGTGGATTATTCCGTGCCTCTCATCATTGACATCAAGTGCACTAAGCTGTTTGTGGAGGTGAGCTGCAGGTTTGCTGGATTGGCTGCAGAATTTGCCCTCGTGAAGGTGGTTATTGTATGTTCCCTTCCTTCTGTTCCAGGCTCTGCGTCAGATCGGAGCTGCCCCTCCTGTAAAGACTCACGTGGACTGTATGACGTCCCAGAAACTCATCCGGCTGCCAGGTGAGCCCTTCATGTGTGGAAACGCTTCTTCTGGGTGGGTAAGGAGGCAACAGGGAGGTTTATGGCGTGGAATAGTGAGGTTAGAGGCCAGAGTGAGGGTTTATGGATTGGAATAGTGAGGGTAGAGGCCAGAGTGAGGGTTTATGGATCGGAATAGTGAGGGAAGAGGCCAGAGTGAGGGTTTATGGCTCGGAATAGTGAGGGTAGAGGCCAGTGAGGGTTTATGGATCGGAATAGTGAGGTTAGAGGCCAGAGTGAGGGTTTATGGCTCGGAATAGTGAGGGTAGAGGCCAGAGAGGGTTCATGGCTCCGGAATAGTGAGGGTAGAGGCCAGAGTGAGGGTTTATGGCTCGGAATAGTGAGGGTAGAGGCCAGAGTGAGGGTTTATGGCTCGGAATAGTGAGGGTAGAGGCCAGAGTGAGGGTTTATGGCTCAGAATAGTGAGGGTAGAGGCCAGAGTGAGGGTTTATGGCTCGGAATAGTGAGGGCAGAAGCCAGAGTGAGGGTTTATAGCTAGGAATAGTGAGGGTAGAGGCCAGAGTGAGGGTTTATGGATCGGAATAGTGAGGGTAGAGGCCAGAGTTAGGGTTTATGGCTAGGAATAGTGAGGGTAGAGGCCAGAGTGAGTGTTTATGGCTCCGGAATAGTGAGGTAGAGGCCAGAGAGAGTTCATGGCTCCGGAATAGTGAGGGTAGAGGCCAGAGTGAGGATTTATGGATTGGAATAGTGAGGGTAGAGGCCAGAGTGGGGATTATAGACCTTAGGAACTAATACGATCTGCCAGATGTCTGCCATCTACCGGCAGTTTGTCCATCATGTTCATGCAAGATCTCCTCACCTGGAGGGGTCATTTTACTGTGAGTCACCCCAAAACTCTGCATTGCCAGAGAGTAAGAATAAGAAATACATATTGCATTTACAGGGTTTAGGGGTAAGTTTGAGGGTGAAGGCCTCGTCCTCTGTGACAGTGGAGCTGATAGTGAGCAAGGAGCGGAGGTCAAGCTGAGGGTGTAGGAGGGGAGTGAAGGCCTCGTCCTCTGTGACAGTGGAGCTGATAGTGAGCAGAGAGCGGAGGTCAGGCTGAGGGTGTAGGAGGGGAGTGAAGGCCTCGTCCTCTGTGACAGTGGAGCTGATAGTGAGCGGAGGTCAGGCTGAGGGTGTAGGAGGAGAGTGAAGGCCTTGTCCTCTGTGACAGTGGAGCTGATAGTGAGCGGAGGTCAGGCTGAGGGTGTAGGAGGGGAGTGAAGGCCTCGTCCTCTGTGACAGTGGAGCTGATAGTGAGCGGAGGTCAGGCTGAGGGTGTAGGAGGGGAGTGAAGGCCTCGTCCTCTGTGACAGTGGAGCTGATAGTGAGCGGAGGTCAGGCTGAGGGTGTAGGAGGAGAGAGAAGGCCTTGTCCTCTGTGACAGTGGAGCTGATGGTGAGCAGGGAGGTCAGGCTGAGGGTGTAGGAGGAGAGTGAAGGCCTCGTCCTCTGTGACAATGGAGCTGATAGTGAGCAGGGAGCGGAGGTCAGGCTGAGGGTGTAGGAGGAGAGTGAAGGCCTCGTCCTCTGACAGAGGAGCTGATGGTGAGCAGGGAGCGGAGGTCAGGCTGAGGGTGTAGGAGGGGAGTGAAGGCCTCGTCCTCTGTGACAGTGGAGCTGATGGTGAGCAGGGAGCGGAGGTCAGGCTGAGGGTGTAGGAGGGGAGTGAAGGCCTCGTCCTCTGTGACAGTGGAGCTGATGGTGAGCAGGGAGCGGAGGTCAGGCTGAGGGTGTAGGGGGGGAGTGAAGGCCTCGTCCTCTGTGACAGTGGACAGTGGAGCTGATAGTGAGCAGGGAGCGGAGGTCAGGCTGAGGGTGTAGGGGGGGAGTGAAGGCCTTGTCCTCTGTGACAATGGAGCTGATAGTGAGCAGGGAGTGGAGGTCAGGCTGAGGGTGTAGGGGGGGAGTGAAGGCCTCGTCCTCAGTGACAGAGGAGCTGGTAGTGAGCAGGGAGCGGAGGTCAGGCTGAGGGTGTAGGGGGGGGGGGAGTGAAGCCCTCGTCCTCTGTGACAGTGGAGCTGATGGGGAGCGGAGGTCAGGCTTAGGTGGGGTCCCTGGTATTTTATGTATGTAGGGGACATCTGTTCATGCATTGTTCCTGCCTCCCATCTCCTTGCTCAGGTCTGATTGATGTACATGTGCATTTGAGGGAACCTGGAGCCACCCACAAGGAAGATTTCTCTTCCGGTACCGCGGCAGCACTGGCCGGTGGCATTACCTTGGTATGCGCTATGCCAAACACCACTCCTGCCATCACAGATGTCTCCACCTTCCTACTGGCACAGAAGGTGAGAAATCCATATAACAGCTTGTTGTGGGGTTTGGGTCTAACGTTTAACCACAGCCATAATGTAATACTGTCCTTTCTTCACTCAGTTGGCGGAAGCTGGTGCTCGCTGCGACTTCGCCCTGTTCCTTGGAGCGTGCTCAGAGAATCCCAACTCGCTCTCACCCATCGCCAGCTCAGCAGCTGGTCTCAAGATGTATCTGAATGACACCTACTCTCAGCTCAAGATGGATAATGTGTCGCTGTGGATGGAGGTGAGTCTGACCTCTACTGAATGGGAGTCTGATTTCTGATATGTCTATGCCCGGTGTGAACTCCTTCACTGACTGGTGCTTGGGGCGACCTACCTCATACCTCGCTTGTGTCTGTGATTCTGATTGTCTTGCCCTTGTCTTTGGTCCTCATTGGCTCGCTTGTGTCTCTGGTCCTCATTGGCTCGCTTGTGTCTTTGGTCCTCATTGGCTCGCTTGTGTCTTTGGTCCTCATTGGCTAGCTTGTGTCTTTGGTCCTCATTGGCTCGCTTGTGTCTTTGGTCCTCATTGGCTTGCTTGTCTCTGTGGGTCTCTTTGGCTTGCTTGTCTCTGTGGGTCTCTTTGGCTTGCTTGTGCCTGTGGTTCTCTGGCTTGCTTGTGCCTGTGGTTCTCTGGCTTGCTTGTGCCTGTGGTTCTCTGGCTTGCTTGTGCCTGTGGTTCTCTGGCTTGCTTGTGCCTGTGGGTTCTCTTTGGCTCACCTGTGACCGTGGGTCTCTTTGGCTCGCTTTTGTCTGTGGCTCTCTTTGGCTCGCCTGTGTCTGTGGGTCTCTTTGGCTCGCTTGTCTCTGTGGGTCTCTTTGGCTCGCTTGTCTCTGTGGGTCTCTTTGGCTCGCTTGTCTCTGTGGGTCTCTTTGGCTCGCTTGTCTCTGTGGGTCTCTTTGGCTCGCTTGTCTCTGTGGGTCTCTTTGGCTCGCTTGTCTCTGTGGGTCTCTTTGGCTCGCTTTTGTCTGTGGCTCTCTTTGGCTCGCCTGTGTCTGTGGGTCTCTTTGGCTTGCTTATCTCTGTGACTCTTTGGCTCGCTTGTGTTTGTGGTTCTCTTTGGCTCGCTTGTGTCTGTGGGTCTCTTTGGCTTGCTTGTGTCTGTGGCTCTCTTTGGCTCGCCTATAAGTTAATTCTTCCCCTTACAGCACTTTGAGAACTGGCCATCTCACTTGCCTATTGTGGCTCATGCAGAGAACCAGACGGTTGCCGCGATCCTGATGGTAGCCCAGCTGTACAAGCGCTCGGTGCACATCTGCCACGTGGCTAAAAAGGAGGAGGTATGTCCCCAGTCACCGTTTCCCCTGTGATCGCCTTGTACCTCGCCCACTGATCAGATCATTCCACCCACAGATCCTGATCATTAAGGTCGCCAAGCAGAAAGGAATCAAGGTGACCTGCGAGGTGGCTCCGCATCACCTCTTTCTCTGCCTCGATGACCTGGAGCAGCTGGGTCACAAACGTGGCCAGGTGCGTCCCATGCTGGGCACCCGGGAGGACCTGCAGGCTTTGTGGGATAACCTGGACGTGATAGATTGCTTTGCAACAGATCACGGTAAGAAGGGTTTAATACTCTTATCGGGGGGCAGGGGAGCAGGAAGACGTCTCCTGGGCTTTGTTAGTCTTTGTGTGAGCTGGATACGGCTATGGGAGATGTGAGGGTCCTCCGGCATATACAGGACCTCAGTAGCTGATGTAGCCCTGGTGGTGGGTCAGAGAGACAGAGCGGGCAGCTCCAGTGAGTGAGGGTAACTGCTAATCTCTGTCCTGCCCCCCAGCCCCTCATTCTGTGGAGGAGAAGGAAGGTCCCAACCCACCCCCGGGGTACCCCGGCCTGGAGACTATGCTGCCCCTGCTGCTTACCGCTGTCAGCGAGGGTCGGCTGACTATCGATGACGTCATCAATCGTTTGTACGAGAACCCACGTAAAATCTTCTCCCTCCCTGTGCAAGAGAACACATACATCGAGGTGAGTGCGCGTGACCCCGCCCATCACGCCGTGCTGCCGGTTACCACTTACCCCGAATGACTGACCGCCATCTTCACATCACTCGTTATTGCTCACAGCTCTCCGGAGCGTTAGATTTTTTTTTTGCTGTTCCGCTGTATTTGCTGTAACGCTTCAGCGAGCGGAGCGACCGCCTCTAGCAACATAGCGCGGTGGATACTCGCATCATTAGATATTTCATCTGGTCCGCACTGTGACACGGCATGAGATGCCATATGTAACCCACAGCTGATGCCCATTCCTGTCCCCTCACACACCGGTACTCCCATTCCAGCACCACATGCCCTATACACCCACCGAAACCTATTACCCCCTTCAGCCCCTTCTATTGTTCACACATTGCCCTCCATTACCTTCCCCAGTGCCCAACATACGCCCAGTACCCTTCCTTGCCGCACCTCCCCATCACCCCACGCCCTCATCCTGTCTCGCCCTCTCGCTGACATTCTCCTCCTCGTGTCCCGTCTCCTTGCAGGTTGACTTGGAGCATGAGTGGCTCATACCGCGGTCTATGCAGTTTACCAAGTCTAAGTGGACCCCATTTGAAGGGATGAAGGTGAAGGGAGCCGTGCGCAGGGTGGTGCTGCGAGGTGAAGTGGCGTACATCGATGGCCAGGTACGTAGCGCCGCCCAGTCTCAGGTGGGATGACCCATGATTTAACCTCTACATGCCGTGTTGCCTGTCTGTCCCCTAGGTCCTGGTGCCGGCAGGTTATGGTCAGGACGTCAGAAAGTGGGCCCCTCCTCTGCCGTCGCCGACTCTCCCAGCCCCGAGCAAAGAGATTCTCAAGGTATGCGGGAAGGAAAGGTCGCCGGCGTCTGAGATCGCAGCGAGTAACGCGCGTATTGTGGTGGCGTATGTTTAATCCAGCCGCTTCCTTTATGCTGGTGGTCGGTACAGTTTTTGTATATTTTAACCCATTTTTTGTTGTTTCTGTCAGACCCCAGAGCGCCATCGTCATGTGACCATGCAAAGCGAAACCATTCGCACTAGGGCGCCCAGTCCACGCAGAGCCGGCTCCGCGGGAGATTCGCGCTTCCATCTGCCCCCCAGAATCCACCGCTCCTCTGACCCCGGCCTGCCAGGTGAGAGGTGTGAGAAGGGGCTGTCTCTTCCCAATTTACATTTTCTATAAGATACAAAGCTATGTACTAATTCTGGTGTATGCACCCCACCCCCTACTGTAAGGGGCTTCTGTCCGAGAGGTCGGGGGATGAGTCTCATGGTAAGTGTAAGGGAGAGAGCAACCCTGTGACCAGCGGGAGGGGGCAGGGTACAACGTCCTAACACTGTGTCCTGGTATCTAGCGCCATGGAGGAGGTCTGCCCCCCGCAATCCAGGAGCTGCCGCAAGGATCGGTAACGTGAATGACCAGGGCGCTAATCAACGCTGGGGGGGGGGATGAAATTATTCCTAATGCTTGGCCCCCGATCAGCCTTGGCATGATGACGGATCTCGCCTCTTGTAAATGAGCCTCTTTACTGCCAAAATTATACCAGTGATTACACAAATGACAATCGAGCAATGGCCAGATTCACCGGCAAGTAGAGGATTGTAGTCTGGGGTGCGAAGATCGGAGCTTTACGAGTGACCAATCAGAGAGGAGTATGACCACGAGCAAACAGTCAGCGCACAGTGTATTCTGTAACTACACTCAAACCTCCACCTCCACTCCCCCCACCTCCACCTCCACTCCCCCCACCTCCACCTACCCTCCACCTATACTCCCCCCCCCCCCCCCCCCCCCACCTACGCCACCCCCACTCCTCTCAACCTCCACCCCCCCCCACCTCCACCTACACTCCCCCACCTACACTCCCCCCACCTCCACCTCCACCCCCCACCTACACACCTCCACCTACACTACCTCCACCTACACTACCTCCACCTACACTCCCCCCACCTCCGCCTACACTCCCCCCACCTACTCCTCCCCACCTCCACCTACACCCCCCCACCTCCTACACCCCCACCTCCATCTACACTCCCCCCCACCTCCTCCACCTACACCCCACCTACATCACACCACCACCTGCACACACCCCCCAACACCACCTACACCCCCCCACACCACCACCTGCACACACACACACACACACACACACACACACACACACACACACACACACACACACCCCCCAGGCTGTCCCAGTGATGGCCGGATTGCATTATTAGGCCACGTTCCCATGTATAACATGTAAGTACACACTCTGCAGGTGATAGACATAATAAGTGCTTAATATAAATGATACAACGAGACGCTCGGCCCTCTGCCATTTATATTATGCGCAGAGCAGGAATTGGCGGGTCGTCGTCTCTGCTGTATGTAGCAGTGGTACGCAGGCCGGTACGCTGTATGTAGCAGTGGTGCGCAGGCCGGTACGCTGTATATGCCGGTGTTGCGCAGTGCCGGTTGATGGGTGGGGTCTTGCCGCTGAATGTTGTCAGAAGATGGAAATCTTTTGTGGTGTCTGTGTCGGGTGTTTGCCAAGCTCTGTTCTTGCAGGGTGGGGGCTCGGAGAGTATGTGTCGTGTCACCCCCCCCCCCTTCCCCCTCCCCCATAGCGTCCAGCACTCTCCGTAGTCACAGGTACAGTCCTGTTATAGGACACACTAGCGGCACTCTCCATGGGCACGGGTACAGTCCTGTTATAGGGCACACTAGCGGCACTCTCCATGGGCACGGGTACAGTCCTGTTATAGGGCACACTAGCGGCACTCTCCATGGGCACGGGTACAGTCCTGTTATAGGGCACACTAGCGGCACTCTCCATGGGCACGGTACAGTCCTGTTATAGGGCACACTAGCGGCACTCTCCATGGGCACGGGTACAGTCCTGTTATAGGGCACACTAGTGGCACTCTGGACCTGCTTGCTATTCTCTGCACCATCTGCTGCTGTGTCCTGTTTCCGGCAGTAGGTGGCGCTGTGTCCCTTCTGTACTGAGTGCAATGTAAGATCTGTATAGCCGAGAGCCATCTGTATATTACTTAGCGCTATGTATTGTCACCTGACTTATAGCTGCTGTGTACGCGGTGAGGGTGTCGCGTTGTGTAACAGACTTGTCGTCTGCTGTAGGTTGTAGCACAGAGCTTGGCAGATGCACCAACGTCCTGTCTGTATGTGTTTGGTCATACATGTACTGTTCTGGAACTAACCTGTCTGTGTGTGTTTGGTCATACATGTACTGTTCTGGAACTAACCTGTCTGTGTGTGTTTGGTCATACGTGTGCTGTTCTGGATCTAACCTGTCTGCGTGTGTTTGGTCATACGTGTACTGTTCTGGAACTAACCTGTCTGCGTGTGTTTGGTCATACGTGTACTGTTCTGGAACTAACCTGTCTGCGTGTGTTTGGTCATACGTGTACTGTTCTGGAACTAACCTGTCTGCGTGTGTTTGGTCATACGTGTACTGTTCTGGATCTAACCTCTCTGCGTGTGTTTGGTCATACGTGTACTGTTCTGGAAGTAACCTGTCGGCATGCTTTGTCTCCGTGTCAGCAGCAGAGGAGCAGAGAGAGAGGACGGTGAAGAAGCCGACAGACGCAGGTTATCTCATTTTCTGTTCATTCGCCGTCTCTGAGGTTCCTCCGCCCGCCGCAGACCACAGGACATATGGTGCTTTCCGTTCTGTATGATGGGCGCCATGCTGCTGTCTGCGGAGGGCTGACCTGCCAGTGTGACGGGGGGATTATTATAGTGCGGGTGGCGGTGGTACAATAATAAGCGCTGCATTATGTATCCCGTGTGCTGTGGTACTTACCCGCTGTCATGTATTTTGTACCTATAGATCTGTCTTCCATCCAAGACGGTTACACCTATCCGCCGCCAATTCCCCGAATCATGTCCCCCCAGAACATGTCCCTGCAGAGTCTCCCCCACGTGCAGACCTCCCCTCTGCTGCACCCACTGATCGGGCAGCACATCCTGTCTGTCAAGCAGTTCAGCAAGGACCAGGTGAGGTCATTATCCCAGGTACAAGTCCGTGCGTCGCGCCCTGGCCAGGTTCCTGTGGCTGCGCCCGTCTCTGGCCAGGTCCCTGTGGCTGCGCCCCGTCTCTGGCCAGGTCCCTGTGGCCGCGCCCGTCTCTGGCCAGGTCCCTGCGGCCACGCCCCGTCTCTGGCCAGGTCCCTGCGGCCGCGCCCCGTCTCTGGCCAGGTCCCTGCGGCCGCGCCCGTCTCTGGCCAGGTCCCTGTGGCTGCGCCGCGCTCTCAGTAGTATCGTTGACCGTTAGACTCCATGTTGCTGCCACAGTAATGTGATCCATCCTTTTTCTCACCCAGATGTCGCATCTGTTCAACGTGGCGCACACCCTGCGAATGTTGGTGCAGAAGGAGCGGAGCCTGGACATGCTGAAGGTTCTTATTGTGCTTCTCCTAGACGTCTCCTCTGAGTCTTGTTGGCGTGGCCGCCCTGTTACTCTCCCCTCTCTCATCCCCAGGGTAAGGTGATGGCGTCTATGTTCTTTGAGGCCAGCACACGGACCAGCAGCTCCTTTGCAGCAGCCATGCATCGCCTTGGGGGGTCTGTCATCAGTTTTTCGGAGTCCACCTCCTCCTCTCAGAAGGGAGAATCTCTGACTGACTCTGTGCAGACCATGAGTTGCTACGCCGACGTCCTGGTGGTGAGACACCCAGAGCCGGGAGCGGTGGAGGTAAGAGAGTGCGTTCTCGCCAATCCCCCAGCCGTCTCCTATACTCCCTGCTCATGGACGCTTGTTGTGTGATTTCCAGCTCGCTGCCAAACACTGCCGGAAACCAGTCATCAATGCCGGCGATGGGGTGGGCGAGCACCCTACACAAGCACTGCTGGACGTATTCACTATCCGGGAGGAACTGGGAACAGTCAATGGGATGACCGTAAGTTCCGCCATGATTGCTAGTTCCAGGGCCTTCTCCTTTTGGGTGAAGTCGGGGGTAAATTGTTATCTGTGAATAACAATGTTTGATATAGGAGTTATAATGCCTTAAATGATAAATCTCCGGAGGTTAAGCCGTAAGCGCGCGGACACGTCCTGTCTTTGACGCTGTATTCATGGTGGCTCGGGTTTTCCCACGCACTGTAGATTTACATTTAACCATCTCCTTCCTAGATAACGATGGTCGGAGATCTCAAGCACGGTCGCACTGTCCATTCTCTCGCCTGCCTCTTAACCCAGTACCGCATCACCCTGAGATATGTTACGCCCAGCAGTCTGCGTATGCCTTCCAAGATCATCCATTTTGTCGCTTCCAGGGGAATCAAGCAGGTGAGGGGCCGCCGGGCTGGGAGGACGGAACTTATGTTGTGGTGGCCTTTGTCTCCTGAGCTGGCTGTGTGAGGGAGCTATATATGGATGGTAGATGTGTGTGATGGAGCAATATAGGGATGGAAGATGTGTGTGTGAGGGAGCTATATAGGGGTGGTAGATGTGTGGAGGAGCTATATAGGGATGGTAGATGTGTGGAGGAGCTATATAGGGATGGTAGATGTGTGGAGGAGCTATATAGGGATGGTAGATGTGTGTGAGGGAGCTATATAGGGATGGTAGATGTGTGTGTGAGGGAGCTATATAGGGGTGGTAGATGTGTGGAGGAGCTATATAGGGATGGTAGATGTGTGGAGGAGCTATATAGGGATGGTAGATGTGTGTGAGGGAGCTATATAGGGATGGTAGATGTGTGGAGGAGCTATAAAGGGATGGTAGATGTGTGTGAGGGAGCTATATAGGGATGGTAGATGTGTGTGAGGGAGCTATAGAGGGATGGTAGATGTGTATGTGGAAGAGCTATATAGGGATGGTAGATGTGTGGAAGAGCTATATAGGGATGGTAAATTGTGTGAGGGAGCTATATATGGGTGGTAGATGTGTGGAGGAGCTATATAGGTATGGTAGATGTGTGTGAGGGAGCTATATAGGTATGGTAGATGTGTGTGAGGGAGCTATATAGGGGTGGTAGATGTGTGTGAGGGAGCTATATAGGGGTTGTAGATGTGTGTGAGGGAGCTATATAGGGGTGGTAGATGTGTGTGAGGGAGCTATATATGGGTGGTAGATGTGTGGAGGAGCTATATAGGTATGGTAGATGTGTGTGAGGGAGATATATATGGGTGGTAGATGTGTGGAGGAGCTATATAGGTATGGTAGATGTGTGTGAGGGAGCTATATAGGTATGGTAGATGTGTGTGAGGGAGCTATATAGGGGTGGTAGATGTGTGTGAGGGAGCTATATAGGGGTTGTAGATGTGTGTGAGGGAGCTATATAGGGGTGGTAGATGTGTGTGAGGGAGCTATATATGGGTGGTAGATGTGTGGAGGAGCTATATAGGTATGGTAGATGTGTGTGAGGGAGATATATATGGGTGGTAGATGTGTGGAGGAGCTATATAGGTATGGTAGATGTGTGTGAGGGAGCTATATAGGTATGGTAGATGTGTGTGAGGGAGCTATATAGGGGTGGTAGATGTGTGTGAGGGAGCTATATAGGGGTTGTAGATGTGTGTGAGGGAGCTATATAGGGGTGGTAGATGTGTGTGAGGGAGCTATATATGGGTGGTAGATGTGTGGAGGAGCTATATAGGTATGGTAGATGTGTGTGAGGGAGCTATATATGGGTGGTAGATGTGTGTGAGGGAGCTATATAGGAATGGTAGATGTGTATGTGCAAGAGCTATATAGGGGTGGTAGATGTGTGGAGGAGCTATATAGGGGTGGTAGATGTGTGTGTGGAAGAGCTATATAGGGTGGTAGATGTGTGTGATGGAGCTATATAGGGGTGGTAGATGTGTGTGTGAGGGAGCTATATAGGGGTAGTAGATGTGTGGAGGAGCTATATAGGGGTGGTAGATGTGTGTGAGGGAGCTATATAGGGATGGTAGATGTGTGTGTGGGAGCTATCTAGGGGTGGTAGATGTGTGTGTGGAGGAGCTATGTAGGGGTAGTAGATGTGTGGAGGAGCTATATAGGGGTGGTAGATGTTTGGAGGAGCTATATAGGGGTGGTAGATGTGTGGAGGAGCTATATAGGGGTGGTAGATGTGTGGAGGAGCTATATAGGGATGGTAGATGTGTGTGTGAGGGCGCTATATATGGGTGGTAGATGTGTGTGATGGAGCTATATAGGGATGGTAGATGTGTGTGAGGGAGCTATATAGGGATGGTAGATGTGTATGTGGAAGAGCTATATAGGGCTGGTAGATGTGTGTGATGGAGCTATATAGGGTGGTAGATGTGTATGTGGAAGAGCTATATAGGGCTGGTAGATGTGTGTGAGGGAGCTATATATGGGTGGTAGATGTGTGGAGGAGCTATATAGGTATGGTAGATGTGTGTGAGGGAGCTATATAGGGGTAGTAGATGTGTGGAGGAGCTATATAGGGGTGGTAGATGTGTGGAGGAGCTATATAGGGGTGGTAGATGTGTGTGTGGAGGAGCTATAAAGGGGTAGTAGATGTGTGGAGGAGCTATATAGGGATGGTAGATGTGTGTGTGAGGGCGCTATATAGGGATGGTAGAGGTGTATGTGGAAGAGCTATATAGGGATGGTAGATGTGTGAGGGAGCTATATAGGGGTGGAGGAGCTATATAGGGATGGTAGATGTGTGTGTGTGTGTGGGAGCTATATAGGGATGGTAGATGTGTGTGTGTGTGTGTGTGGGAGCTATATAGGGGTGGAGGAGCTATATAGGGGTGGTAGATGTGTGTGGGAGGGAGCTATATATGGGTGGTAGATGTGTGTGCAAGAGCTATATAGGGATGGTAGATGTGTGTGATGGAGCTATATAGGGATGGTAGATGTGTGAGGGAGCTATATAGGGGTGGTAGATGTGTGTGTGGAAGAGCTATATAGGGATGGTAGATGTGTGTGTGTGTGAGGGCACTATATAGGGATGGTAGATGTGCGGAGGAGCTGTATAGGGATGGTAGATGTATGGAAGAGCTATATAGGGATGGTAGATGTGTGTGTGTGTGAGGGCACTATATAGGGATGGTAGATGTGCGGAGGAGCTGTATAGGGATGGTAGATGTATGGAGGAGCTGTATAGGGGTGGTAGATGTGTATGTGGAAGAGCTATATAGGGATGGTAGATGTGTGAGGGAGCTATATAGGGATGGTAGATGTGTGGAAGAGCTATATAGGGATGGTAGATGTGTGGAAGAGCTATATAGGGATGGTAGATTGTGTGGGGGAGCTATATAGGGATGGTAGATGTGTGTGATGGAGCTATATAGGGATGGTAGATGTATGGAGGAGCTGTATAGGGGTGGTAGATGTGTATGTGGAAGAGCTATATAGGGATGGTAGATGTGTGTGTGAGGTAGCTATATAGGGGTGGTAGATGTGTATGAGGGAGCTATATAGGGATGGTAGATGTGTGTGTGAGGTAGCTATATAGGGATGGTAGATGTGTATGAGGGAGCTATATAGGGGTGGTAGATGTGTGTGAGGGAGCTATATAGGGATGGTAGATGTGTGGAGGAGCTATATAGGGATGGTAGATGTGTGTGAGGGAGCTATATAGGGGTGGTAGATGTGTGGAGGAGCTATATAGGGATGGTAGATGTGTGAGGGAGCTATATAGGGGTGGTAGATGTGTGGAGGAGCTATATAGGGATGGTAGATGTGTGGAGGAGCTATATAGGGGTGGTAGATGTGTGGAGGAGCTATATAGGGATGGTAGATGTGTGGAGGAGCTATATAGGGGTGGTAGATGTGTGGAGGAGCTATATAGGGATGGTAGATGTGTGGAGGAGCTATATAGGGGTGGTAGATGTGTGGAGGAGCTATATAGGGATGGTAGATGTGTGGAGGAGCTATATAGGGGTGGTAGATGTGTGGAGGAGCTATATAGGGCTGGTAGATGTGTGTGTGTGTGGAGGAGCTATATAGGGGTGGTAGATGTGTGTGTGAGGGAGCTATGGGGTTGTAGATGTGTGGGGGAGGTATATAGTGGTGGTTCTGTAGCTGTGTAGAGTCTCTATGGATGGTACTGTTGCTAGGTGAAGGGGGGCTATAGAGATAGAATAGCTCGGCGGGCGGGGCTATAGAGGGGCTTTAGCTAGTTGGGTGGGCAGAGGTTTATAGATGAGTGATACTATAGCTGGGTTGGCGGGGTCTATAAGAAGTGTTAGTTGGGTGGTGGGTCTGTAGTTGGGGGGTGCTGTAGCAGGGAGGGGGGTGCTGTAGCAGGGAGGGGGGTGGGTCTGTAGAGGGGTGGTGCAGTACAGATGTGTCCTTCTACATCTTTGTTCCATATGCCATGTAGCACGCCATGTTAGTCGCGCCCTGCCGCTGCTTGGCGCTCTTAAGTCACGTCATGCTGCAGTAAGGCAACGTAACGCACTGGAGTGCTGGAAAAGCTAGAGCTCGGTAGGCATGCTATGTAGGGGTGGCAGCTGGGGGCTATAGAGGTGTGGTAGCTGTGTGGAGGGTCTATAGAGGGGTGGTACTGTAGCTCGGTGGGCATGTTATGTAGGAGTGGCAGCTGGGGCTATAGAAGTGCGGTAGCTGGGTGGAGAGTCTATAGAGGGGTGGTACTGTAGCCGGGTGGGCATGTTATGTAGGGGGTGGCAGCTGGGGCTATAGAGGTGCGGTAGCTGGGTGGAGGGTCTATAGATGGGTGGTACTGTAGTTCGTTGTGCGTGCTATGTAGGGGTGGCAGCTGGGGGCTATGGAGGTGTGGTAGCTGGGTGGAGGGTCTATAGAGGGGTGGTACTGTAGGTGAGTGTGCGTGCTATGTAGGGGTGGCAGCTGGGGGCTATAGAGGTGCTGCAGCTCGGTGGGGGTTCTATAGGGAGGTGGTACTGTAGGTGGGCGTGCTATGTAAAGGTGGTTGTTTGGGGGGGGTGGGGCTGTAGAGGACGGGTATATGGTTGTAGCTGTGGACACTGTATAGTAAAGTGTGAGATGAATGACTGCTGGAGTCTGATTGCCCCCGGTATGTACATGATGGACAGAGAGAGGGGAAATAATGGAGCAGCCCGATGTCGGCAGTCGTGGAGATAGCATGGGCAAAGGGACGCCAGCCTGTGCCATCATCTCCCCCCTCTCTCTGTGGCAGCAACTGTCCATCTACCAATTGCACATGGGCACACCTTGGTTTCCTCTAGTGAAGAGGGTGGGCACACCTTGGTTTCTGGGGTGAAGAGGGTGGGCACACCTTGGTTTCCTTTGGTGAAGAGGGTGGGGGTGGGCACACCTTGGTTTCCTCTGGTGAAGAGGGTGGTGGTGGGCACACCTTGGTTTCCTCTGGTGAAGAGGGTGGTGGTGGGCACACCTTGATTTCTGGGGTGAAGAGGGTGGTTGTGGGCACACCTTGGTTTCCTCTGGTGAAGAGGGTGGGCACACCTTGGTTTCTGGGGTGAAGAGGGTGGGGGTGGGCACTCCTTGATTTCTGGGGTGAAGAGGGTGGTGGTGGGCACACCTTGGTTTCCTCTGGTGAAGAGGGTGGGGGTGGGCACTCCTTGATTTCTGGGGTGAAGAGGGTGGTGGTGGGCACACCTTGGTTTCCTCTGGTGAAGAGGGTGGGCACACCTTGGTTTCCTCTGGTGAAGAGGGTGGGCACACCTTGGTTTCTGGGGTGAAGAGGGTGGGGGTGGGCACACCTTGGTTTCCTCTGGTGAAGAGGGTGGGCACACCTTGGCATCCTGGCTGGGCTGTGTAAAGGATGGCGAGATGCTGCTTTTGGAACATACAGACCTTTGTTGTCTCCCGTACTCAGGAGGAATTTCGGAGCATTGAGGAGGCGCTGCCAGACACGGACGTCCTGTATATGACGCGGATACAGAAGGAGCGGTTTGCCAGCAAGGAGGAGTATGACCATGTGAGGATTAGTAGCTGGGGGGGAAGGGGGAGTGCTGGGGCGGAACGGAGTGTGCTGGGCTGGGGGGGGAGGAGTGTGCCGGGCTGGGGGGAGGGGTGTGCTGGAGGGGTGTGCCGGGCTGGGGGGAGGAGTGTGCTGGAGGGGTGTGCCGGGCTGGGGGGAGGGGTGTGCTGGAGGGGTGTGCCGGGCTGGGGGAAGGAGTGTTCCGGGCTGGGGGGGAGGAGTGTGCTGGAGGGGTGTGCCGGGCTGGGGGGAGGGGTGTGCCGGGCTGGGGGGAGGGGTGTGCTGGAGGGGTGTGCCGGGCTGGGGGAAGGAGTGTTCCGGGCTGGGGGGAGGAGTGTGCTGGAGGGGTGTGGCGGGCTGCGGGGAGGGGTGTGCCGGGCTGGGGGGAGGAGTGTGCTGGAGGGGTGTGCCGGGCTGGGGGGAGGGGTGTGCCGGGCTGGGGGGAGGGGTGTGCTGGAGGGGTGTGCCGGGCTGGGGGAAGGAGTGTTCCGGGCTGGGGGGAGGAGTGTGCTGGAGGGGTGTGGCGGGCTGCGGGGAGGGGTGTGCCGGGCTGGGGGGAGGAGTGTGCTGGAGGGGTGTGGCGGGCTGGGGGGAGGGGTGTGGTGGGCTGGGGGGAGGGGTGTGGCGGGCTGGGGGAAGGTTCTTTCTGACACCGGTTTCTTTGCTTGTATTCAGTGTTTTGGGCAGTTTATCCTCTCCCCTCACATCATGACCAGGGCCAAGAAGAAGATGGTGGTTATGCATCCGATGCCACGGGTGAATGAGATCAGGTGAGGGACTGGCTGGTGCCCAGTACGGGGTGTAATCAGACTACTTTGTATACTGCACCCTTGGTGGGGTCTGTAGGGACTCAGAGTTTGTAACACGAGCGCCTCTGCTCAACATGACCCCTCGCCTTATACCGCCTTATATAATTATCAGCCATTATTACCCCTCTGACACCTTCACCAGTTGTCCTTAATCCGCCGATCCTGGCAACCCTCGTTCTCACCCCGCTGACCCTCACCCCGCTGACCCGGTATTTGATGGTTATTTGTCCTTTGTCTCTCTTCCAGCTTTGAAGTAGACTCCGACCCCCGTGCAGCGTACTTCCGCCAGGCTGAGAATGGGATGTACGTACGTATGGCGCTTCTCGCCACGGTCATGGGCAAATACTGAATTTAGGACCATCGCCTCTATCAATCGGGAAGGAATCAATGCTGCAAAATCGGGATTTTCTCAGAGACCGTAGATGGCTGCTGGAAATGTCGCTGGAGGCGAGGGCCTCAGTCGCACTCTAGACCCGTGTTTGCGGATTCTGTGTACCACTCTGATGTTACCTAATACTGTACATCTGCGCCCATTCATTCATTCCCCGCACAGGGCGCTGTGATGTCGGGGTGTCTGCCCTGATCGCTGGCTGGTTCCAGAAAGTTTCATTAGTTCCTGACGTGCTGTCAGCCGCGGTGTGTCCTGTCATTGCCGCCATTAGTGCACCAGAACTGTCTGTGTCCTGTCATTACCGCCATTAGTGCACTAGAACTGTCTGTGTCCTGTCATTGCCGCCATTAGTGCACTAGAACTGTCTGTGTCCTGTCATTACCGCCATTAGTGCACTAGAATTGTCTGTGTCCTGTCATTGCCGCCATTGGTGCACCAGAACTGTCTGTGTCCTGTCATTACCGCCATTAGTGCACCAGAACTGTCTGTGTCCTGTCATTACCGCCATTAGTGCACTAGAATTGTCTGTGTCCTGTCATTGCCGCCATTAGTGCACTAGAACTGTCTGTGTCCGTGGAAACGGCTGTAAAGAGCAATAGTGATGGATTCTGTGCCCCTCACAGGTGACGCCGGTCACTGTAGAATACTCTGCATACATAGTCTTACTATACGTTACCTGACCTGTATGTGCTGCTTAGCTAATGCCCGGTCCTGGGTCGCTCTCCTGCGTCAGTGCCCGCTTCTCCACGGCCAGGTGCCCCCTGGCAGCTCTCCGTAGATCAGACCGCGTCTTTTAGGTGGGGGGAAAATCTCCTTTACTGTCGGTCCCTGTGGCCTCTGCTGCTCAGACTAGTTGCTGATAGTGAGGAAGGGGATGTGGTGGGTGGGCTGATAATGATCTGATGGTTTTATAATGTGAATTAGAGGGAATGCTGCTTATTTTTCTCCTTTTTTCTAAATAAAATGAATTGCGCACAATCATTTCTGATATTATTGTTTTGGCTCACAAGCAGCGCGCGAGGGAAACGCAAATGACCGACTACGTTCTGTTGTCGCATATGTTTTATGTCAGGTACTATCGACCCTATGGTGCCCTATAATGATCATGTGACCGTGTAATCGCCTGCGCTATGCGTGCTCTCACATAACGGGCCGGTGGCTCAGTCTCCCATGCACGTTAGGTTACTCCATCTCTTATGCACAATACACAGGGAGATGCTCTGCGTATTGTGCGGAGATAAAGATGCTCATGTATCAGCGCGGTTTAAAAGCCCCTCGGAAGAAGGGACGTCCGGTGGTTACCGAGCTTCTTGCTCACAGATGCTGATGGAATAAACAACCTTCTCAGATCAGGCGATGTCTGGGCTCTGAGCTGTTATATACAACCCATTCACTGAGCGATGATCAGATCAGCCAGGGAAACGCCTGTTGTGTATGGGCCTGAGCGATAATCAGATCAGCCAGGGAAACGCCTGTAATGTATGGGCCTGAGCGATAATCAGATCAGCCAGGGAAACGCCTGTTGTGTACGGGCCTGAGCGATAATCATTCAGATCAGCCAGGGAAACGCCTGTTGTGTACGGGCCTGAGCGATCATCATTCAGATCAGCCAGGGAAACGCCTGTTGTGTACGGGCCTGAGCGATAATCAGATCAGCCAGGGAAACTCCTGTTGTGTCTGGGCCTGAGCGATAATCAGATCAGCCAGGGAAACGCCTGTTGTGTACGGGCCTGAGCGATAATCATTCAGATCAGCCAGGGAAACGCCTGTTGTGTATGGGCCTGAGCGATAATCAGATCAGCCAGGGAAACGCCTGTTGTGTACGGGCCTGAGCGATAATCAGATCAGCCAGGGAAACGCCTGTTGTGTATGGGCCTGAGCGATAATCATTCAGATCAGCCAGGGAAACGCCTGTTGTGTATGGGCCTGAGCGATCATCATTCAGATCAGCCAGGGAAACGCCTGTTGTGTATGGGGCCTGAGCGATAATCATTCAGATCAGCCAGGGAAACGCCTGTTGTGTATGGGCCTGAGCGATAATCAGATCAGCCAGGGAAACGCCTGTTGTGTCTGGGCCTGAGCGATAATCAGATCAGCCAGGGAAACGCCTGTTGTGTATGGGCCTGAGCGATAATCATTCAGATCAGCCAGGGAAACGCCTGTTGTGTACGGGCCTGAGCGATAATCAGATCAGCCAGGGAAACGCCTGTTGTGTACGGGCCTGAGCGATCATCATTCAGATCAGCCAGGGAAATGCCTGTTGTGTATGGGCCTGAGCGATCATCATTCAGATCAGCCAGGGAAACGCCTGTTGTGTATGGGCCTGAGCGATAATCAGATCAGCCAGGGAAACGCCTGTTGTGTACGGGCCTGAGTGATAATCATTCAGATCAGCCAGGGAAACGCCTGTTGTGTACGGGCCTGAGCGATAATCAGATCAGCCAGGGAAACGCCTGTTGTGTACGGGCCTGAGTGATAATCATTCAGATCAGCCAGGGAAACGCCTGTTGTGTATGGGCCTGAGCGATAATCAGATCAGCCAGGGAAACGCCTGTTGTGTCTGGGCCTGAGCGATAATCAGATCAGCCAGGGAAACGCCTGTTGTGTACGGGCCTGAGCGATAATCATTCAGATCAGCCAGGGAAACGCCTGTTGTGTATGGGCCTGAGCGATAATCAGATCAGCCAGGGAAACGCCTGTTGTGTACGGGCCTGAGCAATAATCAGATCAGCCAGGGAAACGCCTGTTGTGTATGGGCCTGAGCGATAATCATTCAGATCAGCCAGGGAAACGCCTGTTGTGTATGGGCCTGAGCGATCATCATTCAGATCAGCCAGGGAAACGCCTGTTGTGTATGGGGCCTGAGCGATAATCATTCAGATCAGCCAGGGAAACGCCTGTTGTGTATGGGCCTGAGCGATAATCAGATCAGCCAGGGAAACGCCTGTTGTGTCTGGGCCTGAGCGATAATCAGATCAGCCAGGGAAATGCCTGTTGTGTATGGGCCTGAGCGATCATCATTCAGATCAGCCAGGGAAACGCCTGTTGTGTATGGGCCTGAGCGATAATCAGATCAGCCAGGGAAACGCCTGTTGTGTACGGGCCTGAGTGATAATCATTCAGATCAGCCAGGGAAACGCCTGTTGTGTACGGGCCTGAGCGATAATCAGATCAGCCAGGGAAACGCCTGTTGTGTACGGGCCTGAGTGATAATCATTCAGATCAGCCAGGGAAACGCCTGTTGTGTATGGGCCTGAGCGATAATCAGATCAGCCAGGGAAACGCCTGTTGTGTACGGGCCTGAGCGATAATCCGATCAGCCAGGGAAACGCCTGTTGTGTATGGGCCTGAGCGATAATCATTCAGATCAGCCAGGGAAACGCCTGTTGTGTATGGGCCTGAGCGATCATCATTCAGATCAGCCAGGAAAACGCCTGTTGTGTCTGGGCCTGAGCTATAATCAGATCAGCCAGGGAAACGCCTGTTGTGTCTGGGCCTGAGCGATAATCAGATCAGCCAGGGAAACGCCTGTTGTGTACGGGCCTGAGTGATAATCATTCAGATCAGCCAGGGAAACGCCTGTTGTGTATGGGCCTGAGCGATAATCAGATCAGCCAGGGAAACGCCTGTTGTGTACGGGCCTGAGCGATAATCAGATCAGCCAGGGAAACGCCTGTTGTGTATGGGCCTGAGCGATAATCATTCAGATCAGCCAGGGAAACGCCTGTTGTGTATGGGCCTGAGCGATCATCATTCAGATCAGCCAGGGAAACGCCTGTTGTGTATGGGGCCTGAGCGATAATCATTCAGATCAGCCAGGGAAACGCCTGTTGTGTATGGGCCTGAGCGATAATCAGATCAGCCAGGGAAACGCCTGTTGTGTCTGGGCCTGAGCGATAATCAGATCAGCCAGGGAAACGCCTGTTGTGTACGGGCCTGAGCGATAATCATTCAGATCAGCCAGGGAAACGCCTGTTGTGTATGGGCCTGAGCGATAATCAGATCAGCCAGGGAAACGCCTGTTGTGTACGGGCCTGAGCGATAATCATTCAGATCAGCCAGGGAAACGCCTGTTGTGTATGGGCCTGAGCGATAATCAGATCAGCCAGGGAAACGCCTGTTGTGTACGGGCCTGAGCGATAATCAGATCAGCCAGGGAAACGCCTGTTGTGTACGGGCCTGAGCGATAATCAGATCAGCCAGGGAAACGCCTGATGTCTATGGGCCTGAGCAATAATCAATCAGATCAGCCAGGGAAACGCCTGTTGTGTACGGGCCTGAGCGATGATCATTCATATCAGCCAGGGAAACGCCTGTTGTGTACGGGCCTGAGCGATCATCATTCAGATCAGCCAGGGAAACGCCTGTTGTGTACGGGCCTGAGTGATAATCATTCAGATCAGCCAGGGAAACGCCTGTTGTGTATGGGCCTGAGCGATAATCAGATCAGCCAGGGAAACGCCTGTTGTGTCTGGGCCTGAGCGATAATCAGATCAGCCAGGGAAACGCCTGTTGTGTACGGGCCTGAGCGATAATCATTCAGATCAGCCAGGGAAACGCCTGTTGTGTACGGGCCTGAGCGATAATCAGATCAGCCAGGGAAACGCCTGTTGTGTACGGGCCTGAGCGATAATCAGATCAGCCAGGGAAACGCCTGTTGTGTACGGGCCTGAGCGATAATCAGATCAGCCAGGGAAACGCCTGTTGTGTACGGGCCTGAGCAATAATCAGATCAGCCAGGGAAACGCCTGTTGTGTACGGGCCTGAGCGATAATCAGATCAGCCAGGGAAACGCCTGTTGTGTCTGGGCCTGAGCGATAATCAGATCAGCCAGGGAAACGCCTGTTGTGTATGGGCCTGAGCGATAATCATTCAGATCAGCCAGGGAAACGCCTGTTGTGTCTGGGCCTGAGCGATAATCAGATCAGCCAGGGAAACGCCTGTTGTGTACGGGCCTGAGTGATAATCATTCATATCAGCCAGGCAAACGCCTGTTGTGTACGGGCCTGAGCGATAATCAGATCAGCCAGGGAAACGCCTGTTGTGTACGGGCCTGAGCGATGATCATTCATATCAGCCAGGGAAACGCCTGTTGTGTACGGGCCTGAGCGATCATCATTCAGATCAGCCAGGGAAACGCCTGTTGTGTACGGGCCTGAGCGATCATCATTCAGATCAGCCAGGGAAACGCCTGTTGTGTACGGGCCTGAGCGATCATCATTCAGATCAGCCAGGGAAACGCCTGTTGTGTATGGGCCTGAGCGATAATCAGATCAGCCAGGGAAACGCCTGTTGTGTCTGGGCCTGAGCGATAATCAGATCAGCCAGGGAAACGCCTGTTGTGTACGGGCCTGAGCGATAATCATTCAGATCAGCCAGGGAAACGCCTGTTGTGTACGGGCCTGAGCGATAATCAGATCAGCCAGGGAAACGCCTGTTGTGTACGGGCCTGAGTGATAATCATTCAGATCAGCCAGGGAAACGCCTGTTGTGTATGGGCCTGAGTGATAATCATTCAGATCAGCCAGGGAAACGCCTGTTGTGTACGGGCCTGAGCGATAATCATTCAGATCAGCCAGGGAAATGCCTGTTGTGTATGGGCCTGAGCGATAATCATTCAGATCAGCCAGGGAAACGCCTGTTGTGTATGGGCCTGAGCGATAATCATTCAGATCAGCCAGGGAAACGCCTGTTGTGTACGGGCCTGAGCGATAATCATTCAGATCAGCCAGGGAAACGCCTGTTGTCTATGGGTCCCAGTGGTGGCTGCACTACAACCACTGAGCATTTAGTCTGTGGCCCCATTTTGTGCCCCTGTGGACCTCTGGGTCCCTCTGGACTTTGTGAACACACAGAAAGAAGCCTGAGCGCTATTAAGCCATAGAGTGAATTATCAGTGAAGCAGGAGAAATTAGAGGTGATTGCCAACCTCACTGACAAAGACAATATGAAGAGTACACTGCGCTCTGATAATTAAGTGGAAACATCGGAGTAACACCTTGGTATATTAAACTCAATTTATTATCTATAGAGAAGATATTAAAATCAAAATAAGACACAAAGAATTACATATAAAAACACACAATCACATAAATTCAGCTGAGAAAGCTATATAGGATGTAAAGAATAAAGGATAAATATGAATATGAGTACAGATATAGGAGATGATCAGGCTCCGATATTAGTATCTCAATCCCTCATTAATTGATTGAAAATATAATGAATATAAAAAAAAGGTCTGTGCCAGGAGCAATGCTGAATATTGCAGCTAAGCAGCCTATTACAGGTGTACTTAGCAATGCATGTGTAATGATAACAATGGCACAATCTAGCTAATGGTAGCTCTCCCCATCAATGAACACAAAGGCCTCTATGATATTATGTCCAACACGTGTAGCAAAGTCCCAGATACCGTGGATTATCCCCACCAAATTATGAGCATGAACCACGGGTCAGTCTGTATCAGGAAATAATTGTAGATTCCTGAAATGTGTTGCGAGACACAAACATGAGCACCTGAGAGTTTATATGATGATAGGAGCCATCAGGGCCGTAGCTAGGGTAGTGCGGCAGGTGCCATCGCACAGGGCACCACAGGTCAGGGGGCCCTGTTTGGGCCTGTCACATTTCTGTTTATTATCATTCTTGCTTGTAGCTTCCTCATATTTCATCCCCAGCATCTCCTGGCCTCCCCTATCTCTTCCCTGGCCCTTCCCCATGAGGCCATGGCCCTCTCTCAGGTGCACTATATTATGTCCTATTTATCCCCAGCATCTCCTGGCCTCTCCTATCTCTTCCCTGAACCTTCCCCATGAGGCCATGGCCCTCTCTCAGGTGCACTATATTATGTCCCTATTTATCCCCAGCGTCTCCTGGCCTCTCCTATCTCTTCCCTGACCCTTCCCCATGAGGCCATGGCCCTCTCTCAGGTGCACTATATTATGTCCCTATTTATCCCCAGCATCTCCTGGCCTCCCCTATCTCTTCCCTGACCCTTCCCCATGAGGCCATGGCCCTCTCTCAGGTGCACTATATTATGTCCCTATTTATCCCCAGCATCTCCTGGCCTCCCCTATCTCTTCCCTGACCCTTCCCCATGAGTCCATGGCCCTCTCTCAGGTGCACTATAGTATGTCCCTATTTATCCCCAGCATCTCCTGGCCTCCCCTATCTCTTCCCTGGCTCTTCCCCATGAGGCCATGGCCCTCTCTCAGGTGCACTATAGTATGTCCCTATTTATCCCCAGCATCTCCTGGCCTCCCCTATTTCTTCCCTGGCCCTTCCCCATGAAGCCATGGCCCTCTCTCAGGTGCACTATATTATGTCCCTATTTATCCCCAGCATCTCCTGGCCTCCCCTATCTCTTCTCTGGCCCTTCCCCATGAGGCCATGGCCCTCCCTCAGGTGCACTATATTATGTCCCGATTTATCCCCAGCATCTCCTGGCCTCCCCTATCTCTTCCCTGCCCATTCCCCATGAGGCCATGGCCCTCTCTCAGGTGCACTATATTATGTCCCTATTTATCCCCAGCATCTCCTGGCCTCTCCTATCTCTTCCCTGGCCCTTCCCCATGAGGCCATGGCCCTCTCTCAGGTGCACTATATTATGTCCCTATTTATCCCCAGCATCTCCTGGCCTCCCCTATCTCTTCCCTGACCCTTCCCCTCCTCTCTCAGGTGCATTATATTATGTCCCTATTTATCCCCAGCATCTCCTGGCCTCTCCTATCTCTTCCCTGGCCCTTCCCCATGAGGCCATGGCCCTCTCTCAGGTGCACTATATTATGTCCCTATTTATCCCCAGCATCTCCTGGCCTCCCCTATCTCTTCCCTTACCCTTCCCCATGAGGCCATGGCCCTCTCTCAGGTGCACTATATTATGTCCCTATTTATCCCCAGCATCTCCTGGCCTCCCCTATCTCTTCCCTGACCCTTCCCCCCCTCTCTCAGGTGCACTATATTATGTCCCTATTTATCCCCAGCATCTCCTGGCCTCTCCTATCTCTTCCCTGGCCCTTCCCCATGAGGCCTTGGCCCTCTCTCAGGTGCACTATATTATGTCCCTATTTATCTCCCTGGCCCTTCCCCATGAGGCCATGGCCCTCTCTCAGGTGCACTATATTATGTCCCTATTTATCCCCAGCATCTCCTGGCCTCTCCTATCTCTTCCCTGGCCCTTCCCCATGAGGCCATGGCCCTCTCTCAGGTGCACTATATTATGTCCCTATTTATCCCCAGCATCTCCTGGCCTCCCCTATCTCTTCCCTGACCCTTCCCCATGAGGCCATGGCCCTCTCTCATGTGCACTATATTATGTCCCTATTTATCCCCAGCATCTCCTGGCCTCCCCTATCTCTTCCCTGGCCCTTCCCCATGAGCCATGGCCCTCTCTCAGGTGCACTATATTATGTCCCTATTTATCCCCAGCATCTCCTGGCCTCTCCTATCTCATCCCTGGCCCTTCCCCGTGAGGCCATGGCCCTCTCTCAGGTGCACTATATTATGTCCCTATTTATCCCCAGCATCTCCTGGCCTCCCCTATCTCTTCCCTGACCCTTCCCCATGAGGCCATGGCCCTCTCTCAGGTGCACTATATTATATCCCTATTTATCCCCAGCATCTCCTGGCCTCCCCTATCTCTTCCCTGACCCTTCCCCATGAGGCAATGGCCCTCTCTCAGGTGCACTATATTATGTCCCTATTTATCCCCAGCATCTCCCGGCCTCTCCTATCTCTTCCCTGGCCCTTCCCCATGAGGCCATGGCCCTCTCTCAGGTGCACTATATTATGTCCCTATTTATCCCCAGCATCTCCTGGCCTCCCCTATCTCTTCCCTGGCCCTTCCCCATGAGGCCATGGCCCTCTCTCAGGTGCACTATAATATGTCCCTATTTATCCCCAGCATCTCCTGGCCTCCCCTATCTCTTCCCTGGCCCTTCCCCATGAGGCCATGGCCCTCTCTCAGGTGCACTATATTATGTCCCTATTTATCCCCAGCATCTCCTGGCCTCTCCTATCTCTTCCCTGGCCCTTCCCCATGAGGCCATGGCCCTCTCTCAGGTGCACTATATTATGTCCCTATTTATCCCTATCTCTTCCCTGGCCCTTCCCCATGAGGCCATGGCCCACCCTCAGGTGCACTATATTATGTCCCTATTATCCCCAGCATCTCCTGGCCTCCCCTATCTCTTCCCTGCCCATTCCCCATGAGGTCATGGCCCTCTCTCAGGTGCACTATATTATGTCCCTATTTATCCCCAGCATCTCCTGGCCTCCCCTATCTCTTCCCTGGCCCTTCCCCATGATGCCATGGCCCTCCCTCAGGTGCAGTATATTATGTCCCTATTTATCCCCAGCATCTCCTGGCCTCCCCTATTTCTTCCCTGACCCTTCCCCATGAGGCCATGGCCCTCTCTCAGGTGCACTATATTATGTCCCTATTTATCCCCAGCATCTCCTGGCCTCCCCTATCTCTTCCCTGACCCTTCCCCATGAGGCCATGGCCCTCTCTCAGGTGCACTATATTATGTCCCTATTTATCCCCAGCATCTCCTGGCCTCCCCTATCTCTTCCCTGGCCCTTCCCCATGAGGCCATGGCCCTCTCAGGTGCACTATAGTATGTCCCTATTTGTCCCCAGCATCTCCTGGCCTCCCCTATCTCTTCCCTGACCCTTCCCCATGAGTCCATGGCCCTCTCTCAGGTGCACTATAGTATGTCCCTATTTATCCCCAGCATCTCCTGGCCTCCCCTATCTCTTCCCTGGCTCTTCCCCATGAGGCCATGGCCCTCTCTCAGGTGCGCTATAGTATGTCCCTATTTATCCCCAGCATCTCCTGGCCTCCCCTATCTCTTCCCTGGCCCTTCCCCATGAGGCCATGGCCCTCCCTCAGGTGCACTATATTATGTCCCTATTTATCCCCAGCATCTCCTGGCCTCCCCTATCTCTTCCCTGCCCATTCTCTCTCAGGTGCACTATATTATGTCCCTATTTATCCCCAGTATCTCCTGGCCTCCCCTATCTCTTCCCTGGCCCTTCCCCATGAGTCCATGGCCCTCTCTCAGGTGCACTATATTATGTCCCTATTTATCCCCAGCATCTCCTGGCCTCCCCTATCTCTTCCCTGGCCCTTCCCCATGAGGCCATGGCCCTCTCTCAGGTGCACTATATTATGTCCCTATTTATCCCCAGCATCTCCTGGCCTCTCCTATCTCTTCCCTGGCCCTTCCCCATGAGGCCATGGCCCTCTCTCAGGTGCACTATATTATGTCCCTATTTATCCCCAGCATCTCCTGGCCTCCCCTATCTCTTCCCTGACCCTTCCCCATGAGGCCATGGCCCTCTCTCAGGTGCACTATATTATATCCCTATTTATCCCCAGCATCTCCTGGCCTCCCCTATCTCTTCCCTGACCCTTCCCCATGAAGCCATGGCCCTTTTTTGGGTGCATCATTTCGCTTTGAAAAATGAGGGGGTCGCCAATGCTCTTTCTGGCACAGGGCACCAAAAAGTCTAGTTACAGCTCTGGGAGCCATAGGTAACCTGTGGAGGATACTGACACGATCCCTGGGTAGTAGAGACACAGGACCTAGTGTGGCTCAGCGTGGATCAGCACGGCCGGCCAGGGAGTTAGCATCCGGCAGAGGTGGACGCGCTGCAGCGCACTGTGTTGTTAAGGTTGTTGCCAATCTCCGTCTGTGTGCTGACGTCCACCGGGACCTCCACCTGGCAGTGATAGCGTTTGGGCACCTGTACTCTGATACCACAGTGTGGTCAGCAGACAGGTATCCGGTCAAGCTTGAAAAAGGCTACAGCAGTAGCCGAAACGCGTTACTGTGTTCTTCATTCAGCTATTGGAGCTGCTCCCTGATCAAGATATTTGCAGCTAATGGTCTGCCAGCCGTTCACATTCCATGAGAGAAGGGTCAGGGAAGAGATAGGGGAGGCCAGGAGATGCTGGGGATAAATTGGGACATAATATAGTGCACCTGAGAGAGGGCCATGGCCTCATGGGGAAGGGCCAGGGAAGAGATAGGAGAGGCCAGGAGATGCTGGGGATAAATAGGGACATAATATAGTGCACCTGAGAGAGGGGGGGAAGGGTCAGGGAAGAGATAGGGGAGGCCAGGAGATGCTGGGGATAAATAGGGACATAATATAGTGCACCTGAGAGAGGGCCATGGCCTCTTGGGGAAGGGCCAGGGAAGAGATAGGAGAGGCCAGGAGATGCTGGGGATAAATAGGGACATAATATAGTGCACCTGAGAGAGGGCCATGGCCTCATGGGGAAGGGCCAGGGAAGAGATGGTGGAGGCCAGAAGATGCTGGGGATAAATAGGGACATAATATAGTGCACCTGAGAGAGGGCCATGGCCTCATGGGGAAAGGCCAGGGAAGAGATAGGGGAGGCCAGGAGATGCTGGGGATAAATAGGGACATAATATACTGCACCTGAGAGAGGGATATGACCTCATGGGGAATGGGCAGGGAAGAGATAAGGGAGGCCAGGAGATGCTGGGGATAAATAGGGACATAATATAGTGCACCTGAGAGAGGACCATGGTCTCCGGCTCGCAATTTCGATGGTCGCGATGGTCTCGACCATCGCGGCCATCAAAATGCACGCTCGTATAGCCTGTGGGTGGTGACCCACAGCTATACGAGTGTCCAGAAGGACGCTCCATTTTCATAGAGGCCGGCCCTCATTCAGAGCGTGCGCTCTGCTCAGAGCATACGGCTCTGAATGAGGGCCCATGGCTTCATGGGGAAGGGCCAGGGAAGAGATAGGGGAGGCCAGGAGATGCTGGGGATAAATAGGGACATAATATAGTGCACCTGAGAGAGGGCCATGGCCTCATGGGGAAGGGCCAGGGAAGAGATAGGAGAGGCCAGGAGATGCTGGGGATAAATAGGGACATAATATAGCGCACCTGAGGTGGTACTGTAGGTGGGCGTGCTATGTAAAGGTGGTTGTTTGGGGGGGGTGGGGCTGTAGAGGACGGGTATATGGTTGTAGCTGTGGACACTGTATAGTAAAGTGTGAGATGAATGACTGCTGGAGTCTGATTGCCCCCGGTATGTACATGATGGACAGAGAGAGGGGAAATAATGGAGCAGCCCGATGTCGGCAGTCGTGGAGATAGCATGGGCAAAGGGACGCCAGCCTGTGCCATCATCTCCCCCCTCTCTCTGTGGCAGCAACTGTCCATCTACCAATTGCACATGGGCACACCTTGGTTTCCTCTAGTGAAGAGGGTGGGCACACCTTGGTTTCTGGGGTGAAGAGGGTGGGCACACCTTGGTTTCCTTTGGTGAAGAGGGTGGGGGTGGGCACACCTTGGTTTCCTCTGGTGAAGAGGGTGGTGGTGGGCACACCTTGGTTTCCTCTGGTGAAGAGGGTGGTGGTGGGCACACCTTGATTTCTGGGGTGAAGAGGGTGGTTGTGGGCACACCTTGGTTTCCTCTGGTGAAGAGGGTGGGCACACCTTGGTTTCTGGGGTGAAGAGGGTGGGGGTGGGCACTCCTTGATTTCTGGGGTGAAGAGGGTGGTGGTGGGCACACCTTGGTTTCCTCTGGTGAAGAGGGTGGGGGTGGGCACTCCTTGATTTCTGGGGTGAAGAGGGTGGTGGTGGGCACACCTTGGTTTCCTCTGGTGAAGAGGGTGGGCACACCTTGGTTTCCTCTGGTGAAGAGGGTGGGCACACCTTGGTTTCTGGGGTGAAGAGGGTGGGGGTGGGCACACCTTGGTTTCCTCTGGTGAAGAGGGTGGGCACACCTTGGCATCCTGGCTGGGCTGTGTAAAGGATGGCGAGATGCTGCTTTTGGAACATACAGACCTTTGTTGTCTCCCGTACTCAGGAGGAATTTCGGAGCATTGAGGAGGCGCTGCCAGACACGGACGTCCTGTATATGACGCGGATACAGAAGGAGCGGTTTGCCAGCAAGGAGGAGTATGACCATGTGAGGATTAGTAGCTGGGGGGGAAGGGGGAGTGCTGGGGCGGAACGGAGTGTGCTGGGCTGGGGGGGGAGGAGTGTGCCGGGCTGGGGGGAGGGGTGTGCTGGAGGGGTGTGCCGGGCTGGGGGGAGGAGTGTGCTGGAGGGGTGTGCCGGGCTGGGGGGAGGGGGTGTGCTGGAGGGGTGTGCCGGGCTGGGGGAAGGAGTGTTCCGGGCTGGGGGGAGGAGTGTGCTGGAGGGGTGTGCCGGGCTGGGGGGAGGGGTGTGCCGGGCTGGGGGGAGGGGTGTGCTGGAGGGGTGTGCCGGGCTGGGGGAAGGAGTGTTCCGGGCTGGGGGGAGGAGTGTGCTGGAGGGGTGTGGCGGGCTGCGGGGAGGGGTGTGCCGGGCTGGGGGGAGGAGTGTGCTGGAGGGGTGTGCCGGGCTGGGGGGAGGGGTGTGCCGGGCTGGGGGGAGGGGTGTGCTGGAGGGGTGTGCCGGGCTGGGGGAAGGAGTGTTCCGGGCTGGGGGGAGGAGTGTGCTGGAGGGGTGTGGCGGGCTGCGGGGAGGGGTGTGCCGGGCTGGGGGGAGGAGTGTGCTGGAGGGGTGTGGCGGGCTGGGGGGAGGGGTGTGGTGGGCTGGGGGGAGGGGTGTGGCGGGCTGGGGGAAGGTTCTTTCTGACACCGGTTTCTTTGCTTGTATTCAGTGTTTTGGGCAGTTTATCCTCTCCCCTCACATCATGACCAGGGCCAAGAAGAAGATGGTGGTTATGCATCCGATGCCACGGGTGAATGAGATCAGGTGAGGGACTGGCTGGTGCCCAGTACGGGGTGTAATCAGACTACTTTGTATACTGCACCCTTGGTGGGGTCTGTAGGGACTCAGAGTTTGTAACACGAGCGCCTCTGCTCAACATGACCCCTCGCCTTATACCGCCTTATATAATTATCAGCCATTATTACCCCTCTGACACCTTCACCAGTTGTCCTTAATCCGCCGATCCTGGCAACCCTCGTTCTCACCCCGCTGACCCTCACCCCGCTGACCCGGTATTTGATGGTTATTTGTCCTTTGTCTCTCTTCCAGCTTTGAAGTAGACTCCGACCCCCGTGCAGCGTACTTCCGCCAGGCTGAGAATGGGATGTACGTACGTATGGCGCTTCTCGCCACGGTCATGGGCAAATACTGAATTTAGGACCATCGCCTCTATCAATCGGGAAGGAATCAATGCTGCAAAATCGGGATTTTCTCAGAGACCGTAGATGGCTGCTGGAAATGTCGCTGGAGGCGAGGGCCTCAGTCGCACTCTAGACCCGTGTTTGCGGATTCTGTGTACCACTCTGATGTTACCTAATACTGTACATCTGCGCCCATTCATTCATTCCCCGCACAGGGCGCTGTGATGTCGGGGTGTCTGCCCTGATCGCTGGCTGGTTCCAGAAAGTTTCATTAGTTCCTGACGTGCTGTCAGCCGCGGTGTGTCCTGTCATTGCCGCCATTAGTGCACCAGAACTGTCTGTGTCCTGTCATTACCGCCATTAGTCCACTAGAACTGTCTGTGTCCTGTCATTGCCGCCATTAGTGCACTAGAACTGTCTGTGTCCTGTCATTACCGCCATTAGTGCACTAGAACTGTCTGTGTCCTGTCATTACCGCCATTAGTGCACTAGAATTGTCTGTGTCCTGTCATTGCCGCCATTAGTGCACCAGAACTGTCTGTGTCCTGTTATTACCGCCATTAGTGCACCAGAACTGTCTGTGTCCTGTCATTACCGCCATTAGTGCACTAGAATTGTCTGTGTCCTGTCATTGCCGCCATTAGTGCACTAGAATTGTCTGTGTCCTGTCATTGACGCCATTAGTGCACTAGAACTGTCTGTGTCCGTGGAAACGGCTGTAAAGAGCAATAGTGATGGATTCTGTGCCCCTCACAGGTGACGCCGGTCACTGTAGAATACTCTGCATACATAGTCTTACTATACGTTACCTGACCTGTATGTGCTGCTTAGCTAATGCCCGGTCCTGGGTCGCTCTCCTGCGTCAGTGCCCGCTTCTCCACGGCCAGGTGCCCCCTGGCAGCTCTCCGTAGATCAGACCGCGTCTTTTAGGTGGGGGGAAAATCTCCTTTACTGTCGGTCCCTGTGGCCTCTGCTGCTCAGACTAGTTGCTGATAGTGAGGAAGGGGATGTGGTGGGTGGGCTGATAATGATCTGATGGTTTTATAATGTGAATTAGAGGGAATGCTGCTTATTTTTCTCCTTTTTTCTAAATAAAATGAATTGCGCACAATCATTTCTGATATTATTGTTTTGGCTCACAAGCAGCGCGCGAGGGAAACGCAAATGACCGACTACGTTCTGTTGTCGCATATGTTTTATGTCAGGTACTATCGACCCTATGGTGCCCTATAATGATCATGTGACCGTGTAATCGCCTGCGCTATGCGTGCTCTCACATAACGGGCCGGTGGCTCAGTCTCCCATGCACGTTAGGTTACTCCATCTCTTATGCACAATACACAGGGAGATGCTCTGCGTATTGTGCGGAGATAAAGATGCTCATGTATCAGCGCGGTTTAAAAGCCCCTCGGAAGAAGGGACGTCCGGTGGTTACCGAGCTTCTTGCTCACAGATGCTGATGGAATAAACAACCTTCTCAGATCAGGCGATGTCTGGGCTCTGAGCTGTTATATACAACCCATTCACTGAGCGATGATCAGATCAGCCAGGGAAACGCCTGTTGTGTATGGGCCTGAGCGATAATCAGATCAGCCAGGGAAACGCCTGTAATGTATGGGCCTGAGCGATAATCAGATCAGCCAGGGAAACGCCTGTTGTGTACGGGCCTGAGCGATAATCATTCAGATCAGCCAGGGAAACGCCTGTTGTGTATGGGCCTGAGCGATCATCATTCAGATCAGCCAGGGAAACGCCTGTTGTGTACGGGCCTGAGCGATAATCAGATCAGCCAGGGAAACTCCTGTTGTGTCTGGGCCTGAGCGATAATCAGATCAGCCAGGGAAACGCCTGTTGTGTACGGGCCTGAGCGATAATCATTCAGATCAGCCAGGGAAACGCCTGTTGTGTATGGGCCTGAGCGATAATCAGATCAGCCAGGGAAACGCCTGTTGTGTACGGGCCTGAGCGATAATCAGATCAGCCAGGGAAACGCCTGTTGTGTATGGGCCTGAGCGATAATCATTCAGATCAGCCAGGGAAACGCCTGTTGTGTATGGGCCTGAGCGATCATCATTCAGATCAGCCAGGGAAACGCCTGTTGTGTATGGGGCCTGAGCGATAATCATTCAGATCAGCCAGGGAAACGCCTGTTGTGTATGGGCCTGAGCGATAATCAGATCAGCCAGGGAAACGCCTGTTGTGTCTGGGCCTGAGCGATAATCAGATCAGCCAGGGAAACGCCTGTTGTGTATGGGCCTGAGCGATAATCATTCAGATCAGCCAGGGAAACGCCTGTTGTGTACGGGCCTGAGCGATAATCAGATCAGCCAGGGAAACGCCTGTTGTGTACGGGCCTGAGCGATCATCATTCAGATCAGCCAGGGAAATGCCTGTTGTGTATGGGCCTGAGCGATCATCATTCAGATCAGCCAGGGAAACGCCTGTTGTGTATGGGCCTGAGCGATAATCAGATCAGCCAGGGAAACGCCTGTTGTGTACGGGCCTGAGTGATAATCATTCAGATCAGCCAGGGAAACGCCTGTTGTGTACGGGCCTGAGCGATAATCAGATCAGCCAGGGAAACGCCTGTTGTGTACGGGCCTGAGTGATAATCATTCAGATCAGCCAGGGAAACGCCTGTTGTGTATGGGCCTGAGCGATAATCAGATCAGCCAGGGAAACGCCTGTTGTGTACGGGCCTGAGCGATAATCCGATCAGCCAGGGAAACGCCTGTTGTGTATGGGCCTGAGCGATAATCATTCAGATCAGCCAGGGAAACGCCTGTTGTGTATGGGCCTGAGCGATCATCATTCAGATCAGCCAGGAAAACGCCTGTTGTGTCTGGGCCTGAGCGATAATCAGATCAGCCAGGGAAACGCCTGTTGTGTCTGGGCCTGAGCGATAATCAGATCAGCCAGGGAAACGCCTGTTGTGTACGGGCCTGAGCGATAATCATTCAGATCAGCCAGGGAAACGCCTGTTGTGTATGGGCCTGAGCGATAATCAATCAGCCAGGGAAACGCCTGTTGTGTACAGGCCTGAGCGATAATCAGATCAGCCAGGGAAACGCCTGTTGTGTATGGGCCTGAGCGATAATCATTCAGATCAGCCAGGGAAACGCCTGTTGTGTATGGGCCTGAGCGATCATCATTCAGATCAGCCAGGGAAACGCCTGTTGTGTACGGGCCTGAGCGATAATCAGATCAGCCAGGGAAACGCCTGTTGTGTATGGGCCTGAGCGATAATCAGATCAGCCAGGGAAACGCCTGTTGTGTACGGGCCTGAGCGATAATCATTCAGATCAGCCAGGGAAACGCCTGTTGTGTATGGGCCTGAGCGATAATCAGATCAGCCAGGGAAACGCCTGTTGTGTACGGGCCTGAGCAATAATCAGATCAGCCAGGGAAACGCCTGTTGTGTATGGGCCTGAGCGATAATCATTCAGATCAGCCAGGGAAACGCCTGTTGTGTATGGGCCTGAGCGATCATCATTCAGATCAGCCAGGGAAACGCCTGTTGTGTATGGGGCCTGAGCGATAATCATTCAGATCAGCCAGGGAAACGCCTGTTGTGTATGGGCCTGAGCGATAATCAGATCAGCCAGGGAAACGCCTGTTGTGTCTGGGCCTGAGCGATAATCAGATCAGCCAGGGAAATGCCTGTTGTGTATGGGCCTGAGCGATCATCATTCAGATCAGCCAGGGAAACGCCTGTTGTGTATGGGCCTGAGCGATAATCAGATCAGCCAGGGAAACGCCTGTTGTGTACGGGCCTGAGTGATAATCATTCAGATCAGCCAGGGAAACGCCTGTTGTGTACGGGCCTGAGCGATAATCAGATCAGCCAGGGAAACGCCTGTTGTGTACGGGCCTGAGTGATAATCATTCAGATCAGCCAGGGAAACGCCTGTTGTGTATGGGCCTGAGCGATAATCAGATCAGCCAGGGAAACGCCTGTTGTGTACGGGCCTGAGCGATAATCCGATCAGCCAGGGAAACGCCTGTTGTGTATGGGCCTGAGCGATAATCATTCAGATCAGCCAGGGAAACGCCTGTTGTGTATGGGCCTGAGCGATCATCATTCAGATCAGCCAGGAAAACGCCTGTTGTGTCTGGGCCTGAGCGATAATCAGATCAGCCAGGGAAACGCCTGTTGTGTCTGGGCCTGAGCGATAATCAGATCAGCCAGGGAAACGCCTGTTGTGTACGGGCCTGAGTGATAATCATTCAGATCAGCCAGGGAAACGCCTGTTGTGTATGGGCCTGAGCGATAATCAGATCAGCCAGGGAAACGCCTGTTGTGTACGGGCCTGAGCGATAATCAGATCAGCCAGGGAAACGCCTGTTGTGTATGGGCCTGAGCGATAATCATTCAGATCAGCCAGGGAAACGCCTGTTGTGTATGGGCCTGAGCGATCATCATTCAGATCAGCCAGGGAAACGCCTGTTGTGTATGGGGCCTGAGCGATAATCATTCAGATCAGCCAGGGAAACGCCTGTTGTGTATGGGCCTGAGCGATAATCAGATCAGCCAGGGAAACGCCTGTTGTGTCTGGGCCTGAGCGATAATCAGATCAGCCAGGGAAACGCCTGTTGTGTACGGGCCTGAGCGATAATCATTCAGATCAGCCAGGGAAACGCCTGTTGTGTATGGGCCTGAGCGATAATCAGATCAGCCAGGGAAACGCCTGTTGTGTACGGGCCTGAGCGATAATCATTCAGATCAGCCAGGGAAACGCCTGTTGTGTATGGGCCTGAGCGATAATCAGATCAGCCAGGGAAACGCCTGTTGTGTACGGGCCTGAGCGATAATCAGATCAGCCAGGGAAACGCCTGTTGTGTACGGGCCTGAGCGATAATCAGATCAGCCAGGGAAACGCCTGATGTCTATGGGCCTGAGCAATAATCAATCAGATCAGCCAGGGAAACGCCTGTTGTGTACGGGCCTGAGCGATGATCATTCATATCAGCCAGGGAAACGCCTGTTGTGTACGGGCCTGAGCGATCATCATTCAGATCAGCCAGGGAAACGCCTGTTGTGTACGGGCCTGAGTGATAATCATTCAGATCAGCCAGGGAAACGCCTGTTGTGTATGGGCCTGAGCGATAATCAGATCAGCCAGGGAAACGCCTGTTGTGTCTGGGCCTGAGCGATAATCAGATCAGCCAGGGAAACGCCTGTTGTGTACGGGCCTGAGCGATAATCATTCAGATCAGCCAGGGAAACGCCTGTTGTGTACGGGCCTGAGCGATAATCAGATCAGCCAGGGAAACGCCTGTTGTGTACGGGCCTGAGCGATAATCAGATCAGCCAGGGAAACGCCTGTTGTGTACGGGCCTGAGCGATAATCAGATCAGCCAGGGAAACGCCTGTTGTGTACGGGCCTGAGCAATAATCAGATCAGCCAGGGAAACGCCTGTTGTGTACGGGCCTGAGCGATAATCAGATCAGCCAGGGAAACGCCTGTTGTGTCTGGGCCTGAGCGATAATCAGATCAGCCAGGGAAACGCCTGTTGTGTATGGGCCTGAGCGATAATCATTCAGATCAGCCAGGGAAACGCCTGTTGTGTATGGGCCTGAGCGATAATCAGATCAGCCAGGGAAACGCCTGTTGTGTACGGGCCTGAGTGATAATCATTCATATCAGCCAGGCAAACACCTGTTGTGTACGGGCCTGAGCGATAATCAGATCAGCCAGGGAAACGCCTGTTGTGTACGGGCCTGAGCGATGATCATTCATATCAGCCAGGGAAACGCCTGTTGTGTACGGGCCTGAGCGATCATCATTCAGATCAGCCAGGGAAACGCCTGTTGTGTACGGGCCTGAGCGATCATCATTCAGATCAGCCAGGGAAACGCCTGTTGTGTACGGGCCTGAGCGATCATCATTCAGATCAGCCAGGGAAACGCCTGTTGTCTATGGGTCCCAGTGGTGGCTGCACTACAACCACTGAGCATTTAGTCTGTGGCCCCATTTTGTGCCCCTGTGGACCTCTGGGTCCCTCTGGACTTTGTGAACACACAGAAAGAAGCCTGAGCGCTATTAAGCCATAGAGTGAATTATCAGTGAAGCAGGAGAAATTAGAGGTGATTGCCAACCTCACTGACAAAGACAATATGAAGAGTACACTGCGCTCTGATAATTAAGTGGAAACATCGGAGTAACACCTTGGTATATTAAACTCAATTTATTATCTATAGAGAAGATATTAAAATCAAAATAAGACACAAAGAATTACATATAAAAACACACAATCACATAAATTCAGCTGAGAAAGCTATATAGGATGTAAAGAATAAAGGATAAATATGAATATGAGTACAGATATAGGAGATGATCAGGCTCCGATATTAGTATCTCAATCCCTCATTAATTGATTGAAAATATAATGAATATAAAAAAAAGGTCTGTGCCAGGAGCAATGCTGAATATTGCAGCTAAGCAGCCTATTACAGGTGTACTTAGCAATGCATGTGTAATGATAACAATGGCACAATCTAGCTAATGGTAGCTCTCCCCATCAATGAACACAAAGGCCTCTATGATATTATGTCCAACACGTGTAGCAAAGTCCCAGATACCGTGGATTATCCCCACCAAATTATGAGCATGAACCACGGGTCAGTCTGTATCAGGAAATAATTGTAGATTCCTGAAATGTGTTGCGAGACACAAACATGAGCACCTGAGAGTTTATATGATGATAGGAGCCATCAGGGCCGTAGCTAGGGTAGTGCGGCAGGTGCCATCGCACAGGGCACCACAGGTCAGGGGGCCCTGTTTGGGCCTGTCACATTTCTGTTTATTATCATTCTTGCTTGTAGCTTCCTCATATTTCATCCCCAGCATCTCCTGGCCTCCCCTATCTCTTCCCTGGCCCTTCCCCATGAGGCCATGGCCCTCTCTCAGGTGCACTATATTATGTCCTATTTATCCCCAGCATCTCCTGGCCTCTCCTATCTCTTCCCTGAACCTTCCCCATGAGGCCATGGCCCTCTCTCAGGTGCACTATATTATGTCCCTATTTATCCCCAGCGTCTCCTGGCCTCTCCTATCTCTTCCCTGACCCTTCCCCATGAGGCCATGGCCCTCTCTCAGGTGCACTATATTATGTCCCTATTTATCCCCAGCATCTCCTGGCCTCCTCTATCTTTTCCCTGGCCCTTCCCCATGAGGCCATGGCCCTCTCTCAGGTGCACTATATTATGTCCCTATTTATCCCCAGCGTCTCCTGGCCTCTCCTATCTCTTCCCTGACCCTTCCCCATGAGGCCTTGGCCCTCTCTCAGGTGCACTATATTATGTTCCTATTTATCCCCAGCATCTCCTGGCCTCCCCTATCTCTTCCCTGACCCTTCCCCATGAAGCCATGGCCCTTTTTTGGGTGCATCATTTCGCTTTGAAAAATGGGGTCGCCAATGCTCTTTCTGGCACAGGGCACCAAAAAGTCTGGTTACAGCTCTGGGAGCCATAGGTAACCTGTGGAGGATACTGACACGATCCCTGGGTAGTAGAGACACAGGACCTAGTGTGGCTCAGCGTGGATCAGCACAGCCGGCCAGGGAGTTAGCGTCCGGCAGAGGTGGATGCGTTGCAGCTCACTGTGTTAAGGTTGTTGCCAATCTCCGTCTGTGTACTGATGTCCACCGGGACCTCCACCTGGCAGTGATAGCGTTTGGGCACCTGTACTCTGATACCACAGTGTGGTCAGCAGACAGGAATCCGGTATGCACGCGCACTCTCTCAGGAAGAAATGTAGATTGCCGCTTCTGGTGCAACCGCAGTTAGGCAGTGATAGCGGGTCTCATGGAATGTGAACGGCTGGCAGACCATTAGCTGCAAATATCTTGATCAGGGAGCAGCTCCAATAGCTGAATGAAGAACACAGTAACGCGTTTCGGCTACTGCTGTAGCCTTTTTCAAGCTTGACCGGATACCTGTCTGCTGACCACACTGTGGTATCAGAGTACAGGTGCCCAAACGCTATCACTGCCAGGTGGAGGTCCCGGTGGACGTCAGCACACAGACGGAGATTGGCAACAACCTTAACAACACAGTGCGCTGCAGCGCGTCCACCTCTGCCGGATGCTAACTCCCTGGCCGGCCGTGCTGATCCACGCTGAGCCACACTAGGTCCTGTGTCTCTACTACCCAGGGATCGTGTCAGTATCCTCCACAGGTTACCTATGGCTCCCAGAGCTGTAACTAGACTTTTTGGTGCCCTGTGCCAGAAAGAGCATTGGCGACCCCCTCATTTTTCAAAGCGAAATGATGCACCCAAAAAAGGGCCAAGGCTTCATGGGGAAGGGTCAGGGAAGAGATAGGGGAGGCCAGGAGATGCTGGGGATAAATAGGGATATAATATAGTGCACCTGAGAGAGGGCCATGGCCTCATGGGGAAGGGTCAGGGAAGAGATAGGGGAGGCCAGGAGATTCTGGGGATAAATAGGGACATAATATAGTGCACCTGAGAGAGGGCCATGGCCTCATGGGGAAGGGCCAGGGAAGAGATAGGAGAGGCCAGGAGATGCTGGGGATAAATAGGGACATAATATAGTGCACCTGAGAGAGGGCCATGGCCTCATGGGGAAGGGCCAGGGAAGAGATAGGGGAGGCCAGGAGATGCTGGGGATAAATAGGGACATAATATAGTGCACCTGAGAGAGGGCCATGGCCTCATGGGGAAGGGCCAGGGAAGAGATAGGGGAGGCCAGGAGATACTGGGGATAAATAGGGACATAATATAGTGCACCTGAGAGAGAATGGGCAGGGAAGAGATAGGGGAGGCCAGGAGATGCTGGGGATAAATAGGGACATAATATAGTGCACCTGAGGGAGGGCCATGGCCTCATGGGGAAGGGCCAGGGAAGAGATAGGGGAGGCCAGGAGATGCTGGGGATAAATAGGGACATACTATAGCGCACCTGAGAGAGGGCCATGGCCTCATGGGGAAGAGCCAGGGAAGAGATAGGGGAGGCCAGGAGATGCTGGGGATAAATAGGGACATACTATAGTGCACCTGAGAGAGGGCCATGGACTCATGGGGAAGGGTCAGGGAAGAGATAGGGGAGGCCAGGAGATGCTGGGGACAAATAGGGACATACTATAGTGCACCTGAGAGGGCCATGGCCTCATGGGGAAGGGCCAGGGAAGAGATAGGGGAGGCCAGGAGATGCTGGGGATAAATAGGGACATAATATAGTGCACCTGAGAGAGGGCCATGGCCTCATGGGGAAGGGTCAGGGAAGAGATAGGGGAGGCCAGGAGATGCTGGGGATAAATAGGGACATAATATAGTGCACCTGAGAGAGGGCCATGGCCTCATGGGGAAGGGTCAGGGAAGAAATAGGGGAGGCCAGGAGATGCTGGGGATAAATAGGGACATAATATACTGCACCTGAGGGAGGGCCATGGCATCATGGGGAAGGGCCAGGGAAGAGATAGGGGAGGCCAGGAGATGCTGGGGATAAATAGGGACATAATATAGTGCACCTGAGAGAGGGCCATGACCTCATGGGGAATGGGCAGGGAAGAGATAGGGGAGGCCAGGAGATGCTGGGGATAATAGGGACATAATATAGTGCACCTGAGGGTGGGCCATGGCCTCATGGGGAAGGGCCAGGGAAGAGATAGGGATAAATAGGGACATAATATAGTGCACCTGAGAGAGGGCCATGGCCTCATGGGGAAGGGCCAGGGAAGAGATAGGAGAGGCCAGGAGATGCTGGGGATAAATAGGGACATAATATAGTGCACCTGAGAGAGGGCCATGGCCTCATGGGGAAGGGCCAGGGAAGAGATAGGGGAGGCCAGGAGATGCTGGGGATAAATAGGGACATAATATAGTGCACCTGAGAGAGGGCCATGGCCTCATGGGGAAGGGCCAGGGAAGAGATAGGAGAGGCCGGGAGATGCTGGGGATAAATAGGGACATAATATAGTGCACCTGAGAGAGGGCCATGGCCTCATGGGGAAGGGTCAGGGAAGAGATAGGGGAGGCCAGGAGATGCTGGGGATAAATAGGGATATAATATAGTGCACCTGAGAGAGGGCCATGGCCTCATGGGGAAGGGTCAGGGAAGAGATAGGGGAGGCCAGGAGATGCTGGGGATAAATAGGGACATAATATAGTGCACCTGAGAGAGGGCCATGGCCTCACGGGGAAGGGCCAGGGATGAGATAGGAGAGGCCAGGAGATGCTGGGGATAAATAGGGACATAATATAGTGCACCTGAGAGAGGGCCATGGCTCATGGGGAAGGGCCAGGGAAGAGATAGGGGAGGCCAGGAGATGCTGGGGATAAATAGGGACATAATATAGTGCACATGAGAGAGGGCCATGGCCTCATGGGGAAGGGTCAGGGAAGAGATAGGGGAGGCCAGGAGATGCTGGGGATAAATAGGGACATAATATAGTGCACCTGAGAGAGGGCCATGGCCTCATGGGGAAGGGCCAGGGAAGAGATAGGAGAGGCCAGGAGATGCTGGGGATAAATAGGGACATAATATAGTGCACCTGAGAGAGGGCCATGGCCTCATGGGGAAGGGCCAGGGAGATAAATAGGGACATAATATAGTGCACCTGAGAGAGGGCCAACGCCTCATGGGGAAGGGCCAGGGAAGAGATAGGAGAGGCCAGGAGATGCTGGGGATAAATAGGGACATAATATAGTGCACCTGAGAGAGGGGGGGAAGGGTCAGGGAAGAGATAGGGGAGGCCAGGAGATGCTGAGGATAAATAGGGACATTATATAGTGCACCTGAGAGAGGGCCATGGCCTCATGGGGAAGGGTAAGGGAAGAGATAGGGGAGGCCAGGAGATGCTGGGGATAAATAGGGACATAATATAGTGCACCTGAGAGAGGGCCATGGCCTCATGGGGAAGGGCCAGGGAAGAGATAGGAGAGGCCAGGAGATGCTGGGGATAAATAGGGACATAATATAATGCACCTGAGAGAGGAGGGGAAGGGTCAGGGAAGAGATAGGGGAGGCCAGGAGATGCTGGGGATAAATAGGGACATAATATAGTGCACCTGAGAGAGGGCCATGGCCTCATGGGGAAGGGCCAGGGAAGAGATAGGAGAGGCCAGGAGATGCTGGGGATAAATAGGGACATAATATAGTGCACCTGAGAGAGGGCCATGGCCTCATGGGGAATGGGCAGGGAAGAGATAGGGGAGGCCAGGAGATGCTGGGGATAAATCGGGACATAATTTAGTGCACCTGAGGGAGGGCCATGGCCTCATGGGGAAGGGCCAGAGAAGAGATAGGGGAGGCCAGGAGATGCTGGGGATAAATAAGGACATAATATAGTGCACCTGAGAGAGGGCCATGGCTTCATGGGGAAGGGCCAGGGAAGAAATAGGGGAGGCCAGGAGATGCTGGGGATAAATAGGGACATACTATAGTGCACCTGAGAGAGGGCCATGGCCTCATGGGGAAGAGCCAGGGAAGAGATAGGGGAGGCCAGGAGATGCTGGGGATAAATAGGGACATACTATAGTGCACCTGAGAGAGGGCCATGGACTCATGGGGAAGGGTCAGGGAAGAGATAGGGGAGGCCAGGAGATGCTGGGGACAAATAGGGACATACTATAGTGCACCTGAGAGGGCCATGGCCTCATGGGGAAGGGCCAGGGAAGAGATAGGGGAGGCCAGGAGATGCTGGGGATAAATAGGGACATAATATAGTGCACCTGAGAGAGGGCCATGGCCTCATGGGGAAGGGTCAGGGAAGAGATAGGGGAGGCCAGGAGATGCTGGGGATAAATAGGGACATAATACAGTGCACCTGAGAGAGGGCCATGGCCTCATGGGGAAGGGTCAGGGAAGAGATAGGGGAGGCCAGGAGATGCTGGGGATAAATAGGGACATAATATAGTGCACCTGAGAGAGGGCCATGGCCTCATGGGGAAGGGCCAGGGAAGAAATAGGGGAGGCCAGGAGATGCTGGGGATAAATAGGGACATAATATACTGCACCTGAGGGAGGGCCATGGCATCATGGGGAAGGGCCAGGGAAGAGATAGGGGAGGCCAGGAGATGCTGGGGATAAATAGGGACATAATATAGTGCACCTGAGAGAGGGCCATGACCTCATGGGGAATGGGCAGGGAAGAGATAGGGGAGGCCAGGAGATGCTGGGGATAATAGGGACATAATATAGTGCACCTGAGGGTGGGCCATGGCCTCATGGGGAAGGGCCAGGGAAGAGATAGGGATAAATAGGGACATAATATAGTGCACCTGAGAGAGGGCCATGGCCTCATGGGGAAGGGCCAGGGAAGAGATAGGAGAGGCCAGGAGATGCTGGGGATAAATAGGGACATAATATAGTGCACCTGAGAGAGGGCCATGGCCTCATGGGGAAGGGCCAGGGAAGAGATAGGGGAGGCCAGGAGATGCTGGGGATAAATAGGGACATATTATAGTGCACCTGAGAGAGGGCCATGGCCTCATGGGGAAGGGCCAGGGAAGAGATAGGGGAGGCCAGGAGATGCTGGGGATAAATAGGGACATAATATAGTGCACCTGAGAGAGGGCCATGGCCTCATGGGGAAGGGCCAGGGAAGAGATAGGAGAGGCCGGGAGATGCTGGGGATAAATAGGGACATAATATAGTGCACCTGAGAGAGGGCCATGGCCTCATGGGGAAGGGTCAGGGAAGAGATAGGGGAGGCCAGGAGATGCTGGGGATAAATAGGGATATAATATAGTGCACCTGAGAGAGGGCCATGGCCTCATGGGGAAGGGTCAGGGAAGAGATAGGGGAGGCCAGGAGATGCTGGGGATAAATAGGGACATAATATAGTGCACCTGAGAGAGGGCCATGGCCTCACGGGGAAGGGCCAGGGATGAGATAGGAGAGGCCAGGAGATGCTGGGGATAAATAGGGACATAATATAGTGCACCTGAGAGAGGGCCATGGCTCATGGGGAAGGGCCAGGGAAGAGATAGGGGAGGCCAGGAGATGCTGGGGATAAATAGGGACATAATATAGTGCACATGAGAGAGGGCCATGGCCTCATGGGGAAGGGTCAGGGAAGAGATAGGGGAGGCCAGGAGATGCTGGGGATAAATAGGAACATAATATAGTGCACCTGAGAGAGGGCCATGGCCTCATGGGGAAGGGCCAGGGAAGAGATAGGAGAGGCCAGGAGATGCTGGGGATAAATAGGGACATAATATAGTGCACCTGAGAGAGGGCCATGGCCTCATGGGGAAGGGCCAGGGAGATAAATAGGGACATAATATAGTGCACCTGAGAGAGGGCCAAGGCCTCATGGGGAAGGGCCAGGGAAGAGATAGGAGAGGCCAGGAGATGCTGGGGATAAATAGGGACATAATATAGTGCACCTGAGAGAGGGGGGGAAGGGTCAGGGAAGAGATAGGGGAGGCCAGGAGATGCTGGGGATAAATAGGGACATAATATAGTGCACCTGAGAGAGGGCCATGGCCTCATGGGGAAGGGTAAGGGAAGAGATAGGGGAGGCC
Organism: Taudactylus pleione; assembly: GCA_031769625.1. Taxonomy (NCBI): domain Eukaryota; kingdom Metazoa; phylum Chordata; class Amphibia; order Anura; family Myobatrachidae; genus Taudactylus; species Taudactylus pleione. Next base: position 593,163 of record JAUIMM010000557.1, read on the forward strand.
AGGAGATGCTGGGGATAAATAGGGACATAATATAGTGCACCTGAGAGAGGGCCATGGCCTCATGGGGAAGGGCCAGGGAAGAGATAGGAGAGGCCAGGAGATGCTGGGGATAAATAGGGACATAATATAATGCACCTGAGAGAGGAGGGGAAGGGTCAGGGAAGAGATAGGGGAGGCCAGGAGATGCTGGGGATAAATAGGGACATAATATAGTGCACCTGAGAGAGGGCCATGGCCTCATGGGGAAGGGCCAGGGAAGAGATAGGAGAGGCCAGGAGATGCTGGGGATAAATAGGGACATAATATAGTGCACCTGAGAGAGGGCCATGGCCTCATGGGGAATGGGCAGGGAAGAGATAGGGGAGGCCAGGAGATGCTGGGGATAAATCGGGACATAATATAATGCACCTGAGAGAGGAGGGGAAGGGTCAGGGAAGAGATAGGGGAGGCCAGGAGATGCTGGGGATAAATAGGGACATAATATAATGCACCTGAGAGAGGGCCATGGCCTCATGGGGAAGGGCCAGGGAAGAGATAGGAGAGGCCAGGAGATGCTGGGGATAAATAGGGACATAATATAGTGCACCTGAGAGAGGGCCATGGCCTCATGGGGAAGGGCCAGGGAAGAGATAGGGGAGGGCAGGAGATGCTGGGGATAAATAGGGACTTAATATAGTGCACCTGAGAGAGGGCCATGGCCTCATGGGGAATGGGCAGGGAAGAGATAGGGGAGGCCAGGAGATGCTGGGGATAAATCGGGACATAATATAGTGCACCTGAGGGAGGGCCATGGCCTCATGGGGAAGGGCCAGAGAAGAGATAGGGGAGGCCAGGAGATGCTGGGGATAAATAGGGACATAATATAGAGCACCTGAGAGAGGGCCATGGCCTCATGGGGAAGGGTCAGGGAAGAGATAGGGGAGGCCAGGAGATGCTGGGGATAAATAGGAACATACTATAGTGCACCTGAGAGAGGGCCATGGCTTCATGGGGAAGGGCCAGGGAAGAAATAGGGGAGGCCAGGAGATGCTGGGGATAAATAGGGACATACTATAGTGCACCTGAGAGAGGGCCATGGCCTCATGGGGAAGAGCCAGGGAAGAGATAGGGGAGGCCAGGAGATGCTGGGGATAAATAGGGACATACTATAGTGCACCTGAGAGAGGGCCATGGACTCATGGGGAAGGGTCAGGGAAGAGATAGGGGAGGCCAGGAGATGCTGGGGACAAATAGGGACATAATATAGTGCACCTGAGAGGGCCATGGCCTCATGGGGAAGGGCCAGGGAAGAGATAGGGGAGGCCAGGAGATGCTGGGGATAAATAGGGACATAATATAGTGCACCTGAGGGAGGGCCATGGCCTCATGGGGAAGGGTCAGGGAAGAGATAGGGGAGGCCAGGAGATGCTGGGGATAAATAGGGACATAATATAGTGCACCTGAGAGAGGGCCATGGCCTCATGGGGAAGGGTCAGGGAAGAGATAGGGGAGGCCAGGAGATGCTGGGGATAAATAGGGACATAATGTAGTGCACCTGAGAGAGGGCCATGGCCTCATGGGGAAGGGTCAGGGAAGAGATAGGGGAGGCCAGGAGATGCTGGGGATAAATAGGGACATAATATAGTGCACCTGAGAGAGGGCCATGGCCTCATGGGGAAGGGCCAGGGAAGAGATAGGAGAGGCCAGGAGATGCTGGGGATAAATAGGGACATAATATAGTGCAGAGGAGGGGAAGGGTCAGGGAAGAGATAGGGGAGGCCAGGAGATGCTGGGGATAAATAGGGACATAATATAGTGCACCTGAGAGAGGGCCATGGCCTCATGGGGAAGGGCCAGGGAAGAGATAGGAGAGGCCAGGAGATGCTGGGGATAAATAGGGACATAATATAGTGTACCTGAGAGAGGACCATGGCCTCATGGGGAAGGGCCGGGGAAGAGATAGTTGAGGCCAGGAGATGCTGGGGATAAATAGGGACATAATATAGTGCACCTGAGAGAGGGCCATGGCCTCATGGGGAAGGGCCAGGGAAGAGATAGGGGAGGCCAGGAGATGCTGGGGATAAATAGGGACATAATATAGTGCACCTGAGGGAGGGCCATGGCCTCATGGGGAAGGGCCAGGGAAGAGATAGGGGAGGCCAGGAGATGCTGGGGATAAATAGGGACATACTATAGTGCACCTGAGAGAGGGCCATGGCCTCATGGGGAAGGGCCAGGGAAGAAATAGGGGAGGCCAGGAGATGCTGGGGATAAATAGGGACATAATATAGTGCACCTGAGAGAGGGCCATGGCCTCATGGGGAAGAGGCAGGGAAGAGATAGGGGAGGCCAGGAGATGCTGGGGATAAATAGGGACATACTATAGTGCACCTGAGAGAGAGCCATGGACTCATGGGGAAGGGTCAGGGAAGAGATAGGGGAGGCCAGGAGATGCTGGGGACAAATAGGGACATACTATAGTGCACCTGAGAGGGCCATGGACTCGTGGGGAAGGGCCAGGGAAGAGATAGGGGAGGCCAGGAGATGCTGGGGACAAATAGGGACATACTATAGTGCACCTGAGAGGGCCATGGCCTCATGGGGAAGGGCCAGGGAAGAGATAGGGGAGGCCAGGAGATGCTGGGGATAAATAGGGACATACTATAGTGCACCTGAGAGAGGGCCATGGCCTCATGGGGAAGGGTCAGGGAAGAGATAGGGGAGGCCAGGAGATGCTGGGGATAAATAGGGACATAATATAGTGCACCTGAGAGAGGGCCATGGCCTCATGGGGAAGGGCCAGGGAAGAGATAGGGGAGGCCAGGAGATGCTGGGGATAAATAGGGACATAATATTCTGCACCTGAGGGAGGGCCATGGCCTCATGGGGAAGGGCCAGGGAAGAGATAGGGGAGGCCAGGAGATGCTGGGGATAAATAGGGACATAATATAGTGCACCTGAGAGAGGGCCATGACCTCATGGGGAATGGGCAGGGAAGAGATAGGGGAGGCCAGGAGATGCTGGGGATAAATAGGGACATAATATAGTGCACCTGAGGGAGGGCCATGGCCTCATGGGGAAGGGCCAGGGAAGAGATAGGGGAGGCCAGGAGATGCTGGGGATAAATAGGGACATAATATAGTGCACCTGAGAGAGGGCCATGGCCTCATGGGGAAGGGCCAGGGAAGAGATAGGAGAGGCCAGGAGATGCTGGGGATAAATAGGGACATAATATAGTGCACCTGAGAGAGGGCCATGGCCTCATGGGGAAGGGCCAGGGAAGAGATAGGGGAGGCCAGGAGATGCTGGGGATAAATAGGGACATAATATAGTGCACCTGAGAGAGGGCCATGGCCTCATGGGGAAGGGCCAGGGAAGAGATAGGGGAGGCCAGGAGATGCTGGGGATAAATAGGGACATAATATAGTGCACCTGAGAGAGGGCCATGGCCTCATGGGGAAGGGCCAGGGAAGAGATAGGGGAGGCCAGGAGATGCTGGGGATAAATAGGGACATAATATAGTGCACCTGAGAGAGGGCCATGGCCTCATGGGGAAGGGTCAGGGAAGAGATAGGGGAGGCCAGGAGATGCTGGGGATAAATAGGGACATAATATAGTGCACCTGAGAGAGGGCCATGGCCTCACGGGGAAGGGCCAGGGAAGAGATAGGAGAGGCCAGGAGATGCTGGGGATAAATAGGGACATAATATAGTGCACCTGAGAGAGGGCCATGGCTCACGGGGAAGGGCCAGGGAAGAGATAGGAGAGGCCATGGGGAAGGGTCAGGGAAGAGATAGGGGAGGCCAGGAGATGCTGGGGATAAATAGGGACATAATATAGTGCACCTGAGAGAGGGCCATGGCCTCATGGGGAAGGGCCAGGGAAGAGATAGGAGAGGCCAGGAGATGCTGGGGATAAATAGGGACATAATATAGTGCACCTGAGAGAGGGCCATGGCCTCATGGGGAAAGGCCAGGGAAGAGATAGGGGAGGCCAGGAGATGCTGGGGATAAATAGGGACATAATATACAGCACCTGAGAGAGGGATATGACCTCATGGGGAATGGCCAGGGAAGAGATAGGGGAGGCCAGGAGATGCTGGGGATAAATAGGGACATAATATAGTGCACCTGAGGGAGGGCCATAGCCTCATGGGGAAGGGCCAGGGAAGAGATAGGGGAGGCCAGGAGATGCTGGGGATAAATAGGGACATTCTATAGTGCACCTGAGAGAGGGCCATGGCCTCATGGGGAAGGGCCAGGGAAGAGATAGGAGAGGCCAGGAGATGCTGGGGATAAATAGGGACATAATATAGTGCACCTGAGAGAGGGCCATGGCCTCATGGGGAAGGGCCAGGGAAGAGATAGGGGAGGCCAGGAGATGCTGGGGATAAATAGGGACATACTATAGTGCACCTGAGAGAGGGCCATGGCCTCATGGGGAAGGGCCAGGGAGATAAATAGGGACATAATATAGTGCACCTGAGAGAGGGCCATGGCCTCATGGGGAAGGGCCAGGGAAGAGATAGGAGAGGCCAGGAGATGCTGGGGATAAATAGGGACATAATATAGTGCACCTGAGAGAGGGCCATGGCCTCATGGGGAAGAGCCAGGGAAGAGATAGGGGAGGCCAGGAGATGCTGGGGATAAATAGGGACATACTATAGTGCACCTGAGAGAGAGCCATGGACTCATGGGGAAGGGTCAGGGAAGAGATAGGGGAGGCCAGGAGATGCTGGGGACAAATAGGGACATACTATAGTGCACCTGAGAGGGCCATGGACTCGTGGGGAAGGGCCAGGGAAGAGATAGGGGAGGCCAGGAGATGCTGGGGACAAATAGGGACATACTATAGTGCACCTGAGAGGGCCATGGCCTCATGGGGAAGGGCCAGGGAAGAGATAGGGGAGGCCAGGAGATGCTGGGGATAAATAGGGACATACTATAGTGCACCTGAGAGAGGGCCATGGCCTCATGGGGAAGGGTCAGGGAAGAGATAGGGGAGGCCAGGAGATGCTGGGGATAAATAGGGACATAATATAGTGCACCTGAGAGAGGGCCATGGCCTCATGGGGAAGGGCCAGGGAAGAGATAGGGGAGGCCAGGAGATGCTGGGGATAAATAGGGACATAATATTCTGCACCTGAGGGAGGGCCATGGCCTCATGGGGAAGGGCCAGGGAAGAGATAGGGGAGGCCAGGAGATGCTGGGGATAAATAGGGACATAATATAGTGCACCTGAGAGAGGGCCATGACCTCATGGGGAATGGGCAGGGAAGAGATAGGGGAGGCCAGGAGATGCTGGGGATAAATAGGGACATAATATAGTGCACCTGAGGGAGGGCCATGGCCTCATGGGGAAGGGCCAGGGAAGAGATAGGGGAGGCCAGGAGATGCTGGGGATAAATAGGGACATAATATAGTGCACCTGAGAGAGGGCCATGGCCTCATGGGGAAGGGACAGGGAAGAGATAGGAGAGGCCAGGAGATGCTGGGGATAAATAGGGACATAATATAGTGCACCTGAGAGAGGGCCATGGCCTCATGGGGAAGGGCCAGGGAAGAGATAGGGGAGGCCAGGAGATGCTGGGGATAAATAGGGACATAATATAGTGCACCTGAGAGAGGGCCATGGCCTCATGGGGAAGGGCCAGGGAAGAGATAGGGGAGGCCAGGAGATGCTGGGGATAAATAGGGACATAATATAGTGCACCTGAGAGAGGGCCATGGCCTCATGGGGAAGGGCCAGGGAAGAGATAGGGGAGGCCAGGAGATGCTGGGGATAAATAGGGACATAATATAGTGCACCTGAGAGAGGGCCATGGCCTCATGGGGAAGGGTCAGGGAAGAGATAGGGGAGGCCAGGAGATGCTGGGGATAAATAGGGACATAATATAGTGCACCTGAGAGAGGGCCATGGCCTCACGGGGAAGGGCCAGGGAAGAGATAGGAGAGGCCAGGAGATGCTGGGGATAAATAGGGACATAATATAGTGCACCTGAGAGAGGGCCATGGCTCACGGGGAAGGGCCAGGGAAGAGATAGGAGAGGCCATGGGAAAGGGTCAGGGAAGAGATAGGGGAGGCCAGGAGATGCTGGGGATAAATAGGGACATAATATAGTGCACCTGAGAGAGGGCCATGGCCTCATGGGGAAGGGCCAGGGAAGAGATAGGAGAGGCCAGGAGATGCTGGGGATAAATAGGGACATAATATAGTGCACCTGAGAGAGGGCCATGGCCTCATGGGGAAAGGCCAGGGAAGAGATAGGGGAGGCCAGGAGATGCTGGGGATAAATAGGGACATAATATACAGCACCTGAGAGAGGGATATGACCTCATGGGGAATGGCCAGGGAAGAGATAGGGGAGGCCAGGAGATGCTGGGGATAAATAGGGACATAATATAGTGCACCTGAGGGAGGGCCATAGCCTCATGGGGAAGGGCCAGGGAAGAGATAGGGGAGGCCAGGAGATGCTGGGGATAAATAGGGACATTCTATAGTGCACCTGAGAGAGGGCCATGGCCTCATGGGGAAGGGCCAGGGAAGAGATAGGAGAGGCCAGGAGATGCTGGGGATAAATAGGGACATAATATAGTGCACCTGAGAGAGGGCCATGGCCTCATGGGGAAGGGCCAGGGAAGAGATAGGGGAGGCCAGGAGATGCTGGGGATAAATAGGGACATACTATAGTGCACCTGAGAGAGGGCCATGGCCTCATGGGGAAGGGCCAGGGAGATAAATAGGGACATAATATAGTGCACCTGAGAGAGGGCCATGGCCTCATGGGGAAGGGCCAGGGAAGAGATAGGAGAGGCCAGGAGATGCTGGGGATAAATAGGGACATAATATAGTGCACCTGAGAGAGGGCCATGGCCTCATGGGGAAGGGCCAGGGAAGAGATAGGGGAGGCCAGGAGATGCTGGGGATAAATAGGGACATAATATAGTGCACCTGAGAGAGGGCCATGGCCTCATGGGGAAGGGCCAGGGAAGAGATAGGGGAGGCCAGGAGATGCTGGGGATAAATAGGGACATAATATAGTGCACCTGAGAGAGGGCCATGGCCTCATGGGGAAGGGCCAGGGAAGAGATAGGGGAGGCCAGGAGATGCTGGGGTAAATAGGGACATAATATAGTGCACCTGAGAGAGGGCCATGGCCTCATGGGGAAGGGCCAGGGAAGAGATAGGGGAGGCCAGGAGATGCTGGGGATAAATAGGGACATAATATAGTGCACCTGAGAGAGGGCCATGGCCTCATGGGGAAGGGTCAGGGAAGAGATAGGGGAGGCCAGGAGATGCTGGGGATAAATAGCGACATAATATAGTGCACCTGAGAGAGGGCCATGGCCTCATGGGGAAGGGTCAGGGAAGAGATAGGGGAGGCCAGGAGATGCTGGGGATAAATAGGGACATAATATAGTGCACCTGAGAGAGGGCCATGGCCTCATGGGGAAGGGCCAGGGAAGAGATAGGAGAGGCCAGGAGATGCTGGGGATAAATAGGGACATAATATAGTGCACCTGAGAGAGGGCTATGGCCTCATGGGGAAAGGCCAGGGAAGAGATAGGGGAGGCCAGGAGATGCTGGGGATAAATAGGGACATAATATACAGCACCTGAGAGAGGGATATGACCTCATGGGGAATGGCCAGGGAAGAGATAGGGGAGGCCAGGAGATGCTGGGGATAAATAGGGACATAATATAGTGCACCTGAGGGAGGGCCATAGCCTCATGGGGAAGGGCCAGGGAAGAGATAGGGGACGCCAGGAGATGCTGGGGATAAATAGGGACATACTATAGTGCACCTGAGAGAGGGCCATGGCCTCATGGGGAAGGGCCAGGGAAGAGATAGGAGAGGCCAGGAGATGCTGGGGATAAATAGGGACATAATATAGTGCACCTGAGAGAGGGCCATGGCCTCATGGGGAAGGGCCAGGGAAGAGATAGGGGAGGCCAGGAGATGCTGGGGATAAATAGGGACATACTATAGTGCACCTGAGAGAGGGCCATGGCCTCATGGGGAAGGGCCAGGGAGATAAATAGGGACATAATATAGTGCACCTGAGAGAGGGCCATGGCCTCATGGGGAAGGGCCAGGGAAGAGATAGGAGAGGCCAGGAGATGCTGGGGATAAATAGGGACATAATATAGTGCACCTGAGAGAGGGCCATGGCCTCATGGGGAAGGGCCAGGGAAGAGATAGGGGAGGCCAGGAGATGCTGGGGATAAATAGGGACATAATATAGTGCACCTGAGAGAGGGCCATGGCCTCATGGGGAAGGGCCAGGGAAGAGATAGGGGAGGCCAGGAGATGCTGGGGATAAATAGCGACATAATATAGTGCACCTGAGAGAGGGCCATGGCCTTATGGGGAAGGGCCAGGGAAGAGATAGGGGAGGCCAGGAGATGCTGGGGTAAATAGGGACATAATATAGTGCACCTGAGAGAGGGCCATGGCCTCATGGGGAAGGGTCAGGGAAGAGATAGGGGAGGCCAGGAGATGCTGGAGATAAATAGGGACATAATATAGTGCACCTGAGAGAGGGCCATGGCCTCATGGGGAAGGGCCAGGGAAGAGATAGGAGAGGCCAGGAGATGCTGGGGATAAATAGGGACATAATATAGTGCACCTGAGAGAGGGGGGGAAGGGTCAGGGGAGAGATAGGGGAGGCCAGGAGATGCTGGGGATAAATAGGGACATAATATAGTGCACCTGAGAGAGGGCCATGGCCTCATGGAGAAGGGTCAGGGAAGAGATAGGGGAGGCCAGGAGATGCTGGGGATAAATTGGGACATAATATAGTGCACCTGAGAGAGGGCCATGGCCTCATGGGGAAGGGCCAGGGGAGAGATAGGAGAGGCCAGGAGATGCTGGGGATAAATAGGGACATAATATAGTGCACCTGAGAGAGGGGGGGAAGGGTCAGGGAAGAGATAGGGGAGGCCAGGAGATGCTGGGGATAAATAGGGACATAATATAGTGCACCTGAGAGAGGGCCATGGCCTCTTGGGGAAGGGCCAGGGAAGAGATAGGAGAGGCCAGGAGATGCTGGGGATAAATAGGGACATAATATAGTGCACCTGAGAGAGGGCCATGGCCTCATGGGGAAGGGCCAGGGAAGAGATGGTGGAGGCCAGAAGATGCTGGGGATAAATAGGGACATAATATAGTGCACCTGAGAGAGGGCCATGGCCTCATGGGGAAAGGCCAGGGAAAAGATAGGGGAGGCCAGGAGATGCTGGGGATAAATAGGGACATAATATACTGCACCTGAGAGAGGGATATGACCTCATGGGGAATGGGCAGGGAAGAGATAAGGGAGGCCAGGAGATGCTGGGGATAAATAGGGACATAATATAGTGCACCTGAGAGAGGACCATGGTCCTGATTCAGACCCACTCGCAAGCGGCTGTCCGCTCGCAAGTGGGTCGATGTTCTGGACTGAGCATGCGCACGACGGAGGGAGCTCCGTCGTGCGCATGCGCCAGACGCGACGAGCGAAGGAAAGTCCTTCGCTCGTTGTGTCCGATCAAAGGGGGCGTGCTGTCAATGTTGATTGACAGCACGCCCCCTTTTGGTAGGCGTGCCGGGGGCGTGCCTCCCTGACGGGGGCGTTCCCACGGGAATGCCTCCCATCAAAAGCCGGCCCACTGACATCACTAGTGATGTCAGTGGGAGTGATTTTGGCTCTGATAGAGCCAAAATCATTCCGGAGCTTGCGGTTGAAAACGTCAACCGCAGGCTCCGGCTCGCAATTTCGATGGTCGCGATGGTCTCGACCATCGCGGCCATCAAAATGCACGCTCGTATAGCCTGTGGGTGGTGACCCACAGCTATACGAGCGTCCAGAAGGACGCTCCATTTTCATAGAGGCCGGCCCTCATTCAGAGCGTGCGCTCTGCTCAGAGCATACGGCTCTGAATGAGGGCCCATGGCTTCATGGGGAAGGGCCAGGGAAGAGATAGGGGAGGCCAGGAGATGCTGGGGATAAATAGGGACATAATATAGTGCACCTGAGAGAGGGCCATGGCCTCATGGGGAAGGGCCAGGGAAGAGATAGGAGAGGCCAGGAGATGCTGGGGATAAATAGGGACATAATATAGCGCACCTGAGAGAGGGCCATGGCCTCATGGGGAAGGGCCAGGGAAGAGATAGGAGAGGCCAGGAGATGCTGGGGATAAATAGGGACATAATATAGTGCACCTGAGAGAGGGCCATGGCCTCATGGGGAAGGGCCAGGGAAGAGATAGGGGAGGCCAGGAGATGCTGGGGATAAATAGGGACATACTATAGTGCACCTGAGAGAGGGCCATGGCCTCATGGGGAAGGGCCAGGGAGATAAATAGGGACATAATATAGTGCACCTGAGAGAGGGCCATGGCCTCATGGGGAAGGGCCAGGGAAGAGATAGGAGAGGCCAGGAGATGCTGGGGATAAATAGGGACATAATATAGTGCACCTGAGAGAGGGCCATGGCCTCATGGGGAAGGGCCAGGGAAGAGATAGGGGAGGCCAGGAGATGCTGGGGATAAATAGGGACATAATATAGTGCACCTGAGAGAGGGCCATGGCCTCATGGGGAAGGGCCAGGGAAGAGATAGGGGAGGCCAGGAGATGCTGGGGATAAATAGGGACATAATATAGTGCACCTGAGAGAGGGCCATGGCCTTATGGGGAAGGGCCAGGGAAGAGATAGGGGAGGCCAGGAGATGCTGGGGTAAATAGGGACATAATATAGTGCACCTGAGAGAGGGCCATGGCCTCATGGGGAAGGGTCAGGGAAGAGATAGGGGAGGCCAGGAGATGCTGGAGATAAATAGGGACATAATATAGTGCACCTGAGAGAGGGCCATGGCCTCATGGGGAAGGGCCAGGGAAGAGATAGGGGAGGCCAGGAGATGCTGGGGATAAATAGGGACATAATATAGTGCACCTGAGAGAGGGCCATGGCCTCATGGGGAAGGGTCAGGGAAGAGATAGGGGAGGCCAGGAGATGCTGGGGATAAATAGCGACATAATATAGTGCACCTGAGAGAGGGCCATGGCCTCATGGGGAAGGGTCAGGGAAGAGATAGGGGAGGCCAGGAGATGCTGGGGATAAATAGGGACATAATATAGTGCACCTGAGAGAGGGCCATGGCCTCATGGGGAAGGGCCAGGGAAGAGATAGGAGAGGCCAGGAGATGCTGGGGATAAATAGGGACATAATATAGTGCACCTGAGAGAGGGCTATGGCCTCATGGGGAAAGGCCAGGGAAGAGATAGGGGAGGCCAGGAGATGCTGGGGATAAATAGGGACATAATATACAGCACCTGAGAGAGGGATATGACCTCATGGGGAATGGCCAGGGAAGAGATAGGGGAGGCCAGGAGATGCTGGGGATAAATAGGGACATAATATAGTGCACCTGAGGGAGGGCCATAGCCTCATGGGGAAGGGCCAGGGAAGAGATAGGGGACGCCAGGAGATGCTGGGGATAAATAGGGACATACTATAGTGCACCTGAGAGAGGGCCATGGCCTCATGGGGAAGGGCCAGGGAAGAGATAGGAGAGGCCAGGAGATGCTGGGGATAAATAGGGACATAATATAGTGCACCTGAGAGAGGGCCATGGCCTCATGGGGAAGGGCCAGGGAAGAGATAGGGGAGGCCAGGAGATGCTGGGGATAAATAGGGACATACTATAGTGCACCTGAGAGAGGGCCATGGCCTCATGGGGAAGGGCCAGGGAGATAAATAGGGACATAATATAGTGCACCTGAGAGAGGGCCATGGCCTCATGGGGAAGGGCCAGGGAAGAGATAGGAGAGGCCAGGAGATGCTGGGGATAAATAGGGACATAATATAGTGCACCTGAGAGAGGGCCATGGCCTCATGGGGAAGGGCCAGGGAAGAGATAGGGGAGGCCAGGAGATGCTGGGGATAAATAGGGACATAATATAGTGCACCTGAGAGAGGGCCATGGCCTCATGGGGAAGGGCCAGGGAAGAGATAGGGGAGGCCAGGAGATGCTGGGGATAAATAGGGACATAATATAGTGCACCTGAGAGAGGGCCATGGCCTTATGGGGAAGGGCCAGGGAAGAGATAGGGGAGGCCAGGAGATGCTGGGGTAAATAGGGACATAATATAGTGCACCTGAGAGAGGGCCATGGCCTCATGGGGAAGGGTCAGGGAAGAGATAGGGGAGGCCAGGAGATGCTGGAGATAAATAGGGACATAATATAGTGCACCTGAGAGAGGGCCATGGCCTCATGGGGAAGGGCCAGGGAAGAGATAGGAGAGGCCAGGAGATGCTGGGGATAAATAGGGACATAATATAGTGCACCTGAGAGAGGGGGGGAAGGGTCAGGGGAGAGATAGGGGAGGCCAGGAGATGCTGGGGATAAATAGGGACATAATATAGTGCACCTGAGAGAGGGCCATGGCCTCATGGAGAAGGGTCAGGGAAGAGATAGGGGAGGCCAGGAGATGCTGGGGATAAATTGGGACATAATATAGTGCACCTGAGAGAGGGCCATGGCCTCATGGGGAAGGGCCAGGGGAGAGATAGGAGAGGCCAGGAGATGCTGGGGATAAATAGGGACATAATATAGTGCACCTGAGAGAGGGGGGGAAGGGTCAGGGAAGAGATAGGGGAGGCCAGGAGATGCTGGGGATAAATAGGGACATAATATAGTGCACCTGAGAGAGGGCCATGGCCTCTTGGGGAAGGGCCAGGGAAGAGATAGGAGAGGCCAGGAGATGCTGGGGATAAATAGGGACATAATATAGTGCACCTGAGAGAGGGCCATGGCTTCATGGGGAAAGGCCAGGGAAGAGATAGGGGAGGCCAGGAGATGCTGGGGATAAATAGGGACATAATATACTGCACCTGAGAGAGGGATATGACCTCATGGGGAATGGGCAGGGAAGAGATAAGGGAGGCCAGGAGATGCTGGGGATAAATAGGGACATAATATAGTGCACCTGAGAGAGGACCATGGTCCTGATTCAGACCCACTCGCAAGCGGCTGTCCGCTCGCAAGTGGGTCGATGTTCTGGACTGAGCATGCGCACGACGGAGGGAGCTCCGTCGTGCGCATGCGCCAGACGCGACGAGCGAAGGAAAGTCCTTCGCTCGTTGTGTCCGATCAAAGGGGGCGTGCTGTCAATGTTGATTGACAGCACGCCCCCTTTTGGTAGGCGTGCCGGGGGCGTGCCTCCCTGACGGGGGCGTTCCCACGGGAATGCCTCCCATCAAAAGCCGGCCCACTGACATCACTAGTGATGTCAGTGGGAGTGATTTTGGCTCTGATAGAGCCAAAATCATTCCGGAGCTTGCGGTTGAAAACGTCAACCGCAGGCTCCGGCTCGCAATTTCGATGGTCTCGACCATCGCGGCCATCAAAATGCACGCTCGTATAGCCTGTGGGTGGTGACCCACAGCTATACGAGCGTCCAGAAGGACGCTCCATTTTCATAGAGGCCGGCCCTCATTCAGAGCGTGCGCTCTGCTCAGAGCATACGGCTCTGAATGAGGGCCCATGGCTTCATGGGGAAGGGCCAGGGAAGAGATAGGGGAGGCCAGGAGATGCTGGGGATAAATAGGGACATAATATAGTGCACCTGAGAGAGGGCCATGGCCTCATGGGGAAGGGCCAGGGAAGAGATAGGAGAGGCCAGGAGATGCTGGGGATAAATAGGGACATAATATAGCGCACCTGAGAGAGGGCCATGGCCTCATGGGGAAGGGCCAGGGAAGAGATAGGAGAGGCCAGGAGATGCTGGGGATAAATAGGGACATAATATAGTGCACCTGAGAGAGGGCCATGGCCTCATGGGGAAGGGCCAGGGAAGAGATAGGGGAGGCCAGGAGATGCTGGGGATAAATAGGGACATACTATAGTGCACCTGAGAGAGGGCCATGGCCTCATGGGGAAGGGCCAGGGAGATAAATAGGGACATAATATAGTGCACCTGAGAGAGGGCCATGGCCTCATGGGGAAGGGCCAGGGAAGAGATAGGAGAGGCCAGGAGATGCTGGGGATAAATAGGGACATAATATAGTGCACCTGAGAGAGGGCCATGGCCTCATGGGGAAGGGCCAGGGAAGAGATAGGGGAGGCCAGGAGATGCTGGGGATAAATAGGGACATAATATAGTGCACCTGAGAGAGGGCCATGGCCTTATGGGGAAGGGCCAGGGAAGAGATAGGGGAGGCCAGGAGATGCTGGGGTAAATAGGGACATAATATAGTGCACCTGAGAGAGGGCCATGGCCTCATGGGGAAGGGTCAGGGAAGAGATAGGGGAGGCCAGGAGATGCTGGAGATAAATAGGGACATAATATAGTGCACCTGAGAGAGGGCCATGGCCTCATGGGGGTGGGCCAGGGAAGAGATAGGAGAGGCCAGGAGATGCTGGGGATAAATAGGGACATAATATAGTGCACCTGAGAGAGGGGGGGAAGGGTCAGGGGAGAGATAGGGGAGGCCAGGAGATGCTGGGGATAAATAGGGACATAATATAGTGCACCTGAGAGAGGGCCATGGCCTCATGGAGAAGGGTCAGGGAAGAGATAGGGGAGGCCAGGAGATGCTGGGGATAAATTGGGACATAATATAGTGCACCTGAGAGAGGGCCATGGCCTCATGGGGAAGGGCCAGGGAAGAGATAGGAGAGGCCAGGAGATGCTGGGGATAAATAGGGACATAATATAGTGCACCTGAGAGAGGGGGGGGAAGGGTCAGGGAAGAGATAGGGGAGGCCAGGAGATGCTGGGGATAAATAGGGACATAATATAGTGCACCTGAGAGAGGGCCATGGCCTCTTGGGGAAGGGCCAGGGAAGAGATAGGAGAGGCCAGGAGATGCTGGGGATAAATAGGGACATAATATAGTGCACCTGAGAGAGGGCCATGGCCTCATGGGGAAGGGCCAGGGAAGAGATGGTGGAGGCCAGAAGATGCTGGGGATAAATAGGGACATAATATAGTGCACCTGAGAGAGGGCAATGGCCTCATGGGGAAAGGCCAGGGAAGAGATAGGGGAGGCCAGGAGATGCTGGGGATAAATAGGGACATAATATACTGCACCTGAGAGAGGGATATGACCTCATGGGGAATGGGCAGGGAAGAGATAAGGGAGGCCAGGAGATGCTGGGGATAAATAGGGACATAATATAGTGCACCTGAGAGAGGACCATGGTCCTGATTCAGACCCACTCGCAAGCGGCTGTCCGCTCGCAAGTGGGTCGATGTTCTGGACTGAGCATGCGCACGACGGAGGGAGCTCCGTCGTGCGCATGCGCCAGACGCGACGAGCGAAGGAAAGTCCTTCGCTCGTTGTGTCCGATCAAAGGGGGCGTGCTGTCAATGTTGATTGACAGCACGCCCCCTTTTGGTAGGCGTGCCGGGGGCGTGCCTCCCTGACGGGGGCGTTCCCACGGGAATGCCTCCCATCAAAAGCCGGCCCACTGACATCACTAGTGATGTCAGTGGGAGTGATTTTGGCTCTGATAGAGCCAAAATCATTCCGGAGCTTGCGGTTGAAAACGTCAACCGCAGGCTCCGGCTCGCAATTTCGATGGTCGCGATGGTCTCGACCATCGCGGCCATCAAAATGCACGCTCGTATAGCCTGTGGGTGGTGACCCACAGCTATACGAGCGTCCAGAAGGACGCTCCATTTTCATAGAGGCCGGCCCTCATTCAGAGCGTGCGCTCTGCTCAGAGCATACGGCTCTGAATGAGGGCCCATGGCTTCATGGGGAAGGGCCAGGGAAGAGATAGGGGAGGCCAGGAGATGCTGGGGATAAATAGGGACATAATATAGTGCACCTGAGAGAGGGCCATGGCCTCATGGGGAAGGGCCAGGGAAGAGATAGGAGAGGCCAGGAGATGCTGGGGATAAATAGGGACATAATATAGCGCACCTGAGAGAGGGCCATGGCCTCATGGGGAAGGGCCAGGGAAGAGATAGGGGAGGCCAGGAGATGCTGGGGATAAATAGGGATATAATATAGTGCACCTGAGAGAGGGCCATGGCCTCATGGGGAAGGGCCAGGGAAGATATAGGGGAGGCCAGGAGATGCTGGGGATGAAATAAGAGGAAGCTATAAGCAAGAATGATAATAAACAGAAATATGACAGGCCTAAACAGCGCCCCCTGACCTGTGGTGCGCTGTGCGATGGCACCGGCCGCACTACCCTAGCTACGGCCCTGATGGCTCCTATCATCATATAAACTCTCAGGTGCTCATGTTTGTGTCTCGCAACACATTTCAGGAATCTACAATTATTTCCTGATACAGACTGACCCGTGGTTCATGCTCATAATTTGTTGGGGATAATCCACGGTATCTGGGACTTTGCTACACGTGTTGGACATAATATCATAGAGGCCTTTGGCCCTCATTCAGAGCCGTATGCTCTGAGCAGAGCGCACGCTCTGAATGAGGGCCGGGCTCCATTTTCATGGAGCGTCCTCCTGGACGCTCGTATAGCTGTGGGTCACCACCCACAGGCTATACGAGCGTGCTTTGTGATGGCCGCGATGGTCGAGACCATCGCGACCATCGAAATTGCGAGCCGGAGCCTGCGGTTGAGGTTTTCAACCGCAAGCTCCGGAGTGATTTTGGCTCTATCAGAGCCAAAATCACTCCCACTGACATCACTAGTGATGTCAGTGGGCCGGCTTCTGACGGGAGGCGTTCCCGTGGGAACGCCCCCGTCAGGGAGGCACGCTCCCGGCACGCACACCAAAGGGGGCGTGCTGTCAATCAACATTGACAGCACGCCCCCTTTGATCGGACACAACGAGCGAAGGACTTTCCTTCGCTCGTCGCGTCTGGCGCATGCGCACGACGGAGCTCCCTCCGTCGTGCGCATGCTCAGTGCATAACATCGACCCACTTGCGAGCGGACAGCCGCTCGCGAGTGGGTCTGAATCAGGCCTTTGTGTTCATTGATGGGGAGAGCTACCATTAGCTAGATTGTGCCATTGTTATCATTACACATGCATTGCTAAGTACACCTGTAATAGGCTGCTTAGCTGCAATATTCAGCATTGCTCCTGGCACAGACCTTTTTTTTATATTCATTATATTTTCAATCAATTAATGAGGGATTGAGATACTAATATCGGAGCCTGATCATCTCCTATATCTGTACTCATATTCATATTTATCCTTTATTCTTTACATCCTATATAGCTTTCTCAGCTGAATTTATGTGATTGTGTGTTTTTATATGTAATTCTTTATGTGTCTTATTTTGATTTTAATATCTTCTCTATAGATAATAAATTGAGTTTAATATACCAAGGTGTTACTCCGATGTTTCCACTTAATTATCAGAGCGCAGTGTACTCTTCATATTGTCTCTGGACTTTGTGGCCCCTCTGGATCTCAGGGCCTGATATAGGTGTACCTGTAGACCCCCTCCCCTCTGTGGCTGGGTCTGCCTGGAGCGCAATAAGGAGATTTATGTTCTTACCTGATTTACATCCTTTTCTTCAAGCTCCACAGGGACAACGCTGGGTACAGGCTGCACAGAAGGACTGGGCACCAAACCGCTAATGTCTTTGACTTCCCAGGCAGCCCAGCCTCCTATTTCCCTATACCCCAGGCAGCCCAGCCTCCTATTTCCCTATACCCCAGGCAGCCCAGCCTCCTATTTCCCTATACCCCAGGCAGCCCAGCCTCCTATTTCCCTATACCCCAGCCTCCTATTTCCCTATACCCCAGGCAGCCCAGCCTCCTATTTCCCTATACCCCAGGCAGCCCAGCCTCCTATTTCCCTATACCCCAGGCAGCCCAACATCCTTTTTCCCTATACCCCAGCCTCCTATTTCCCTATACCCCAGGCAGCCCAGCCTCCTTTTTCCCTATACCCCAGGCAGCCCAGCCTTCTATTTCCCTATACCCCAGCCTTCTTTTTCCCTATACCCCAGCCTCCTATTTCCCTATACCCCAGGCAGCCCAGCCTCCTATTTCCCTATACCCCAGCCTCCTTTTTCCCTATACCCCAGGCAGCCCAGCCTCCTATTTCCCTATACCCCAGGCAGCCCAGCCTCCTATTTCCCTATACCCCAGGCAGCCCAGCCTCCTATTTCCCTATACCCCAGGCAGCCCAGCCTCCTATTTCCCTATACCCCAGCCTCCTTTTTCCCTATACCCCTGGCAGCCCAGCCTCCTTTTTCCCTATACCCCAGGCAGCCCAACATCCTTTTTCCCTATACCCCAGCCTCCTATTTCCCTATACCCCAGGCAGCCCAGCCTCCTTTTTCCCTATACCCCAGGCAGCCCAGCCTTCTATTTCCCTATACCCCTGGCAGCCCAGCCTCCTTTTTCCCTATACCCCAGGCAGCCCAACATCCTTTTTCCCTATACCCCAGCCTCCTATTTCCCTATACCCCAGGCAGCCCAGCCTCCTTTTTCCCTATACCCCAGGCAGCCCAGCCTTCTATTTCCCTATACCCCAGCCTTCTTTTTCCCTATACCCCAGCCTCCTATTTTCCTATACCCCAGGCAGCCCAGCCTCCTTTTTCCCTATACCCCAGGCAGCCCAGCCTCCTATTTCCCTATACCCCAGACAGCCCAGCCTCCTATTTCCCTATACCCCAGCCTCCTATTTCCCTATACCCCAGGCAGCCCAGCCTCCTATTTCCCTATACCCCAGGCAGCCCAGCCTCCTATTTCCCTATACCCCAGGCAGCCCAGCCTCCTTTTTCCCTATACCCCTGGCAGCCCAGCCTCCTATTTCCCTATACCCCAGGCAGCCCAACATCCTTTTTCCCTATACCCCAGCCTCCTATTACCCTATACCCCAGCCTCCTTTTTCCCTATACCACAGGCAGCCCAGCCTTCTATTTCCCTATACCCCAGCCTTCTTTTTCCCTATACTCCAGCCTCCTATTTCCCTATACCCCAGGCAGCCCAGCCTCCTATTTCCCTATACCCCAGCCTCATTTTTCCCTATACCCCAGCCTCCTATTTCCCTATACCCCAGGCAGCCCAGCCTCCTATTTCCCTATACCCCAGGCAGCCCAGCCTCCTATTTCCCTATACCCCAGCCTCCTATTTCCCTATACCCCAGCCTCCTATTTCCCTATACCCCAGCCTCCTATTTCCCTACACCCCAGGCAGCCCAGCCTCCTATTTCCCTATATCCCAGGCAGCCCAGCCTCCTATTTCCCTATACCCCAGCCTCCTATTTCCCTATACCCCAGGCAGTCCAGCCTCCTATTTCCCTATACCCCAGGCAGCCCAGCCTCCTATTTCCCAATACCCCAGCCTCCTTTTTCCCTATACCCCTGGCAGCCCAGCCTCCTATTTCCCTATACCCCAGGCAGCCCAACATCCTTTTTCCCTATACCCCAGGCAGCCCACCATCCTTTTTCCCTATACCCCAGCCTTCTATTTCCCTATACCCCAGGCAGCCCTGCCTCCTATTTCCCTATACCGCAGCCTCCTTTTTCCCTATACCCCAGGCAGCCCAGCCTTCTATTTCCCTATACCCCAGGCAGCCCAGCCTCCTTTTTCCCTATACCCCAGGCAGCCCAGCCTCCTATTTCCCTATACCCCAGCCTCCTATTTCCCTATACCCCAGCCTCCTTTTTCCCTATACCCCAGGCAGCCCAGCCTCCTATTTCCCTATACCCCAGCCTCCTTTTTCCCTATACCCCAGGCAGCCCAGCCTCCTTTTTCCCTATACCCCAGCCTTCTATTTCCCTATACCCCAGGCAGCCCAGCCTTCTTTTTCCCTATACCCCAGGCAGCGCAGCCTCCTATTTCCCTATACCCCAGGCAGCCCTGCCTCCTATTTCCCTATACCGCAGCCTCCTATTTCCCTATACCCCAGGCAGCCCAGCCTCCTTTTTCCCTATACCCCAGGCAGCCCAGCCTCCTATTTCCCTATAACCCAGGCAGCACAGCCTCCTTTTTCCCTATACCCCAGGCAGCCCAGCCTCCTATTTTCCTATACCCCAGCCTCCTATTTCCCTATACCCCAGCCTCCTTTTTCCCTATACCCCAGGCAGCCCAGCCTCCTATTTCCCTATACCCCAGGCAGCCCAGCCTTCTATTTCCCTATACTCCGCACCCAGACAGGCTAGTTAAGTTAGCAAGCCCAAGACAGGAGCGAGAAGAAGACCGGCACACACAGAGATCCAAACACACCGCAGTGATGGACAGGGGAAAGGATTTTACTAGGTAGGAACATACATTTTCTTAACTACTGTGACCGGATGACCTCACTTGCCACCCAATCACAGGTTAGTATTTATCCTCCCCACTGGGTCTTGGGGTATTGGGGATTCCTTCTTACAGTCAGTAACCACTTGTTGCTGACTCTGTGCCCACTGCGCAGTGAGCATGTAACATTGCTGCCACCACCAAACTTCTACCAGGATCCGGATGTAGTCGTTTGTAAAGGCAAGATGTTTATTGCTTCAAAAAGACTCTTTCCCCGTTTCTTAAGTGGAGGGGAGGGGGGGATCAGCATACAGATGTTTCACAGCATACACTCCTTCTTGATATTCAAAAATATATGCACACAGCCAGGCTCGCAGGCCTTCCTTTATGCCACTCCAATACACATTACCACTGGGCGTAAGTCCGCCTTCTGGTTTTCACCCAATCAATTTAAGTTCATGTGCCATGCATGCCCATTGTCCCCTACAGACAGTGAGGAGTGGTCACTCCCCTGTGCCTGAGCCCACCCGCAGGGCTCAGCGACGCCCCCGGCTCTGTCACGTCTGGAATGAACAAATTGTTCCCTCCAAAACGTACTTCCAGGAATCTGCAAAGGGGCCAAGCCTGCCACCTCTGCCTGAATCTGAGCTCCAGAGGTGTGCAACCAAGGTTCCCAGGCAGGGTTTCCAGGCCATGGAGGGGAAGCTTTTTGGAGCTCCCTAAAAACACTTAGGCCCCTGTGTTCAATTAGACGCGAAAAGTATCGCGGATGACGTCATTTTGCCTGGCGGACACTTTACACCGTATTCAATTGCAAAGACTTTTCGCATACGCGGAATGTCAATGCAATGTACAGTAATAGGTGGAAAAGATTCGCCTTTGAAAGTAGGCGGAAAAAACGTTTGGGGTGCAAAGGTGGGGAAACCACTCAGCACCCTTGGGACAGCCCCCCAAAGGATAACTGCGTCAAAAAATCCCTAAAAGAAAAAATCAACACCCCAAAAATTTACTTTGAAAATTGGGGCAAAAAAGTACAAAGTTGGGGTACAAACATAAAAAGTAGCGAAATAGACTTTTGGGGGGGGAGGGTCTGCAGGTGTGGGTGAGGTGTTTTTTTGATTGCAGGTGTTTGCAACAGGTGGGTTTTTCACAATTTTTTTTAACTTCACCTTAGAGGCTTTAAAAGATGCTAGCACCCATTTTGAAGTACCCCAAATATGATAGGACTACTTATTTTCACCCCAAAATACTGCTTTATACCATTCTTCACCACTTCTGCAAAGATGCTAATTAGAAGCTATTGAAACAACTTAAGTACCCCAAACAGCTTTATTAGGCCTATTCGGGCACATCTACATTGATCCCCAATGTTAGTGCACCTTTTTAGGGGTTCAGGCTGATTTCCCCATTTAAGATAGCACTTTCCGCCTGTTCCAATATCGCGGCTTGCCATTTTCACGTCTTTTGGAACTGAATAGGGCGAATAGAGGGGGCGCGCCCGATAAGTTTCCACGGCCAAAACACGCGATGACAGCAAAAACAAGATTCCACCGTCGGTGGCGAAATTATTGCGGCTAATTGAATATGAGCCTTAGCTGGCTGTATTAGCCAGCTCCCCATGCACCTCCTCATACCACTTTCAGGAATGAGGCTGCATAGGAGGGCAGTTTATTTCTCTGGAAGCGGCTGGAGGATCCAGCTAATCGGGAGCTACTAGAATCATGGTGCCACTTTACAGTTTTAATTGGCAGAGAGAACCCACGGAATAAGCATGTGCATGAGCCGAAAGACCCACCAAACCACTAAGGTGTCCACCAGAAGAGCTCCCGGATTCCTGTTGCGAGAACAGTACCTCGTCAGCTTGTGGTTGTGTCAAGACACCATCAAGTCGACTTCCCAGCGATGAAGCTGAAAGACGTCCGGATGAAGAGCCCACTCACACGACTGAACGTCTTGGCAGCTTAAGAAGTCTGCTTCCCAATTCTGGACCCCTGGAATGAAGACTGCTGACAGAGCTGGAAGATGAAGCTCTGCCCAGCTGAGAATGCATCTCGCTTCCTTTATGGCGCTGTGACTGCCTCCCTGATGGTTGATGTAGGCAATGGCAGTTGTGTTGTCGGACTTAACATGGACCAGACGATGCTAGAGGAGCGGTTGCACTAGACACAGAGCCCGAAAATACCGTTTGTAGCTCTAGAGTGTTGAACGGAAGACTGCTCTCCTGAACCGTCCACCGACCCTGAAAGGACTGCCCCTCCGCCCCCACCCACCTGCGCAGACTTGTGTCAGTGGTGAGAAGATTCCAATCCTAAATCCAAAAATGGTGGCCCTTGTCCAAGTGGTACACCTGGACCCACCACAGGACTACTTATGGCACAAGAGGGAGAGCCAGACCTCCCGAGAGGATGATGGTCTGTGTCTTGATCTGGAGATAGGATCCATTCCATTGGGTCAGAACTTCCCTCTGATGCGGCCAGGAGTGAAACTGGACATACTCCACCATATCGAATGTGGAGACCAGAGAGCCCAGGATCAGCATGCAGGAGTGAATGGAAAGGCGGTGATGGAACAATTTGCTCATCTTGTCCTTAAGGTCCTGAAACTTGTCTGCCGGGAGAAGACTTCTCTGAACAGTGGAGTCCAGTAAGTCCCCCAGGAGGAGCATCTGCTGAGACAGAGTTGAAGACTTTTTCCAATTGATGATAATCGTGTGACTTTGGAGAAGATCTTTCGCCAGATTAAGTTGTTCCATGGATGTCATATAGAGACTGGGCCAGGATAAGAATTTTGTCAAGGTAAGGGAGAGTCCTGACACCTCTGCTCCACAAATAAGCTGCCACAAACTCCATGACTTTCATGAAAACTCGAGGAGCCGTGGAAAGACTAAAAGGTAAAGCCCGAAATTAATAATTGTCCCCCTGTACAGCAAACCGTAGGAAGCACTGGTGACTGAGCCGGATAGGAACATGTAAGTAAGCATTCTGAATGTAATTGGGGGGGGGGGGGGGATGAAATCCCCTGCTTCCAGCACCAAAATGATAGAATGCAGAGATTCCATCTGGAACCAGGGAGACCCGCAAGAAGCGTTTGAGAGACCTTTAGGTTGAGTATTGGCTGAAAAGACCGGTCCTGAAGCTGAACCAAGTACAGGTTGGCATAGAAGCCTGTGCCTCTCTGTGCCCGTGGTACCGGAATAATGACCTTGGATGCCAGAAGGGAGTGAATGGACTCAAGCAGTGCTGTTGCTTTCTTCTTCAGGGTCCATAGGCTCCACAGGGAGACCTTGGGGTGTAGGTTGGATCTGGATCCCGGGCACCACGCACTTAAAGCTTTTGCTCCCAGGATGCACTGGTCCATCCTCCCTATACCCCGAGCAAGAGGCTGCTCAGTTTACGTTGGTGCCCGGCTGGAGTTGGGTTACAGTTTGCGCAGGGGCCCCAAAGCTAATTTTAATTTTTTATTTGGTAGTTTTTTCTTCCATCTTCAGAGCGTGCAGCAGCAGACTGTCCATAGGACGTCTGCGCTGCTGCTTTGTCACCCCGCTGGTGCCGCAGCACCAGTACTGATCTGGGGATCTCGGCGGGACCCCGGGGTCTGTGCTAGCCGGGCCCCGCGGGACAACCTGGACTGCGGCCGGACATACGGGGACAGGTAAGGCAGGTCACCACTTGCAGTGACCCACGTATTAGCAGTCATTGCCTCCGGTCTCGGGACAGACCAGAGGCGCTGAGGTGGACGCAGGCCCCCCATACCACTAGACCACCGAACCAGCGTCCCGGGGGTTAATCGTCAGCCAGGGGAGACAGCCTTCCCTGTTTAGCAGCTCCTCCCCTCAGCTCATCGCACCTTTCCTCTGAGGCCTGGCTTTGCTGAGTTGTTTCCTCCTGCGGCCACGCCCCCTCTGAGCTCTCTGGCAGCCATTTTCTCTGGATAGTGCATTGCAGATCTCTCAGGACAGCGTGTGGTCCAGTCCCCCTGCATACCTCTCTCCCTTGGGTTAGTGTATACTGCACTATAGCTTTCCCAGACACTGAATCTGGGCAGATGATTGTAGATCCAATTTGCTATTATATATATATATATATATATATATATATATATATATAACTGCATTGTATGTGACTTATGCTAGCGTTGACTGTGTCTTTTCTCTCATCTGTCAGTTTATGTCTATCCCTTTCCTTTACTACCAGCCCTAACAGGTGTAGTTAGGGTGGTTCTTGGACCTCACATATATAGATTATAGTATTTGTGAAGTCTGTCACATACGGTTGTGTGCTGCATGGTGCCATATTGCTGGACCAGTGAGTTGCATACATTGTAAGTGGGGTCTGACCGCTATTCTTAGTGTTAGTCAGGATCAGTGTAGCGCTTCCTGACTTTCCAATATATATATATATATAGTATATATATATATATATATATATATATATATATCAGAAATGTCTGACCAGGATGACGAGCGCAATGCTGCACCCACTCTGCTCTGCTGCAGGCTCTGTGCTGTAGGGGTGAGTAAGGACGATTTAGTTGCCTGGCCCTTCAAACCTCCCAACCGCGGGACAGGATCCCCCTTGGGCGTTTTTTTCTCAAGTCCTGGCCTCCATTGCGGGTCGCCTGGCAGTCCTGGATGTTTTGCCCCATATGGGGTTACCTCAACAAGCCATCCTTCCCTCTCAGGGTATTCCGCAATTATTGCTGTCTACGCCTGTACTACAGACCGTCACTCCATACCAGGGGTTACTGCAGTATATGCAGTCCCCTCCGGTACCACAACAGTCTGTCATTCCCTTCCAGGGACTAACACAAGCTGGACAACCACCCTGGGTGAATGTTTTATCTAGTTCAGAGTTTGGCAGCTTCGTCTACGGCCTTTCAGACCATGTGGCAGAATGAAAGACCTTAGAAGGCATCTAAACGTCCTGTAATGTCATCCCAGTCTACACAACTATCAGACACAGAGGTGTCGTCAGATGATGGGGAAGTGGCTGAGGCGTCTGATTCCCCTACACAGGAGGTGGAGCCTAAATCAAGTATTAATGTTCCAGCGTTGGTGCGGGCTGTCCGATCCATACTAGATATAGAAGATGACTAACCTGCCCCTAAATCCAAATACCCTCAATTTAAACAGGTAAAGGTGACTTCGGCAGTTTTTCTTCTCTGACCAGCTGGTAGACCATATGGCAGAGGCTTGGCAAGCACCTGGTAAGAGGTATCAGCCGCAAAAGCGTTTGGCCTCATGTTATCCATTCCCTGAGGGGCACTGTAAGTAGTGGGATCACCTCATGCGGTGGATTCATATGTTACTCGCTTGATTAAAAGTGCCACACTACCCATGCCTTCCATTTCTTCCTTGAAGAATTCTATGGATAGGAAGTTGAGACGTGTCTCCAATTGAATTACTCTCTCTCAGGAGCGGTCGCCCGTCCTTCCATGGTTATCTTATGGGTTACTAAGGCGATAGAAAGTTGGGCAAATGTTCTGGAGGACACTTCCCGAGAAGGCTTCGGAGACTCAGAGGTCGTTGGTGGGCCACATTAGGGATGCGGCTGCTTATATTGGTGAGGATTCTTTGGATGCCAGTCTATTGACCTCCAGAGTCTCAGCCGCGGCAGTGTTCGCTCACCGCTCCTGGAGGGTGGATGCTGACTTTAAAAAGGGCCTGGAAGCCTTGCTCTACAATGGGGAGATATTGTTTCTGTCTACAATTTTATCCAGATCCAGGCCAAACTGGCAAGATTTAAGTCAGCATTTCTGCCATCAATATCTGCACCTTCCAAGGCTAGGACCTCTTTCGGTCCTTTCGTCCTCAGGGAAAGCCCAAAGGACAGGCTTTTCCTAGATAATCAGCGACCAAATCAACCGCCAAGCCTAAGAAACAGGCCTGGAGCGCCAGACGCCCTGTTTCCAAGTCAGAGGATAAATCCTCAACCTGATGGAACGGGCCTCCCTCTGGGGGATCCCAGAGTGGGAGGCCGACTTCAGTTCGCCCAGTGCTGGTGTCAAACCACCAAGGATGCTTTGGGTAAAAAGTGGTCTCTCAGGGGTATGCCCTCTCATTCCGTGGAAGACCTCCCCACTAGTTTCCTCCTTCCAACAAGAACAAGGCCTTGCACATCCAGGAAGCCATAGAGTCCTTGCTGAAAGCAGGGGTAATTATACCAGTCCCACTATCTCAACGAGGGACTGGTTATTTTACTCTGTTTCTGATTCAGAAGCCGAATGGGTCTCATCGGCCTATCCTCAACCTCAAATTTCTGAACAAGTTCCTCAGGGTGCCCAAGTTCAGGATGAAAACTTTGTTCCATCATACTGGCTATGGAACCTGGGGATTACATGGTATCCCTGGACAGTCAGGATGCTTACCTGCATATCCCCATAACATCTTCTCCAGCATTTTGTACGGTTTGCTATTCTGCACCAACACTTTCAGTTTTGGGTGCTACCCTTTGGCCTATCCATGGCTCCAAGGGTCTTTACAAAAGTTATGACCGTCATGGCAGCCCATCTGTGGAGTCGGGGTATATGACTCCTGCCATACCTGGACGACTTCCTCATGCTGGTGGGTTCTCCAGAGCTGCTCCAACACCACCTACGCCTGACGATCGCTTGAGTACAAGTGCATGGGTGGCTGATCAACTGGAAAAAATCCTCCCTAATTCCCTCAAAAGGATGTTTTGGGAGCCTTTTTGGATTCTCACCAGCAGAGAATCTTCAAAGCTCCAGAAAAGATCTCCTTGCTGCAACTGCGCAGATTTCTCCGCAGTCGTCGGGTGTCAGTACACTCGGCGATGCAGGTGCTACGGTCCATGGTGTCCATATTCGACATGGTAGAATATGCTCAGTTCCATGCAATGACCCTGCAGGGGCTGATCCTCTCCGGATGGAATAGCTTAATCCACCCGGTTTCTTGTGTGTTCCAGTCTTCCTTCTCTCTGTTTCGTCTCCTCCTCCAGCCTTGGCTGCTTACCAACTGAGGTGCCTGTGGCTCGGGGGCGGGGTATAGAGGAGGACGGACCCAAGTGCATCCTGGGAACAGTGAAAGCTTTAACTGCGTGGTGCCCGTGGATCCAGATCCAGCTATACCCCAAGGTCAACCCTGTGGACCCTATGGACTTCGTAGAAACAGAGATAACAAAGGTAAGTTCTTACCATATCTCTTGTTATCAAACGAGGCAGAATGAGCCGTGGCCAGAGGCTGATGGTGATCTTTGGTGACTGTGTATTCCGTAGGTCTACGTCTATCGCTCTGTCTCTGCAGCAGAGCCGGGTGTATGTGCTCTCTCTCTAAGCACACCAACCAGACCGCAGTGTCCGTGTGTGATAGCCGCATGCAGCGTGCTGGAGATGATCGCTTTCCAATGGCTACAAGTAAGCAGACCGTAGGATGAAATGTCTGTGTGCAGGGTATAAAAGCGCTACTCACCATCTGATGAAACCGGGAATAGCATAACCCCAGAGAAACATAACAGCTAATAAGAGTAATAACAGTATGACAGTAATATTAGCTAATAACAGTACTAAGAGTATGACAGTAATAACAGCTAATAAGAGTAAAAACATAATAGTAATAACATTATGACAGTAATAGCTAATAACAGTAATAAGAGTAATAACAGTATAACAGAAATAACTGCTAACAAGAGTAATAACAGTATGACAGTAATAATAACTGAGAGTATGACAGTAATAATAGCTAATAAGAGTAATAACAGTATGACAGTAATATGAGCTAATAAGAGTAATAACAGTATGACAGTAATAATAGCTAATAAGAGTATGACAGTAATAATAGCTAATAAGAGTAATAACAGTATGACAGTAATAATAGCTGATAAGAGTAATAACAGTATGACAGTAATAATAACTGAGAGTATGACAGTAATAATAGCTAATAAGAGTAAGAACAGTAAGACAGTAATAATAGCTAAAAGTAATAACAGTATGGCAGTTATAATAGCTAATAAGAGTAATAACAGTATAACAATAATAACATAAGAGTAAGAACAGTATGACAGTAAAAATAGCTAAAAGTAATAACAGTATGGCAGTTATAATAGCTAATAAGAGTAATAACAGTATAACAATAATAACATAAGAGTAAGAACAGTATGACAGTAAAAATAGCTAATAAGAGTAAGAACAGTATGACAGTAATAATAGCTAATAAGAGTATGACAGTAATAATAGCTAATAAGAGTAAGAACAGTATGACAGTAATAATAGCTAATAAGAGTAAGAACAATATGGCAGTAATAATAGCTAATAAGAGTAAGAACAGTATGACAGTAATAATAGCTAATAAGAGTAAGAACAGTATGGCAGTAATAATAGCTAATAAGAGTAAGAACAATATGGCAGTAATAATAGCTAATAAGAGTAATAACAGTATGACAGTAATTATAGCTAATAAGAGTAATAACAGTATGGAAGTAATAATAGCTAATAAGAGTAAGAACAGTATGACAGTAATAATAGCTAATAAGAGTAAGAACAATATGGCAGTAATAATAGCTAATAAGAGTAAGAACAGTATGGCAGTAATAATAGCTAATAAGAGTAATTACAGTATGACAGTAATAATAGCTAATAAGAGTAAGAACAGTATGGCAGTAATAATAGCAAATAAGAGTAAGAACAGTATGACAGTAATAATAGCTAATAAGAGTAAGAACAGTATGGCAGTAATAATAGCTAATAAGAGTAATTACAGTATGACAGTAATAATAGCTAATAGGAGTAAGAACAGTATGACAGTAATAATAGCTAATAAGAGTAATAACAGTATGACAGTAATAATAGCAAATAAGAGTAAGAACAGTATGACAGTAATAATAGCTAATAAGAGTAATTACAGTATGACAGTAATAATAGCTAATAAGAGTAAGAACAGTATGACAGTAATAATAGCTAATAAGAGTAATAACAGTATAGCAGTAATAATAGCTAATAAGAGTAAGAACAGTATGACAGTAATAATAGCTAATAAGAGTAATAACAGTATGACAGTAATAATAGCTAATAAGAGTAAGAACAGTATGACAGTAATACTAGCTAGTAAGAGTAAGAACAGTATGGCAGAAATAATAGCTAATAAGAGTAAGAACAGTATGACAGTAATAATGGCTAATAAGAGTAAGAACAGTATGACAGTAATAATAGCTAATAAGAGTAAGAACAGTATGACAGTAATAATGGCTAATAAGAGTAAGAACAGTATGACAGTAATAATAGCTAATAAGAGTAAGAACAGTTTGGCAGTAATAATAGCTAATAAGAGTATGACAGTAATAATAGCTAATAAGAGTAATAACAGTATAACAATAATAACATAAGAGTAAAAACAGTATGACAGTAAAAATAGCTAAGAGTAAGAAAAGAATGACAGTAATAATAGCTAATAAGAGTAAGAACAATATGGCAGTAATAATAGCTAATAAGAGTAATAACAGTATGACAGTAAAAATAGCTAATAGGAGTAATAATAGTATGACAGTAATAATAGCTAATAAGAGTAAGAACAGTATGGCAGTTATAATAGCTAATAAGAGTAAGAACAGTATGACAGTAATAACAGTATGACAGTAATAATAGCTAATAAGAGTAAGAACAGTATGGCAGTAATAATAGCTAATAAGAGTAAGAACAGTATGACAGTAATAATAGCTAATAAGAGTAATAACAGTATGGCAGTAATAATAGCTAATAAGAGTAATAACAGTATGGCAGTAATAATAGCTAATAAGAGTAATAACAGTATGGCAGTAATAATAGCTAATAAGAGTAATAACAGTAGACAGTAATAATAGCTAATAAGAGTAAGAACAGTATGTATGGCAGTAATAATAGCTAATAAGAGTAAGAACAGTATGACAGTAATAATGGCTAATAAGAGTAAGAACAGTATGACAGTAATAATAGCTAATAAGAGTAATTACAGTATGACAGTAATAATAGCTAATAAGAGTAAGAACAGTATGACAGTAATAATAGCTAATAAGAGTAAGAACAGTATGACAGTAATAATAGCTAATAAGAGTAAGAACAGTATGACAGTAATAATAGCTAATAAGAGTACTAACAGTATGGCAGTAATAATAGCTAATAAGAGTAATAACAGTATGACAGTAATAATAGCTAATAAGAGTAAGAACAGTATGACAGTAATAATAGCTAATAAGAGTAATAACAGTATGACAGTAATAATAGCTAATAAGAGTAAGAACAGTATGACAGTAATACTAGCTAGTAAGAGTAAGAACAGTATGGCAGTAATAATAGCTAATAAGAGTAAGAACAGTATGACAGTAATAATGGCTAATAAGAGTAAGAACAGTATGACGGTAATAATAGCTAATAA
Source organism: Taudactylus pleione (assembly GCA_031769625.1). NCBI lineage: Eukaryota > Metazoa > Chordata > Amphibia > Anura > Myobatrachidae > Taudactylus > Taudactylus pleione. The sequence goes on from JAUIMM010000557.1 coordinate 623,676, forward strand.
GAGTAAGAACAGTATGACAGTAATAATAGCTAATAAGAGTAAGAACAGTTTGGCAGTAATAATAGCTAATAAGAGTATGACAGTAATAATAGCTAATAAGAGTAATAACAGTATAACAATAATAACATAAGAGTAAAAACAGTATGACAGTAAAAATAGCTAAGAGTAAGAAAAGAATGATAGTAATAATAGCTAATAAGAGTAAGAACAATATGGCAGTAATAATAGCTAATAAGAGTAATTACAGTATGACAGTAAAAATAGCTAATAGGAGTAATAATAGTATGACAGTAATAATAGCTAATAAGAGTAAGAACAGTATGGCAGTTATAATAGCTAATAAGAGTAAGAACAGTATGACAGTAATAACAGTATGACAGTAATAATAGCTAATAAGAGTAAGAACAGTATGGCAGTAATAATAGCTAATAAGAGTAAGAACAGTATGACAGTAATAATAGCTAATAAGAGTAATAACAGTATGGCAGTAATAATAGCTAATAAGAGTAATAACAGTATGGCAGTAATAATAACTAATAAGAGTAATAACAGTATGGCAGTAATAATAGCTAATAAGAGTAATAACAGTAGACAGTAATAATAGCTAATAAGAGTAAGAACAGTATGACAGTAATAATAGCTAATAAGAGTAAGAACAGTATGGCAGTAATAATAGCTAATAAGAGTATGACAGTAATAATAGCTAATAAGAGTAATAACAGTATAACAATAATAACATAAGAGTAAAAACAGTATGACAGTAAAAATAGCTAAGAGTAAGAAAAGTATGACAGTAATAATAGCTAATAGGAGTAAGAACAGTATGACAGTAATAATAGCTAATAAGAGTAAGAACAGTATGGCAGTAATAATAGCTAATAAGAGTAAGAACAGTATGACAGTAATAATAGCTAATAAGAGTAAGAACAATATGGCAGTAATAATAGCTAATAAGAGTAAGAACAGTATGACAGTAATAATAGCTAATAAGAGTAAGAACAGTATGACAGTAATAATAGCTAATAAGAGTAATAACAGTATGACAGTAATAATAGCTAATAAGAGTAAGAACAGTATGACAGTAATACTAGCTAGTAAGAGTAAGAACAGTATGGCAGTAATAATAGCTAATAAGAGTAAGAACAGTATGACAGTAATAATGGCTAATAAGAGTAAGAACAGTATGACAGTAATAATAGCTAATAAGAGTAAGAACAGTATGACAGTAATAATGGCTAATAAGAGTAAGAACAGTATGACAGTAATAATAGCTAATAAGAGTAAGAACAGTTTGGCAGTAATAATAGCTAATAAGAGTATGACAGTAATAATAGCTAATAAGAGTAATAACAGTATAGCAGTAATAATAGCTAATAAGAGTAAGAACAGTATGACAGTAATAATAGCTAATAAGAGTAATTACAGTATGGCAGTAATAATAGCTAATAGGAGTAAGAACAGTATGACAGTAATAATAGCTAATAAGAGTAAGAACAGTATGACAGTAATAATAGCTAATAAGAGTAAGAACAGTATGACATTAATATTAGCTAATAAGAGTATGACAGTAATAATAGCTAATAAGAGTAAGAACAGTATGACATTAATAATAGCTAATAAGAGTAATAACAGTATGACAGTAATAATAGCTAATAAGAGTAAGAACAGTATGACAGTAATAATAGCTAATAAGAGTAATAACAATATGGCAGTAATAAAAGCTAATAAGAGTAAGAACAGTATGGCAGTAATAATAGCTAATAAGAGTAATAACAGTATGACAGTAATAATAGCTAATAAGAGTAAGAACAGTATGACAGTAATAATAGCTAATAAGAGTAATAACAGTATGACAGTAAAAATAGCTAATATGAGTAATAACAGTATGACAGTAATAATAGCTAATAAGAGTAAGAACAGTATGACAGTAATAATAGCTAATAAGAGTAAGAACAGTATGACAGTAATAATAGCTAATAAGAGTAAGAACAGTATGACAGCAATAATAGCTAATAAGAGTAATAACAGTATGGCAGTAATAATAGCTAATAAGAGTAATTACAGTATGACAGTAATAATAGCTAATAAGAGTAAGAACAGTATGACAGTAATAATAGCTAATAAGAGTAAGAACAGTATGACAGTAATAATAGCTAATAAGAGTAAGAACAGTATGACAGTAATAATAGCTAATAAGAGTAAGAACAGTATGGCAGTAATAATAGCTAATAAGAGTAATAACAGTATGGCAGTAATAATAGCTAATAAGAGTAATAACAGTATGACAGTAATAATAGCTAATAAGAGTAAGAACAGTATGACAGTAATAATAGCTAATAAGAGTAAGAACAGTATGACAGTAATAATAGCTAATAAGAGTAATAACAGTATGACAGTAATACTAGCTAATAAGAGTAAGAACAGTATGACAGTAATACTAGCTAGTAAGAGTAAGAACAGTATGGCAGTAATAATGGCTAATAAGAGTAAGAACAGTATGACAGTAATAATAGCTAATAAGAGTAAGAACAGTATGACAGTAATAATAGCTAATAAGAGTAAGAACAGTTTGGCAGTAATAATAGCTAAGAAGAGTATGACAGTAATAATAGCTAATAAGAGTAATAACAGTATAACAATAATAACATAAGAGTAAAAACAGTATGACAGTAAAAATAGCTAAGAGTAAGAAAAGAATGACAGTAATAATAGCTAATAAGAGTAAGAACAATATGGCAGTAATAATAGCTAATAAGAGTAATAACAGTATGACAGTAAAAATAGCTAATAGGAGTAATAATAGTATGACAGTAATAATAGCTAATAAGAGTAAGAACAGTATGGCAGTTATAATAGCTAATAAGAGTAAGAACAGTATGACAGTAATAACAGTATGACAGTAATAATAGCTAATAAGAGTAAGAACAGTATGGCAGTAATAATAGCTAATAAGAGTAAGAACAGTATGACAGTAATAATAGCTAATAAGAGTAATAACAGTATGGCAGTAATAATAGCTAATAAGAGTAATAACAGTATGGCAGTAATAATAGCTAATAAGAGTAATAACAGTATGGCAGTAATAATAGCTAATAAGAGTAATAACAGTAGACAGTAATAATAGCTAATAAGAGTAAGAACAGTATGACAGTAATAATAGCTAATAAGAGTAAGAACAGTATGGCAGTAATAATAGCTAATAAGAGTATGACAGTAATAATAGCTAATAAGAGTAATAACAGTATAACAATAATAACATAAGAGTAAAAACAGTATGACAGTAAAAATAGCTAAGAGTAAGAAAAGTATGAGAGTAATAATAGCTAATAAGAGTAAGAACAGTATGACAGTAATAATAGCTAATAAGAGTAAGAACAGTATGGCAGTAATAATAGCTAATAAGAGTAAGAACAGTATGACAGTAATAATAGCTAATAAGAGTAAGAACAATATGGCAGTAATAATAGCTAATAAGAGTAAGAACAGTATGACAGTAATAATAGCTAATAAGAGTAAGAACAGTATGACAGTAATAATAGCTAATAAGAGTAATAACAGTATGGCAGTAATAATAGCTAATAAGAGTAATAACAGTATGACAGGAATAATAGCTAATAAGAGTAATAACAGTATGACAGGAATAATAGCTAATAAGAGTAATAACAGTATGACAGGAATAATAGCTAATAGGAGTAATAAGAGTATGACAGTAATAATAGCTAATAAGAGTAATAACAGTATAACAGTAATAGTAGCTAATAAGAGTAATAACAGTATGGCAGTAATAATAGCTAATAAGAGTAATAACAGTATGACAGTAATAATAGCTAATAAGAGTAAGAACAGTATAACAGTAATAATAGCTAATAAGAGTAATAACAGTATAGCAGTAATAATAGCTAATAAGAGTAAGAACAGTATGACAGTAATAATAGCTAATAAGAGTAATTACAGTATGACAGTAATAATAGCTAATAGGAGTAAGAACAGTATGACAGTAATAATAGCTAATAAGAGTAAGAACAGTATGACAGTAATAATAGCTAATAAGAGTAAGAACTGTATGACAGTAATAATAGCTAATAAGAGTAAGAACAGTACGACAGTAATAATAGCTAATAAGAGTATGAACAATATGACAGTAATAATAGCTAATAAGAGTGATAACACTATGGCAGTAATAATAGCTAATAAGAGTAAGAACAGTATGACAGTAATAATAGCTAATAAGAGTAAGAACAGTATGACAGTAATAATAGCTAATAAGAGTAAGAACAGTATGACAGTAATAATAGCTAATAAGAGTAAGAACAGTATGACAGTAATAATAGCTAATAAGAGTAATAACAGTATGGCAGTAATAATAGCTATTAAGAGTATGACAGTAATAATAGCTAATAAGAGTAATAACAGTATACCAATAATAACATAAGAGTAAAAACAGTATGACAGTAAAAATAGATAATAAGAGTAAGAACAGTATGACAGTAATAATAGCTAATAAGAGTAAGAACAGTATGACATTAATAATAGCTAATAAGAGTAAGAACAGTATGACAGTAATAATAGCTAATAAGAGTAAGAACAGTATGGCAGTAATAATAGCTAATAAGAGTAATAAGAGTAATAACAGTATGACAGTAATAATAGCTAATAAGAGTAATAACAGTATGGCAGTAATAATAGCTAATAAGAGTAATAACAGTATGACAGTAATAATAGCTAATAAGAGTAAGAACAGTATGACAGTAATAATAGCTAATAAGAGTAATAACAGTATAGCAGTAATAATAGCTAATAAGAGTAAGAACAGTATGACAGTAATAATAGCTAATAAGAGTAATTACAGTATGGCAGTAATAATAGCTAATAGGAGTAAGAACAGTATGACAGTAATAATAGCTAATAAGAGTAAGAACAGTATGACAGTAATAATAGCTAATAAGAGTAAGAACAGTATGACATTAATATTAGCTAATAAGAGTATGACAGTAATAATAGCTAATAAGAGTAAGAACAGTATGACATTAATAATAGCTAATAAGAGTAATAACAGTATGACAGTAATAATAGCTAATAAGAGTAAGAACAGTATGACAGTAATAATAGCTAATAAGAGTAATAACAATATGGCAGTAATAAAAGCTAATAAGAGTAAGAACAGTATGGCAGTAATAATAGCTAATAAGAGTAATAACAGTATGACAGTAATAATAGCTAATAAGAGTAAGAACAGTATGACAGTAATAATAGCTAATAAGAGTAATAACAGTATGACAGTAAAAATAGCTAATATGAGTAATAACAGTATGACAGTAATAATAGCTAATAAGAGTAAGAACAGTATGACAGTAATAATAGCTAATAAGAGTAAGAACAGTATGACAGCAATAATAGCTAATAAGAGTAATAACAGTATGGCAGTAATAATAGCTAATAAGAGTAATTACAGTATGACAGTAATAATAGCTAATAAGAGTAAGAACAGTATGACAGTAATAATAGCTAATAAGAGTAAGAACAGTATGACAGTAATAATAGCTAATAAGAGTAAGAACAGTATGACAGTAATAAAAGCTAATAAGAGTAAGAACAGTATGGCAGTAATAATAGCTAATAAGAGTAATAACAGTATGGCAGTAATAATAGCTAATAAGAGTAATAACAGTATGACAGTAATAATAGCTAATAAGAGTAAGAACAGTATGACAGTAATAATAGCTAATAAGAGTAAGAACAGTATGACAGTAATAATAGCTAATAAGAGTAATAACAGTATGACAGTAATACTAGCTAATAAGAGTAAGAACAGTATGACAGTAATACTAGCTAGTAAGAGTAAGAACAGTATGGCAGTAATAATAGCTAGTAAGAGTAAGAACAGTATGACAGTAATAATGGCTAATAAGAGTAAGAACAGTATGACAGTAATAATAGCTAATAAGAGTAAGAACAGTATGACAGTAATAATAGCTAATAAGAGTAAGAACAGTTTGGCAGTAATAATAGCTAAGAAGAGTATGACAGTAATAATAGCTAATAAGAGTAATAACAGTATAACAATAATAACATAAGAGTAAAAACAGTATGACAGTAAAAATAGCTAAGAGTAAGAAAAGAATGACAGTAATAATAGCTAATAAGAGTAAGAACAATATGGCAGTAATAATAGCTAATAAGAGTAATAACAGTATGACAGTAAAAATAGCTAATAGGAGTAATAATAGTATGACAGTAATAATAGCTAATAAGAGTAAGAACAGTATGGCAGTTATAATAGCTAATAAGAGTAAGAACAGTATGACAGTAATAACAGTATGACAGTAATAATAGCTAATAAGAGTAAGAACAGTATGGCAGTAATAATAGCTAATAAGAGTAAGAACAGTATGACAGTAATAATAGCTAATAAGAGTAATAACAGTATGGCAGTAATAATAGCTAATAAGAGTAATAACAGTATGGCAGTAATAATAGCTAATAAGAGTAATAACAGTATGGCAGTAATAATAGCTAATAAGAGTAATAACAGTAGACAGTAATAATAGCTAATAAGAGTAAGAACAGTATGACAGTAATAATAGCTAATAAGAGTAAGAACAGTATGGCAGTAATAATAGCTAATAAGAGTATGACAGTAATAATAGCTAATAAGAGTAATAACAGTATAACAATAATAACATAAGAGTAAAAACAGTATGACAGTAAAAATAGCTAAGAGTAAGAAAAGTATGACAGTAATAATAGCTAATAAGAGTAAGAACAGTATGACAGTAATAATAGCTAATAAGAGTAAGAACAGTATGGCAGTAATAATAGCTAATAAGAGTAAGAACAGTATGACAGTAATAATAGCTAATAAGAGTAAGAACAATATGGCAGTAATAATAGCTAATAAGAGTAAGAACAGTATGACAGTAATAATAGCTAATAAGAGTAAGAACAGTATGACAGTAATAATAGCTAATAAGAGTAATAACAGTATGGCAGTAATAATAGCTAATAAGAGTAATAACAGTATGACAGGAATAATAGCTAATAAGAGTAATAACAGTATGACAGGAATAATAGCTAATAAGAGTAATAACAGTATGACAGGAATAATAGCTAATAGGAGTAATAAGAGTATGACAGTAATAATAGCTAATAAGAGTAATAACAGTATAACAGTAATAATAGCTAATAAGAGTAATAACAGTATGGCAGTAATAATAGCTAATAAGAGTAATAACAGTATGACAGTAATAATAGCTAATAAGAGTAAGAACAGTATAACAGTAATAATAGCTAATAAGAGTAATAACAGTATAGCAGTAATAATAGCTAATAAGAGTAAGAACAGTATGACAGTAATAATAGCTAATAAGAGTAATTACAGTATGACAGTAATAATAGCTAATAGGAGTAAGAACAGTATGACAGTAATAATAGCTAATAAGAGTAAGAACAGTATGACAGTAATAATAGCTAATAAGAGTAAGAACTGTATGACAGTAATAATAGCTAATAAGAGTAAGAACAGTACGACAGTAATAATAGCTAATAAGAGTATGAACAATATGACAGTAATAATAGCTAATAAGAGTGATAACACTATGGCAGTAATAATAGCTAATAAGAGTAAGAACAGTATGACAGTAATAATAGCTAATAAGAGTAAGAACAGTATGACAGTAATAATAGCTAATAAGAGTAAGAACAGTATGACAGTAATAATAGCTAATAAGAGTAAGAACAGTATGACAGTAATAATAGCTAATAAGAGTAATAACAGTATGGCAGTAATAATAGCTATTAAGAGTATGACAGTAATAATAGCTAATAAGAGTAATAACAGTATACCAATAATAACATAAGAGTAAAAACAGTATGACAGTAAAAATAGATAATAAGAGTAAGAACAGTATGACAGTAATAATAGCTAATAAGAGTAAGAACAGTATGACATTAATAATAGCTAATAAGAGTAAGAACAGTATGACAGTAATAATAGCTAATAAGAGTAAGAACAGTATGGCAGTAATAATAGCTAATAAGAGTAATAAGAGTAATAACAGTATGACAGTAATAATAGCTAATAAGAGTAATAACAGTATGGCAGTAATAATAGCTAATAAGAGTAATAACAGTATGACAGTAATAATAGCTAATAAGAGTAAGAACAGTATGACAGTAATAATAGCTAATAAGAGTAATAACAGTATAGCAGTAATAATAGCTAATAAGAGTAAGAACAGTATGACAGTAATAATAGCTAATAAGAGTAATTACAGTATGACAGTAATAATAGCTAATAGGAGTAAGAACAGTATGACAGTAATAATAGCTAATAAGAGTAAGAACAGTATGACAGTAATAATAGCTAATAAGAGTAAGAACAGTATGACATTAATATTAGCTAATAAGAGTATGACAGTAATAATAGCTAATAAGAGTAAGAACAGTATGACATTAATAATAGCTAATAAGAGTAATAACAGTATGACAGTAATAATAGCTAATAAGAGTAAGAACAGTATGACAGTAATAATAGCTAATAAGAGTAATAACAATATGGCAGTAATAAAAGCTAATAAGAGTAAGAACAGTATGGCAGTAATAATAGCTAATAAGAGTAATAACAGTATGACAGTAATAATAGCTAATAAGAGTAAGAACAGTATGACAGTAATAATAGCTAATAAGAGTAATAACAGTATGACAGTAAAAATAGCTAATATGAGTAATAACAGTATGACAGTAATAATAGCTAATAAGAGTAAGAACAGTATGACAGTAATAATAGCTAATAAGAGTAAGAACAGTATGACAGTAATAATAGCTAATAAGAGTAAGAACAGTATGACAGCAATAATAGCTAATAAGAGTAATAACAGTATGGCAGTAATAATAGCTAATAAGAGTAATTACAGTATGACAGTAATAATAGCTAATAAGAGTAAGAACAGTATGACAGTAATAATAGCTAATAAGAGTAAGAACAGTATGACAGTAATAATAGCTAATAAGAGTAAGAACAGTATGACAGTAATAATAGCTAATAAGAGTAAGAACAGTATGGCAGTAATAATAGCTAATAAGAGTAATAACAGTATGGCAGTAATAATAGCTAATAAGAGTAATAACAGTATGACAGTAATAATAGCTAATAAGAGTAAGAACAGTATGACAGTAATAATAGCTAATAAGAGTAAGAACAGTATGACAGTAATAATAGCTAATAAGAGTAATAACAGTATGACAGTAATAATAGCTAATAAGAGTAAGAACAGTATGACAGTAATACTAGCTAGTAAGAGTAAGAACAGTATGGCAGTAATAATAGCTAGTAAGAGTAAGAACAGTATGACAGTAATAATGGCTAATAAGAGTAAGAACAGTATGACAGTAATAATAGCTAATAAGAGTAAGAACAGTATGACAGTAATAATAGCTAATAAGAGTAAGAACAGTTTGGCAGTAATAATAGCTAAGAAGAGTATGACAGTAATAATAGCTAATAAGAGTAATAACAGTATAACAATAATAACATAAGAGTAAAAACAGTATGACAGTAAAAATAGCTAAGAGTAAGAAAAGAATGACAGTAATAATAGCTAATAAGAGTAAGAACAATATGGCAGTAATAATAGCTAATAAGAGTAATAACAGTATGACAGTAAAAATAGCTAATAGGAGTAATAATAGTATGACAGTAATAATAGCTAATAAGAGTAAGAACAGTATGGCAGTTATAATAGCTAATAAGAGTAAGAACAGTATGACAGTAATAACAGTATGACAGTAATAATAGCTAATAAGAGTAAGAACAGTATGGCAGTAATAATAGCTAATAAGAGTAAGAACAGTATGACAGTAATAATAGCTAATAAGAGTAAGAACAGTATGACAGTAATAATAGCTAATAAGAGTAATAACAGTATGGCAGTAATAATAGCTAATAAGAGTAATAACAGTATGACAGGAATAATAGCTAATAAGAGTAATAACAGTATGACAGGAATAATAGCTAATAAGAGTAATAACAGTATGACAGGAATAATAGCTAATAGGAGTAATAAGAGTATGACAGTAATAATAGCTAATAAGAGTAATAACAGTATAACAGTAATAATAGCTAATAAGAGTAATAACAGTATGGCAGTAATAATAGCTAATAAGAGTAATAACAGTATGACAGTAATAATAGCTAATAAGAGTAAGAACAGTATAACAGTAATAATAGCTAATAAGAGTAATAACAGTATAGCAGTAATAATAGCTAATAAGAGTAAGAACAGTATGACAGTAATAATAGCTAATAAGAGTAATTACAGTATGACAGTAATAATAGCTAATAGGAGTAAGAACAGTATGACAGTAATAATAGCTAATAAGAGTAAGAACAGTATGACAGTAATAATAGCTAATAAGAGTAAGAACTGTATGACAGTAATAATAGCTAATAAGAGTAAGAACAGTACGACAGTAATAATAGCTAATAAGAGTATGAACAATATGACAGTAATAATAGCTAATAAGAGTGATAACACTATGGCAGTAATAATAGCTAATAAGAGTAAGAACAGTATGACAGTAATAATAGCTAATAAGAGTAAGAACAGTATGACAGTAATAATAGCTAATAAGAGTAAGAACAGTATGACAGTAATAATAGCTAATAAGAGTAAGAACAGTATGACAGTAATAATAGCTAATAAGAGTAATAACAGTATGGCAGTAATAATAGCTATTAAGAGTATGACAGTAATAATAGCTAATAAGAGTAATAACAGTATACCAATAATAACATAAGAGTAAAAACAGTATGACAGTAAAAATAGATAATAAGAGTAAGAACAGTATGACAGTAATAATAGCTAATAAGAGTAAGAACAGTATGACATTAATAATAGCTAATAAGAGTAAGAACAGTATGACAGTAATAATAGCTAATAAGAGTAAGAACAGTATGGCAGTAATAATAGCTAATAAGAGTAATAAGAGTAATAACAGTATGACAGTAATAATAGCTAATAAGAGTAATAACAGTATGGCAGTAATAATAGCTAATAAGAGTAATAACAGTATGACAGTAATAATAGCTAATAAGAGTAAGAACAGTATGACAGTAATAATAGCTAATAAGAGTAATAACAGTATAGCAGTAATAATAGCTAATAAGAGTAAGAACAGTATGACAGTAATAATAGCTAATAAGAGTAATTACAGTATGGCAGTAATAATAGCTAATAGGAGTAAGAACAGTATGACAGTAATAATAGCTAATAAGAGTAAGAACAGTATGACAGTAATAATAGCTAATAAGAGTAAGAACAGTATGACATTAATATTAGCTAATAAGAGTATGACAGTAATAATAGCTAATAAGAGTAAGAACAGTATGACATTAATAATAGCTAATAAGAGTAATAACAGTATGACAGTAATAATAGCTAATAAGAGTAAGAACAGTATGACAGTAATAATAGCTAATAAGAGTAATAACAATATGGCAGTAATAAAAGCTAATAAGAGTAAGAACAGTATGGCAGTAATAATAGCTAATAAGAGTAATAACAGTATGACAGTAATAATAGCTAATAAGAGTAAGAACAGTATGACAGTAATAATAGCTAATAAGAGTAATAACAGTATGACAGTAAAAATAGCTAATATGAGTAATAACAGTATGACAGTAATAATAGCTAATAAGAGTAAGAACAGTATGACAGTAATAATAGCTAATAAGAGTAAGAACAGTATGACAGTAATAATAGCTAATAAGAGTAAGAACAGTATGACAGCAATAATAGCTAATAAGAGTAATAACAGTATGGCAGTAATAATAGCTAATAAGAGTAATTACAGTATGACAGTAATAATAGCTAATAAGAGTAAGAACAGTATGACAGTAATAATAGCTAATAAGAGTAAGAACAGTATGACAGTAATAATAGCTAATAAGAGTAAGAACAGTATGACAGTAATAATAGCTAATAAGAGTAAGAACAGTATGGCAGTAATAATAGCTAATAAGAGTAATAACAGTATGGCAGTAATAATAGCTAATAAGAGTAATAACAGTATGACAGTAATAGCTAATAAGAGTAAGAACAGTATGACAGTAATAATAGCTAATAAGAGTAAGAACAGTATGACAGTAATAATAGCTAATAAGAGTAATAACAGTATGACAGTAATACTAGCTAATAAGAGTAAGAACAGTATGACAGTAATACTAGCTAGTAAGAGTAAGAACAGTATGGCAGTAATAATAGCTAGTAAGAGTAAGAACAGTATGACAGTAATAATGGCTAATAAGAGTAAGAACAGTATGACAGTAATAATAGCTAATAAGAGTAAGAACAGTATGACAGTAATAATAGCTAATAAGAGTAAGAACAGTTTGGCAGTAATAATAGCTAAGAAGAGTATGACAGTAATAATAGCTAATAAGAGTAATAACAGTATAACAATAATAACATAAGAGTAAAAACAGTATGACAGTAAAAATAGCTAAGAGTAAGAAAAGAATGACAGTAATAATAGCTAATAAGAGTAAGAACAATATGGCAGTAATAATAGCTAATAAGAGTAATAACAGTATGACAGTAAAAATAGCTAATAGGAGTAATAATAGTATGACAGTAATAATAGCTAATAAGAGTAAGAACAGTATGGCAGTTATAATAGCTAATAAGAGTAAGAACAGTATGACAGTAATAACAGTATGACAGTAATAATAGCTAATAAGAGTAAGAACAGTATGGCAGTAATAATAGCTAATAAGAGTAAGAACAGTATGACAGTAATAATAGCCAATAAGAGTAATAACAGTATGGCAGTAATAATAGCTAATAAGAGTAATAACAGTATGGCAGTAATAATAGCTAATAAGAGTAATAACAGTATGGCAGTAATAATAGCTAATAAGAGTAATAACAGTAGACAGTAATAATAGCTAATAAGAGTAATAACAGTAGACAGTAATAATAGCTAATAAGAGTAATAACAGTATGACAGTAATAATAGCTAATAAGAGTAAGAACAGTATAACAGTAATAATAGCTAATAAGAGTAATAACAGTATAGCAGTAATAGCTAATAAGAGTAAGAACAGTATGACAGTAATAATAGCTAATAAGAGTAATTACAGTATGACAGTAATAATAGCTAATAGGAGTAAGAACAGTATGACAGTAATAATAGCTAATAAGAGTAAGAACAGTATGACAGTAATAATAGCTAATAAGAGTAAGAACTGTATGACAGTAATAATAGCTAATAAGAGTAAGAACAGTACGACAGTAATAATAGCTAATAAGAGTATGAACAATATGACAGTAATAATAGCTAATAAGAGTGATAACACTATGGCAGTAATAATAGCTAATAAGAGTAAGAACAGTATGACAGTAATAATAGCTAATAAGAGTAAGAACAGTATGACAGTAATAATAGCTAATAAGAGTAAGAACAGTATGACAGTAATAATAGCTAATAAGAGTAAGAACAGTATGACAGTAATAATAGCTAATAAGAGTAATAACAGTATGGCAGTAATAATAGCTATTAAGAGTATGACAGTAATAATAGCTAATAAGAGTAATAACAGTATACCAATAATAACATAAGAGTAAAAACAGTATGACAGTAAAAATAGATAATAAGAGTAAGAACAGTATGACAGTAATAATAGCTAATAAGAGTAAGAACAGTATGACATTAATAATAGCTAATAAGAGTAAGAACAGTATGACAGTAATAATAGCTAATAAGAGTAAGAACAGTATGGCAGTAATAATAGCTAATAAGAGTAATAAGAGTAATAACAGTATGACAGTAATAATAGCTAATAAGAGTAATAACAGTATGGCAGTAATAATAGCTAATAAGAGTAATAACAGTATGACAGTAATAATAGCTAATAAGAGTAAGAACAGTATGACAGTAATAATAGCTAATAAGAGTAATAACAGTATAGCAGTAATAATAGCTAATAAGAGTAAGAACAGTATGACAGTAATAATAGCTAATAAGAGTAATTACAGTATGGCAGTAATAATAGCTAATAGGAGTAAGAACAGTATGACAGTAATAATAGCTAATAAGAGTAAGAACAGTATGACAGTAATAATAGCTAATAAGAGTAAGAACAGTATGACATTAATATTAGCTAATAAGAGTATGACAGTAATAATAGCTAATAAGAGTAAGAACAGTATGACATTAATAATAGCTAATAAGAGTAATAACAGTATGACAGTAATAATAGCTAATAAGAGTAAGAACAGTATGACAGTAATAATAGCTAATAAGAGTAATAACAATATGGCAGTAATAAAAGCTAATAAGAGTAAGAACAGTATGGCAGTAATAATAGCTAATAAGAGTAATAACAGTATGACAGTAATAATAGCTAATAAGAGTAAGAACAGTATGACAGTAATAATAGCTAATAAGAGTAATAACAGTATGACAGTAAAAATAGCTAATATGAGTAATAACAGTATGACAGTAATAATAGCTAATAAGAGTAAGAACAGTATGACAGTAATAATAGCTAATAAGAGTAAGAACAGTATGACAGTAATAATAGCTAATAAGAGTAAGAACAGTATGACAGCAATAATAGCTAATAAGAGTAATAACAGTATGGCAGTAATAATAGCTAATAAGAGTAATTACAGTATGACAGTAATAATAGCTAATAAGAGTAAGAACAGTATGACAGTAATAATAGCTAATAAGAGTAAGAACAGTATGACAGTAATAATAGCTAATAAGAGTAAGAACAGTATGACAGTAATAATAGCTAATAAGAGTAAGAACAGTATGGCAGTAATAATAGCTAATAAGAGTAATAACAGTATGGCAGTAATAATAGCTAATAAGAGTAATAACAGTATGACAGTAATAATAGCTAATAAGAGTAAGAACAGTATGACAGTAATAATAGCTAATAAGAGTAAGAACAGTATGACAGTAATAATAGCTAATAAGAGTAATAACAGTATGACAGTAATACTAGCTAATAAGAGTAAGAACAGTATGACAGTAATACTAGCTAGTAAGAGTAAGAACAGTATGGCAGTAATAATAGCTAGTAAGAGTAAGAACAGTATGACAGTAATAATGGCTAATAAGAGTAAGAACAGTATGACAGTAATAATAGCTAATAAGAGTAAGAACAGTATGACAGTAATAATAGCTAATAAGAGTAAGAACAGTTTGGCAGTAATAATAGCTAAGAAGAGTATGACAGTAATAATAGCTAATAAGAGTAATAACAGTATAACAATAATAACATAAGAGTAAAAACAGTATGACAGTAAAAATAGCTAAGAGTAAGAAAAGAATGACAGTAATAATAGCTAATAAGAGTAAGAACAATATGGCAGTAATAATAGCTAATAAGAGTAATAACAGTATGACAGTAAAAATAGCTAATAGGAGTAATAATAGTATGACAGTAATAATAGCTAATAAGAGTAAGAACAGTATGGCAGTTATAATAGCTAATAAGAGTAAGAACAGTATGACAGTAATAACAGTATGACAGTAATAATAGCTAATAAGAGTAAGAACAGTATGGCAGTAATAATAGCTAATAAGAGTAAGAACAGTATGACAGTAATAATAGCCAATAAGAGTAATAACAGTATGGCAGTAATAATAGCTAATAAGAGTAATAACAGTATGGCAGTAATAATAGCTAATAAGAGTAATAACAGTATGGCAGTAATAATAGCTAATAAGAGTAATAACAGTAGACAGTAATAATAGCTAATAAGAGTAATAACAGTAGACAGTAATAATAGCTAATAAGAGTAATAACAGTATGACAGTAATAATAGCTAATAAGAGTAAGAACAGTATAACAGTAATAATAGCTAATAAGAGTAATAACAGTATAGCAGTAATAATAGCTAATAAGAGTAAGAACAGTATGACAGTAATAATAGCTAATAAGAGTAATTACAGTATGACAGTAATAATAGCTAATAGGAGTAAGAACAGTATGACAGTAATAATAGCTAATAAGAGTAAGAACAGTATGACAGTAATAATAGCTAATAAGAGTAAGAACTGTATGACAGTAATAATAGCTAATAAGAGTAAGAACAGTACGACAGTAATAATAGCTAATAAGAGTATGAACAATATGACAGTAATAATAGCTAATAAGAGTGATAACACTATGGCAGTAATAATAGCTAATAAGAGTAAGAACAGTATGACAGTAATAATAGCTAATAAGAGTAAGAACAGTATGACAGTAATAATAGCTAATAAGAGTAAGAACAGTATGACAGTAATAATAGCTAATAAGAGTAAGAACAGTATGACAGTAATAATAGCTAATAAGAGTAATAACAGTATGGCAGTAATAATAGCTATTAAGAGTATGACAGTAATAATAGCTAATAAGAGTAATAACAGTATACCAATAATAACATAAGAGTAAAAACAGTATGACAGTAAAAATAGATAATAAGAGTAAGAACAGTATGACAGTAATAATAGCTAATAAGAGTAAGAACAGTATGACATTAATAATAGCTAATAAGAGTAAGAACAGTATGACAGTAATAATAGCTAATAAGAGTAAGAACAGTATGGCAGTAATAATAGCTAATAAGAGTAATAAGAGTAATAACAGTATGACAGTAATAATAGCTAATAAGAGTAATAACAGTATGGCAGTAATAATAGCTAATAAGAGTAATAACAGTATGACAGTAATAATAGCTAATAAGAGTAAGAACAGTATGACAGTAATAATAGCTAATAAGAGTAATAACAGTATAGCAGTAATAATAGCTAATAAGAGTAAGAACAGTATGACAGTAATAATAGCTAATAAGAGTAATTACAGTATGGCAGTAATAATAGCTAATAGGAGTAAGAACAGTATGACAGTAATAATAGCTAATAAGAGTAAGAACAGTATGACAGTAATAATAGCTAATAAGAGTAAGAACAGTATGACATTAATATTAGCTAATAAGAGTATGACAGTAATAATAGCTAATAAGAGTAAGAACAGTATGACATTAATAATAGCTAATAAGAGTAATAACAGTATGACAGTAATAATAGCTAATAAGAGTAAGAACAGTATGACAGTAATAATAGCTAATAAGAGTAATAACAATATGGCAGTAATAAAAGCTAATAAGAGTAAGAACAGTATGGCAGTAATAATAGCTAATAAGAGTAATAACAGTATGACAGTAATAATAGCTAATAAGAGTAAGAACAGTATGACAGTAATAATAGCTAATAAGAGTAATAACAGTATGACAGTAAAAATAGCTAATATGAGTAATAACAGTATGACAGTAATAATAGCTAATAAGAGTAAGAACAGTATGACAGTAATAATAGCTAATAAGAGTAAGAACAGTATGACAGTAATAATAGCTAATAAGAGTAAGAACAGTATGACAGCAATAATAGCTAATAAGAGTAATAACAGTATGGCAGTAATAATAGCTAATAAGAGTAATTACAGTATGACAGTAATAATAGCTAATAAGAGTAAGAACAGTATGACAGTAATAATAGCTAATAAGAGTAAGAACAGTATGACAGTAATAATAGCTAATAAGAGTAAGAACAGTATGACAGTAATAATAGCTAATAAGAGTAAGAACAGTATGGCAGTAATAATAGCTAATAAGAGTAATAACAGTATGGCAGTAATAATAGCTAATAAGAGTAATAACAGTATGACAGTAATAATAGCTAATAAGAGTAAGAACAGTATGACAGTAATAATAGCTAATAAGAGTAAGAACAGTATGACAGTAATAATAGCTAATAAGAGTAATAACAGTATGACAGTAATACTAGCTAATAAGAGTAAGAACAGTATGACAGTAATACTAGCTAGTAAGAGTAAGAACAGTATGGCAGTAATAATAGCTAGTAAGAGTAAGAACAGTATGACAGTAATAATGGCTAATAAGAGTAAGAACAGTATGACAGTAATAATAGCTAATAAGAGTAAGAACAGTATGACAGTAATAATAGCTAATAAGAGTAAGAACAGTTTGGCAGTAATAATAGCTAAGAAGAGTATGACAGTAATAATAGCTAATAAGAGTAATAACAGTATAACAATAATAACATAAGAGTAAAAACAGTATGACAGTAAAAATAGCTAAGAGTAAGAAAAGAATGACAGTAATAATAGCTAATAAGAGTAAGAACAATATGGCAGTAATAATAGCTAATAAGAGTAATAACAGTATGACAGTAAAAATAGCTAATAGGAGTAATAATAGTATGACAGTAATAATAGCTAATAAGAGTAAGAACAGTATGGCAGTTATAATAGCTAATAAGAGTAAGAACAGTATGACAGTAATAACAGTATGACAGTAATAATAGCTAATAAGAGTAAGAACAGTATGGCAGTAATAATAGCTAATAAGAGTAAGAACAGTATGACAGTAATAATAGCTAATAAGAGTAATAACAGTATGGCAGTAATAATAGCTAATAAGAGTAATAACAGTATGGCAGTAATAATAGCTAATAAGAGTAATAACAGTATGGCAGTAATAATAGCTAATAAGAGTAATAACAGTAGACAGTAATAATAGCTAATAAGAGTAAGAACAGTATGACAGTAATAATAGCTAATAAGAGTAAGAACAGTATGGCAGTAATAATAGCTAATAAGAGTATGACAGTAATAATAGCTAATAAGAGTAATAACAGTATAACAATAATAACATAAGAGTAAAAACAGTATGACAGTAAAAATAGCTAAGAGTAAGAAAAGTATGACAGTAATAATAGCTAATAAGAGTAAGAACAGTATGACAGTAATAATAGCTAATAAGAGTAAGAACAGTATGGCAGTAATAATAGCTAATAAGAGTAAGAACAGTATGACAGTAATAATAGCTAATAAGAGTAAGAACAATATGGCAGTAATAATAGCTAATAAGAGTAAGAACAGTATGACAGTAATAATAGCTAATAAGAGTAAGAACAGTATGACAGTAATAATAGCTAATAAGAGTAATAACAGTATGGCAGTAATAATAGCTAATAAGAGTAATAACAGTATGACAGGAATAATAGCTAATAAGAGTAATAACAGTATGACAGGAATAATAGCTAATAAGAGTAATAACAGTATGACAGGAATAATAGCTAATAGGAGTAATAAGAGTATGACAGTAATAATAGCTAATAAGAGTAATAACAGTATAACAGTAATAATAGCTAATAAGAGTAATAACAGTATGGCAGTAATAATAGCTAATAAGAGTAATAACAGTATGACAGTAATAATAGCTAATAAGAGTAAGAACAGTATAACAGTAATAATAGCTAATAAGAGTAATAACAGTATAGCAGTAATAATAGCTAATAAGAGTAAGAACAGTATGACAGTAATAATAGCTAATAAGAGTAATTACAGTATGACAGTAATAATAGCTAATAGGAGTAAGAACAGTATGACAGTAATAATAGCTAATAAGAGTAAGAACAGTATGACAGTAATAATAGCTAATAAGAGTAAGAACTGTATGACAGTAATAATAGCTAATAAGAGTAAGAACAGTACGACAGTAATAATAGCTAATAAGAGTATGAACAATATGACAGTAATAATAGCTAATAAGAGTGATAACACTATGGCAGTAATAATAGCTAATAAGAGTAAGAACAGTATGACAGTAATAATAGCTAATAAGAGTAAGAACAGTATGACAGTAATAATAGCTAATAAGAGTAAGAACAGTATGACAGTAATAATAGCTAATAAGAGTAAGAACAGTATGACAGTAATAATAGCTAATAAGAGTAATAACAGTATGGCAGTAATAATAGCTATTAAGAGTATGACAGTAATAATAGCTAATAAGAGTAATAACAGTATACCAATAATAACATAAGAGTAAAAACAGTATGACAGTAAAAATAGATAATAAGAGTAAGAACAGTATGACAGTAATAATAGCTAATAAGAGTAAGAACAGTATGACATTAATAATAGCTAATAAGAGTAAGAACAGTATGACAGTAATAATAGCTAATAAGAGTAAGAACAGTATGGCAGTAATAATAGCTAATAAGAGTAATAAGAGTAATAACAGTATGACAGTAATAATAGCTAATAAGAGTAATAACAGTATGGCAGTAATAATAGCTAATAAGAGTAATAACAGTATGACAGTAATAATAGCTAATAAGAGTAAGAACAGTATGACAGTAATAATAGCTAATAAGAGTAATAACAGTATAGCAGTAATAATAGCTAATAAGAGTAAGAACAGTATGACAGTAATAATAGCTAATAAGAGTAATTACAGTATGACAGTAATAATAGCTAATAGGAGTAAGAACAGTATGACAGTAATAATAGCTAATAAGAGTAAGAACAGTATGACAGTAATAATAGCTAATAAGAGTAAGAACAGTATGACATTAATATTAGCTAATAAGAGTATGACAGTAATAATAGCTAATAAGAGTAAGAACAGTATGACATTAATAATAGCTAATAAGAGTAATAACAGTATGACAGTAATAATAGCTAATAAGAGTAAGAACAGTATGACAGTAATAATAGCTAATAAGAGTAATAACAATATGGCAGTAATAAAAGCTAATAAGAGTAAGAACAGTATGGCAGTAATAATAGCTAATAAGAGTAATAACAGTATGACAGTAATAATAGCTAATAAGAGTAAGAACAGTATGACAGTAATAATAGCTAATAAGAGTAATAACAGTATGACAGTAAAAATAGCTAATATGAGTAATAACAGTATGACAGTAATAATAGCTAATAAGAGTAAGAACAGTATGACAGTAATAATAGCTAATAAGAGTAAGAACAGTATGACAGTAATAATAGCTAATAAGAGTAAGAACAGTATGACAGCAATAATAGCTAATAAGAGTAATAACAGTATGGCAGTAATAATAGCTAATAAGAGTAATTACAGTATGACAGTAATAATAGCTAATAAGAGTAAGAACAGTATGACAGTAATAATAGCTAATAAGAGTAAGAACAGTATGACAGTAATAATAGCTAATAAGAGTAAGAACAGTATGACAGTAATAATAGCTAATAAGAGTAAGAACAGTATGGCAGTAATAATAGCTAATAAGAGTAATAACAGTATGGCAGTAATAATAGCTAATAAGAGTAATAACAGTATGACAGTAATAATAGCTAATAAGAGTAAGAACAGTATGACAGTAATAATAGCTAATAAGAGTAAGAACAGTATGACAGTAATAATAGCTAATAAGAGTAATAACAGTATGACAGTAATAATAGCTAATAAGAGTAAGAACAGTATGACAGTAATACTAGCTAGTAAGAGTAAGAACAGTATGGCAGTAATAATAGCTAGTAAGAGTAAGAACAGTATGACAGTAATAATGGCTAATAAGAGTAAGAACAGTATGACAGTAATAATAGCTAATAAGAGTAAGAACAGTATGACAGTAATAATAGCTAATAAGAGTAAGAACAGTTTGGCAGTAATAATAGCTAAGAAGAGTATGACAGTAATAATAGCTAATAAGAGTAATAACAGTATAACAATAATAACATAAGAGTAAAAACAGTATGACAGTAAAAATAGCTAAGAGTAAGAAAAGAATGACAGTAATAATAGCTAATAAGAGTAAGAACAATATGGCAGTAATAATAGCTAATAAGAGTAATAACAGTATGACAGTAAAAATAGCTAATAGGAGTAATAATAGTATGACAGTAATAATAGCTAATAAGAGTAAGAACAGTATGGCAGTTATAATAGCTAATAAGAGTAAGAACAGTATGGCAGTAATAATAGCTAATAAGAGTAATAACAGTATGGCAGTAATAATAGCTAATAAGAGTAATAACAGTATGACAGTAATAATAGCTAATAAGAGTAAGAACAGTATGACAGTAATAATAGCTAATAAGAGTAAGAACAGTATGACAGTAATAATAGCTAATAAGAGTAATAACAGTATGACAGTAATAATAGCAAATAAGAGTAAGAACAGTATGACAGTAATACTAGCTAGTAAGAGTAAGAACAGTATGGCAGTAATAATAGCTAGTAAGAGTAAGAACAGTATGACAGTAATAATGGCTAATAAGAGTAAGAACAGTATGACAGTAATAATAGCTAATAAGAGTAAGAACAGTATGACAGTAATAATAGCTAATAAGAGTAAGAACAGTTTGGCAGTAATAATAGCTAAGAAGAGTATGACAGTAATAATAGCTAATAAGAGTAATAACAGTATAACAATAATAACATAAGAGTAAAAACAGTATGACAGTAAAAATAGCTAAGAGTAAGAAAAGAATGACAGTAATAATAGCTAATAAGAGTAAGAACAATATGGCAGTAATAATAGCTAATAAGAGTAATAACAGTATGACAGTAAAAATAGCTAATAGGAGTAATAATAGTATGACAGTAATAATAGCTAATAAGAGTAAGAACAGTATGGCAGTTATAATAGCTAATAAGAGTAAGAACAGTATGACAGTAATAACAGTATGACAGTAATAATAGCTAATAAGAGTAAGAACAGTATGGCAGTAATAATAGCTAATAAGAGTAAGAACAGTATGACAGTAATAATAGCTAATAAGAGTAAGAACAGTATGACAGTAATAATAGCTAATAAGAGTAATAACAGTATGGCAGTAATAATAGCTAATAAGAGTAATAACAGTATGACAGGAATAATAGCTAATAAGAGTAATAACAGTATGACAGGAATAATAGCTAATAAGAGTAATAACAGTATGACAGGAATAATAGCTAATAGGAGTAATAAGAGTATGACAGTAATAATAGCTAGTAAGAGTAATAACAGTATAACAGTAATAATAGCTAATAAGAGTAATAACAGTATGGCAGTAATAATAGCTAATAAGAGTAATAACAGTATGACAGTAATAATAGCTAATAAGAGTAAGAACAGTATAACAGTAATAATAGCTAATAAGAGTAATAACAGTATAGCAGTAATAATAGCTAATAAGAGTAAGAACAGTATGACAGTAATAATAGCTAATAAGAGTAATTACAGTATGACAGTAATAATAGCTAATAGGAGTAAGAACAGTATGACAGTAATAATAGCTAATAAGAGTAAGAACAGTATGACAGTAATAATAGCTAATAAGAGTAAGAACTGTATGACAGTAATAATAGCTAATAAGAGTAAGAACAGTACGACAGTAATAATAGCTAATAAGAGTATGAACAATATGACAGTAATAATAGCTAATAAGAGTGATAACACTATGGCAGTAATAATAGCTAATAAGAGTAAGAACAGTATGACAGTAATAATAGCTAATAAGAGTAAGAACAGTATGACAGTAATAATAGCTAATAAGAGTAAGAACAGTATGACAGTAATAATAGCTAATAAGAGTAAGAACAGTATGACAGTAATAATAGCTAATAAGAGTAATAACAGTATGGCAGTAATAATAGCTATTAAGAGTATGACAGTAATAATAGCTAATAAGAGTAATAACAGTATACCAATAATAACATAAGAGTAAAAACAGTATGACAGTAAAAATAGATAATAAGAGTAAGAACAGTATGACAGTAATAATAGCTAATAAGAGTAAGAACAGTATGACATTAATAATAGCTAATAAGAGTAAGAACAGTATGACAGTAATAATAGCTAATAAGAGTAAGAACAGTATGGCAGTAATAATAGCTAATAAGAGTAATAAGAGTAATAACAGTATGACAGTAATAATAGCTAATAAGAGTAATAACAGTATGGCAGTAATAATAGCTAATAAGAGTAATAACAGTATGACAGTAATAATAGCTAATAAGAGTAAGAACAGTATGACAGTAATAATAGCTAATAAGAGTAATAACAGTATAGCAGTAATAATAGCTAATAAGAGTAAGAACAGTATGACAGTAATAATAGCTAATAAGAGTAATTACAGTATGGCAGTAATAATAGCTAATAGGAGTAAGAACAGTATGACAGTAATAATAGCTAATAAGAGTAAGAACAGTATGACAGTAATAATAGCTAATAAGAGTAAGAACAGTATGACATTAATATTAGCTAATAAGAGTATGACAGTAATAATAGCTAATAAGAGTAAGAACAGTATGACATTAATAATAGCTAATAAGAGTAATAACAGTATGACAGTAATAATAGCTAATAAGAGTAAGAACAGTATGACAGTAATAATAGCTAATAAGAGTAATAACAATATGGCAGTAATAAAAGCTAATAAGAGTAAGAACAGTATGGCAGTAATAATAGCTAATAAGAGTAATAACAGTATGACAGTAATAATAGCTAATAAGAGTAAGAACAGTATGACAGTAATAATAGCTAATAAGAGTAATAACAGTATGACAGTAAAAATAGCTAATATGAGTAATAACAGTATGACAGTAATAATAGCTAATAAGAGTAAGAACAGTATGACAGTAATAATAGCTAATAAGAGTAAGAACAGTATGACAGTAATAATAGCTAATAAGAGTAAGAACAGTATGACAGCAATAATAGCTAATAAGAGTAATAACAGTATGGCAGTAATAATAGCTAATAAGAGTAATTACAGTATGACAGTAATAATAGCTAATAAGAGTAAGAACAGTATGACAGTAATAATAGCTAATAAGAGTAAGAACAGTATGACAGTAATAATAGCTAATAAGAGTAAGAACAGTATGACAGTAATAATAGCGAATAAGAGTAAGAACAGTATGGCAGTAATAATAGCTAATAAGAGTAATAACAGTATGGCAGTAATAATAGCTAATAAGAGTAATAACAGTATGACAGTAATAATAGCTAATAAGAGTAAGAACAGTATGACATTAATAATAGCTAATAAGAGTAAGAACAGTATGACAGTAATACTAGCTAATAAGAGTAATAACAGTATGACAGTAATACTAGCTAATAAGAGTAAGAACAGTATGACAGTAATACTAGCTAGTAAGAGTAAGAACAGTATGGCAGTAATAATAGCTAGTAAGAGTAAGAACAGTATGACAGTAATAATGGCTAATAAGAGTAAGAACAGTATGACAGTAATAATAGCTAATAAGAGTAAGAACAGTATGACAGTAATAATAGCTAATAAGAGTAAGAACAGTTTGGCAGTAATAATAGCTAAGAAGAGTATGACAGTAATAATAGCTAATAAGAGTAATAACAGTATAACAATAATAACATAAGAGTAAAAACAGTATGACAGTAAAAATAGCTAAGAGTAAGAAAAGAATGACAGTAATAATAGCTAATAAGAGTAAGAACAATATGGCAGTAATAATAGCTAATAAGAGTAATAACAGTATGACAGTAAAAATAGCTAATAGGAGTAATAATAGTATGACAGTAATAATAGCTAATAAGAGTAAGAACAGTATGGCAGTTATAATAGCTAATAAGAGTAAGAACAGTATGACAGTAATAACAGTATGACAGTAATAATAGCTAATAAGAGTAAGAACAGTATGGCAGTAATAATAGCTAATAAGAGTAAGAACAGTATGACAGTAATAATAGCCAATAAGAGTAATAACAGTATGGCAGTAATAATAGCTAATAAGAGTAATAACAGTATGGCAGTAATAATAGCTAATAAGAGTAATAACAGTATGGCAGTAATAATAGCTAATAAGAGTAATAACAGTAGACAGTAATAATAGCTAATAAGAGTAATAACAGTAGACAGTAATAATAGCTAATAAGAGTAATAACAGTATGACAGTAATAATAGCTAATAAGAGTAAGAACAGTATAACAGTAATAATAGCTAATAAGAGTAATAACAGTATAGCAGTAATAATAGCTAATAAGAGTAAGAACAGTATGACAGTAATAATAGCTAATAAGAGTAATTACAGTATGACAGTAATAATAGCTAATAGGAGTAAGAACAGTATGACAGTAATAATAGCTAATAAGAGTAAGAACAGTATGACAGTAATAATAGCTAATAAGAGTAAGAACTGTATGACAGTAATAATAGCTAATAAGAGTAAGAACAGTACGACAGTAATAATAGCTAATAAGAGTATGAACAATATGACAGTAATAATAGCTAATAAGAGTGATAACACTATGGCAGTAATAATAGCTAATAAGAGTAAGAACAGTATGACAGTAATAATAGCTAATAAGAGTAAGAACAGTATGACAGTAATAATAGCTAATAAGAGTAAGAACAGTATGACAGTAATAATAGCTAATAAGAGTAAGAACAGTATGACAGTAATAATAGCTAATAAGAGTAATAACAGTATGGCAGTAATAATAGCTATTAAGAGTATGACAGTAATAATAGCTAATAAGAGTAATAACAGTATACCAATAATAACATAAGAGTAAAAACAGTATGACAGTAAAAATAGATAATAAGAGTAAGAACAGTATGACAGTAATAATAGCTAATAAGAGTAAGAACAGTATGACATTAATAATAGCTAATAAGAGTAAGAACAGTATGACAGTAATAATAGCTAATAAGAGTAAGAACAGTATGGCAGTAATAATAGCTAATAAGAGTAATAAGAGTAATAACAGTATGACAGTAATAATAGCTAATAAGAGTAATAACAGTATGGCAGTAATAATAGCTAATAAGAGTAATAACAGTATGACAGTAATAATAGCTAATAAGAGTAAGAACAGTATGACAGTAATAATAGCTAATAAGAGTAATAACAGTATAGCAGTAATAATAGCTAATAAGAGTAAGAACAGTATGACAGTAATAATAGCTAATAAGAGTAATTACAGTATGGCAGTAATAATAGCTAATAGGAGTAAGAACAGTATGACAGTAATAATAGCTAATAAGAGTAAGAACAGTATGACAGTAATAATAGCTAATAAGAGTAAGAACAGTATGACATTAATATTAGCTAATAAGAGTATGACAGTAATAATAGCTAATAAGAGTAAGAACAGTATGACATTAATAATAGCTAATAAGAGTAATAACAGTATGACAGTAATAATAGCTAATAAGAGTAAGAACAGTATGACAGTAATAATAGCTAATAAGAGTAATAACAATATGGCAGTAATAAAAGCTAATAAGAGTAAGAACAGTATGGCAGTAATAATAGCTAATAAGAGTAATAACAGTATGACAGTAATAATAGCTAATAAGAGTAAGAACAGTATGACAGTAATAATAGCTAATAAGAGTAATAACAGTATGACAGTAAAAATAGCTAATATGAGTAATAACAGTATGACAGTAATAATAGCTAATAAGAGTAAGAACAGTATGACAGTAATAATAGCTAATAAGAGTAAGAACAGTATGACAGTAATAATAGCTAATAAGAGTAAGAACAGTATGACAGCAATAATAGCTAATAAGAGTAATAACAGTATGGCAGTAATAATAGCTAATAAGAGTAATTACAGTATGACAGTAATAATAGCTAATAAGAGTAAGAACAGTATGACAGTAATAATAGCTAATAAGAGTAAGAACAGTATGACAGTAATAATAGCTAATAAGAGTAAGAACAGTATGACAGTAATAATAGCGAATAAGAGTAAGAACAGTATGGCAGTAATAATAGCTAATAAGAGTAATAACAGTATGGCAGTAATAATAGCTAATAAGAGTAATAACAGTATGACAGTAATAATAGCTAATAAGAGTAAGAACAGTATGACAGTAATAATAGCTAATAAGAGTAAGAACAGTATGACAGTAATACTAGCTAATAAGAGTAATAACAGTATGACAGTAATACTAGCTAATAAGAGTAAGAACAGTATGACAGTAATACTAGCTAGTAAGAGTAAGAACAGTATGGCAGTAATAATAGCTAGAAAGAGTAAGAACAGTATGACAGTAATAATGGCTAATAAGAGTAAGAACAGTATGACAGTAATAATAGCTAATAAGAGTAAGAACAGTATGACAGTAATAATAGCTAATAAGAGTAAGAACAGTTTGGCAGTAATAATAGCTAAGAAGAGTATGACAGTAATAATAGCTAATAAGAGTAATAACAGTATAACAATAATAACATAAGAGTAAAAACAGTATGACAGTAAAAATAGCTAAGAGTAAGAAAAGAATGACAGTAATAATAGCTAATAAGAGTAAGAACAATATGGCAGTAATAATAGCTAATAAGAGTAATAACAGTATGACAGTAAAAATAGCTAATAGGAGTAATAATAGTATGACAGTAATAATAGCTAATAAGAGTAAGAACAGTATGGCAGTTATAATAGCTAATAAGAGTAAGAACAGTATGACAGTAATAACAGTATGACAGTAATAATAGCTAATAAGAGTAAGAACAGTATGGCAGTAATAATAGCTAATAAGAGTAAGAACAGTATGACAGTAATAATAGCCAATAAGAGTAATAACAGTATGGCAGTAATAATAGCTAATAAGAGTAATAACAGTATGGCAGTAATAATAGCTAATAAGAGTAATAACAGTATGGCAGTAATAATAGCTAATAAGAGTAATAACAGTAGACAGTAATAATAGCTAATAAGAGTAATAACAGTAGACAGTAATAATAGCTAATAAGAGTAATAACAGTATGACAGTAATAATAGCTAATAAGAGTAAGAACAGTATAACAGTAATAATAGCTAATAAGAGTAATAACAGTATAGCAGTAATAATAGCTAATAAGAGTAAGAACAGTATGACAGTAATAATAGCTAATAAGAGTAATTACAGTATGACAGTAATAATAGCTAATAGGAGTAAGAACAGTATGACAGTAATAATAGCTAATAAGAGTAAGAACAGTATGACAATAATAATATCTAATAAGAGTAAGAACTGTATGACAGTAATAATAGCTAATAAGAGTAAGAACAGTACGACAGTAATAATAGCTAATAAGAGTATGAACAATATGACAGTAATAATAGCTAATAAGAGTGATAACACTATGGCAGTAATAATAGCTAATAAGAGTAAGAACAGTATGACAGTAATAATAGCTAATAAGAGTAAGAACAGTATGACAGTAATAATAGCTAATAAGAGTAAGAACAGTATGACAGTAATAATAGCTAATAAGAGTAAGAACAGTATGACAGTAATAATAGCTAATAAGAGTAATAACAGTATGGCAGTAATAATAGCTATTAAGAGTATGACAGTAATAATAGCTAATAAGAGTAATAACAGTATACCAATAATAACATAAGAGTAAAAACAGTATGACAGTAAAAATAGATAATAAGAGTAAGAACAGTATGACAGTAATAATAGCTTATAAGAGTAAGAACAGTATGACATTAATAATAGCTAATAAGAGTAAGAACAGTATGACAGTAATAATAGCTAATAAGAGTAAGAACAGTATGGCAGTAATAATAGCTAATAAGAGTAATAAGAGTAATAACAGTATGACAGTAATAATAGCTAATAAGAGTAATAACAGTATGGCAGTAATAATAGCTAATAAGAGTAATAACAGTATGACAGTAATAATAGCTAATAAGAGTAAGAACAGTATGACAGTAATAATAGCTAATAAGAGTAATAACAGTATAGCAGTAATAATAGCTAATAAGAGTAAGAACAGTATGACAGTAATAATAGCTAATAAGAGTAATTACAGTATGGCAGTAATAATAGCTAATAGGAGTAAGAACAGTATGACAGTAATAATAGCTAATAAGAGTAAGAACAGTATGACAGTAATAATAGCTAATAAGAGTAAGAACAGTATGACATTAATATTAGCTAATAAGAGTATGACAGTAATAATAGCTAATAAGAGTAAGAACAGTATGACATTAATAATAGCTAATAAGAGTAATAACAGTATGACAGTAATAATAGCTAATAAGAGTAAGAACAGTATGACAGTAATAATAGCTAATAAGAGTAATAACAATATGGCAGTAATAAAAGCTAATAAGAGTAAGAACAGTATGGCAGTAATAATAGCTAATAAGAGTAATAACAGTATGACAGTAATAATAGCTAATAAGAGTAAGAACAGTATGACAGTAATAATAGCTAATAAGAGTAATAACAGTATGACAGTAAAAATAGCTAATATGAGTAATAACAGTATGACAGTAATAATAGCTAATAAGAGTAAGAACAGTATGACAGTAATAATAGCTAATAAGAGTAAGAACAGTATGACAGTAATAATAGCTAATAAGAGTAAGAACAGTATGACAGCAATAATAGCTAATAAGAGTAATAACAGTATGGCAGTAATAATAGCTAATAAGAGTAATTACAGTATGACAGTAATAATAGCTAATAAGAGTAAGAACAGTATGACAGTAATAATAGCTAATAAGAGTAAGAACAGTATGACAGTAATAATAGCTAATAAGAGTAAGAACAGTATGACAGTAATAATAGCTAATAAGAGTAAGAACAGTATGGCAGTAATAATAGCTAATAAGAGTAATAACAGTATGGCAGTAATAATAGCTAATAAGAGTAATAACAGTATGACAGTAATAATAGCTAATAAGAGTAAGAACAGTATGACAGTAATAATAGCTAATAAGAGTAAGAACAGTATGACAGTAATAATAGCTAATAAGAGTAATAACAGTATGA
This sequence comes from Taudactylus pleione, assembly GCA_031769625.1. NCBI lineage: Eukaryota > Metazoa > Chordata > Amphibia > Anura > Myobatrachidae > Taudactylus > Taudactylus pleione. The sequence continues at coordinate 654,262 of JAUIMM010000557.1, forward strand.
CAGTAATACTAGCTAATAAGAGTAAGAACAGTATGACAGTAATACTAGCTAGTAAGAGTAAGAACAGTATGGCAGTAATAATAGCTAGTAAGAGTAAGAACAGTATGACAGTAATAATGGCTAATAAGAGTAAGAACAGTATGACAGTAATAATAGCTAATAAGAGTAAGAACAGTATGACAGTAATAATAGCTAATAAGAGTAAGAACAGTTTGGCAGTAATAATAGCTAAGAAGAGTATGACAGTAATAATAGCTAATAAGAGTAATAACAGTATAACAATAATAACATAAGAGTAAAAACAGTATGACAGTAAAAATAGCTAAGAGTAAGAAAAGAATGACAGTAATAATAGCTAATAAGAGTAAGAACAATATGGCAGTAATAATAGCTAATAAGAGTAATAACAGTATGACAGTAAAAATAGCTAATAGGAGTAATAATAGTATGACAGTAATAATAGCTAATAAGAGTAAGAACAGTATGGCAGTTATAATAGCTAATAAGAGTAAGAACAGTATGACAGTAATAACAGTATGACAGTAATAATAGCTAATAAGAGTAAGAACAGTATGGCAGTAATAATAGCTAATAAGAGTAAGAACAGTATGACAGTAATAATAGCTAATAAGAGTAATAACAGTATGGCAGTAATAATAGCTAATAAGAGTAATAACAGTATGGCAGTAATAATAGCTAATAAGAGTAATAACAGTATGGCAGTAATAATAGCTAATAAGAGTAATAACAGTAGACAGTAATAATAGCTAATAAGAGTAAGAACAGTATGACAGTAATAATAGCTAATAAGAGTAAGAACAGTATGGCAGTAATAATAGCTAATAAGAGTATGACAGTAATAATAGCTAATAAGAGTAATAACAGTATAACAATAATAACATAAGAGTAAAAACAGTATGACAGTAAAAATAGCTAAGAGTAAGAAAAGTATGACAGTAATAATAGCTAATAAGAGTAAGAACAGTATGACAGTAATAATAGCTAATAAGAGTAAGAACAGTATGGCAGTAATAATAGCTAATAAGAGTAAGAACAGTATGACAGTAATAATAGCTAATAAGAGTAAGAACAATATGGCAGTAATAATAGCTAATAAGAGTAAGAACAGTATGACAGTAATAATAGCTAATAAGAGTAAGAACAGTATGACAGTAATAATAGCTAATAAGAGTAATAACAGTATGGCAGTAATAATAGCTAATAAGAGTAATAACAGTATGACAGGAATAATAGCTAATAAGAGTAATAACAGTATGACAGGAATAATAGCTAATAAGAGTAATAACAGTATGACAGGAATAATAGCTAATAGGAGTAATAAGAGTATGACAGTAATAATAGCTAATAAGAGTAATAACAGTATAACAGTAATAATAGCTAATAAGAGTAATAACAGTATGGCAGTAATAATAGCTAATAAGAGTAATAACAGTATGACAGTAATAATAGCTAATAAGAGTAAGAACAGTATAACAGTAATAATAGCTAATAAGAGTAATAACAGTATAGCAGTAATAATAGCTAATAAGAGTAAGAACAGTATGACAGTAATAATAGCTAATAAGAGTAATTACAGTATGACAGTAATAATAGCTAATAGGAGTAAGAACAGTATGACAGTAATAATAGCTAATAAGAGTAAGAACAGTATGACAGTAATAATAGCTAATAAGAGTAAGAACTGTATGACAGTAATAATAGCTAATAAGAGTAAGAACAGTACGACAGTAATAATAGCTAATAAGAGTATGAACAATATGACAGTAATAATAGCTAATAAGAGTGATAACACTATGGCAGTAATAATAGCTAATAAGAGTAAGAACAGTATGACAGTAATAATAGCTAATAAGAGTAAGAACAGTATGACAGTAATAATAGCTAATAAGAGTAAGAACAGTATGACAGTAATAATAGCTAATAAGAGTAAGAACAGTATGACAGTAATAATAGCTAATAAGAGTAATAACAGTATGGCAGTAATAATAGCTATTAAGAGTATGACAGTAATAATAGCTAATAAGAGTAATAACAGTATACCAATAATAACATAAGAGTAAAAACAGTATGACAGTAAAAATAGATAATAAGAGTAAGAACAGTATGACAGTAATAATAGCTAATAAGAGTAAGAACAGTATGACATTAATAATAGCTAATAAGAGTAAGAACAGTATGACAGTAATAATAGCTAATAAGAGTAAGAACAGTATGGCAGTAATAATAGCTAATAAGAGTAATAAGAGTAATAACAGTATGACAGTAATAATAGCTAATAAGAGTAATAACAGTATGGCAGTAATAATAGCTAATAAGAGTAATAACAGTATGACAGTAATAATAGCTAATAAGAGTAAGAACAGTATGACAGTAATAATAGCTAATAAGAGTAATAACAGTATAGCAGTAATAATAGCTAATAAGAGTAAGAACAGTATGACAGTAATAATAGCTAATAAGAGTAATTACAGTATGACAGTAATAATAGCTAATAGGAGTAAGAACAGTATGACAGTAATAATAGCTAATAAGAGTAAGAACAGTATGACAGTAATAATAGCTAATAAGAGTAAGAACAGTATGACATTAATATTAGCTAATAAGAGTATGACAGTAATAATAGCTAATAAGAGTAAGAACAGTATGACATTAATAATAGCTAATAAGAGTAATAACAGTATGACAGTAATAATAGCTAATAAGAGTAAGAACAGTATGACAGTAATAATAGCTAATAAGAGTAATAACAATATGGCAGTAATAAAAGCTAATAAGAGTAAGAACAGTATGGCAGTAATAATAGCTAATAAGAGTAATAACAGTATGACAGTAATAATAGCTAATAAGAGTAAGAACAGTATGACAGTAATAATAGCTAATAAGAGTAATAACAGTATGACAGTAAAAATAGCTAATATGAGTAATAACAGTATGACAGTAATAATAGCTAATAAGAGTAAGAACAGTATGACAGTAATAATAGCTAATAAGAGTAAGAACAGTATGACAGTAATAATAGCTAATAAGAGTAAGAACAGTATGACAGCAATAATAGCTAATAAGAGTAATAACAGTATGGCAGTAATAATAGCTAATAAGAGTAATTACAGTATGACAGTAATAATAGCTAATAAGAGTAAGAACAGTATGACAGTAATAATAGCTAATAAGAGTAAGAACAGTATGACAGTAATAATAGCTAATAAGAGTAAGAACAGTATGACAGTAATAATAGCTAATAAGAGTAAGAACAGTATGGCAGTAATAATAGCTAATAAGAGTAATAACAGTATGGCAGTAATAATAGCTAATAAGAGTAATAACAGTATGACAGTAATAATAGCTAATAAGAGTAAGAACAGTATGACAGTAATAATAGCTAATAAGAGTAAGAACAGTATGACAGTAATAATAGCTAATAAGAGTAATAACAGTATGACAGTAATAATAGCTAATAAGAGTAAGAACAGTATGACAGTAATACTAGCTAGTAAGAGTAAGAACAGTATGGCAGTAATAATAGCTAGTAAGAGTAAGAACAGTATGACAGTAATAATGGCTAATAAGAGTAAGAACAGTATGACAGTAATAATAGCTAATAAGAGTAAGAACAGTATGACAGTAATAATAGCTAATAAGAGTAAGAACAGTTTGGCAGTAATAATAGCTAAGAAGAGTATGACAGTAATAATAGCTAATAAGAGTAATAACAGTATAACAATAATAACATAAGAGTAAAAACAGTATGACAGTAAAAATAGCTAAGAGTAAGAAAAGAATGACAGTAATAATAGCTAATAAGAGTAAGAACAATATGGCAGTAATAATAGCTAATAAGAGTAATAACAGTATGACAGTAAAAATAGCTAATAGGAGTAATAATAGTATGACAGTAATAATAGCTAATAAGAGTAAGAACAGTATGGCAGTTATAATAGCTAATAAGAGTAAGAACAGTATGACAGTAATAACAGTATGACAGTAATAATAGCTAATAAGAGTAAGAACAGTATGGCAGTAATAATAGCTAATAAGAGTAAGAACAGTATGACAGTAATAATAGCTAATAAGAGTAATAACAGTATGGCAGTAATAATAGCTAATAAGAGTAATAACAGTATGGCAGTAATAATAGCTAATAAGAGTAATAACAGTAGACAGTAATAATAGCTAATAAGAGTAAGAACAGTATGACAGTAATAATAGCTAATAAGAGTAAGAACAGTATGGCAGTAATAATAGCTAATAAGAGTATGACAGTAATAATAGCTAATAAGAGTAATAACAGTATAACAATAATAACATAAGAGTAAAAACAGTATGACAGTAAAAATAGCTAAGAGTAAGAAAAGTATGACAGTAATAATAGCTAATAAGAGTAAGAACAGTATGACAGTAATAATAGCTAATAAGAGTAAGAACAGTATGGCAGTAATAATAGCTAATAAGAGTAAGAACAGTATGACAGTAATAATAGCTAATAAGAGTAAGAACAATATGGCAGTAATAATAGCTAATAAGAGTAAGAACAGTATGACAGTAATAATAGCTAATAAGAGTAAGAACAGTATGACAGTAATAATAGCTAATAAGAGTAATAACAGTATGACAGTAATAATAGCTAATAAGAGTAAGAACAGTATGACAGTAATACTAGCTAGAAAGAGTAAGAACAGTATGGCAGTAATAATAGCTAATAAGAGTAAGAACAGTATGACAGTAATAATGGCTAATAAGAGTAAGAACAGTATGACAGTAATAATAGCTAATAAGAGTAAGAACAGTATGACAGTAATAATAGCTAATAAGAGTAAGAACAGTTTGGCAGTAATAATAGCTAATAAGAGTATGACAGTAATAATAGCTAATAAGAGTAATAACAGTATAACAATAATAACATAAGAGTAAAAACAGTATGACAGTAAAAATAGCTAAGAGTAAGAAAAGTATGACAGTAATAATAGCTAATAAGAGTAAGAACAGTATGACAGTAATAATAGCTAATAAGAGTAAGAACAGTATGGCAGTAATAATAGCTAATAAGAGTAAGAACAGTATGACAGTAATAATAGCTAATAAGAGTAAGAACAATATGGCAGTAATAATAGCTAATAAGAGTAAGAACAGTATGACAGTAATAATAGCTAATAAGAGTAAGAACAGTATGACAGTAATAATAGCTAATAAGAGTAATAACAGTATGACAGTAATAATAGCTAATAAGAGTAAGAACAGTATGACAGTAATACTAGCTAGTAAGAGTAAGAACAGTATGGCAGTAATAATAGCTAATAAGAGTAAGAACAGTATGACAGTAATAATGGCTAATAAGAGTAAGAACAGTATGACAGTAATAATAGCTAATAAGAGTAAGAACAGTATGACAGTAATAATAGCTAATAAGAGTAAGAACAGTTTGGCAGTAATAATAGCTAATAAGAGTATGACAGTAATAATAGCTAATAAGAGTAATAACAGTATAACAATAATAACATAAGAGTAAAAACAGTATGACAGTAAAAATAGCTAAGAGTAAGAAAAGAATGACAGTAATAATAGCTAATAAGAGTAAGAACAATATGGCAGTAATAATAGCTAATAAAAGTAATAACAGTATGACAGTAAAAATAGCTAATAGGAGTAATAATAGTATGACAGTAATAATAGCTAATAAGAGTAAGAACAGTATGGCAGTTATAATAGCTAATAAGAGTAAGAACAGTATGACAGTAATAACAGTATGACAGTAATAATAGCTAATAAGAGTAAGAACAGTATGGCAGTAATAATAGCTAATAAGAGTAAGAACAGTATGACAGTAATAATAGCTAATAAGAGTAATAACAGTATGGCAGTAATAATAGCTAATAAGAGTAATAACAGTATGGCAGTAATAATAGCTAATAAGAGTAATAACAGTATGGCAGTAATAATAGCTAATAAGAGTAATAACAGTAGACAGTAATAATAGCTAATAAGAGTAAGAACAGTATGACAGTAATAATAGCTAATAAGAGTAAGAACAGTATGGCAGTAATAATAGCTAATAAGAGTATGACAGTAATAATAGCTAATAAGAGTAATAACAGTATAACAATAATAACATAAGAGTAAAAACAGTATGACAGTAAAAATAGCTAAGAGTAAGAAAAGTATGACAGTAATAATAGCTAATAAGAGTAAGAACAGTATGACAGTAATAATAGCTAATAAGAGTAAGAACAGTATGGCAGTAATAATAGCTAATAAGAGTAATTACAGTATGACAGTAATAATAGCTAATAAGAGTAAGAACAGTATGACAGTAATAATAGCTAATAAGAGTAAGAACAGTATGACAGTAATAATAGCTAATAAGAGTAAGAACAGTATGACAGTAATAATAGCTAATAAGAGTAAGAACAGTATGGCAGTAATAATAGCTAATAAGAGTAATAACAGTATGGCAGTAATAATAGCTAATAAGAGTAATAACAGTATGACAGTAATAATAGCTAATAAGAGTAAGAACAGTATGACAGTAATAATAGCTAATAAGAGTAAGAACAGTATGACAGTAATAATAGCTAATAAGAGTAATAACAGTATGACAGTAATAATAGCTAATAAGAGTAAGAACAGTATGACAGTAATACTAGCTAGTAAGAGTAAGAACAGTATGGCAGTAATAATAGCTAGTAAGAGTAAGAACAGTATGACAGTAATAATGGCTAATAAGAGTAAGAACAGTATGACAGTAATAATAGCTAATAAGAGTAAGAACAGTATGACAGTAATAATAGCTAATAAGAGTAAGAACAGTTTGGCAGTAATAATAGCTAAGAAGAGTATGACAGTAATAATAGCTAATAAGAGTAATAACAGTATAACAATAATAACATAAGAGTAAAAACAGTATGACAGTAAAAATAGCTAAGAGTAAGAAAAGAATGACAGTAATAATAGCTAATAAGAGTAAGAACAATATGGCAGTAATAATAGCTAATAAGAGTAATAACAGTATGACAGTAAAAATAGCTAATAGGAGTAATAATAGTATGACAGTAATAATAGCTAATAAGAGTAAGAACAGTATGGCAGTTATAATAGCTAATAAGAGTAAGAACAGTATGGCAGTAATAATAGCTAATAAGAGTAATAACAGTATGGCAGTAATAATAGCTAATAAGAGTAATAACAGTATGACAGTAATAATAGCTAATAAGAGTAAGAACAGTATGACAGTAATAATAGCTAATAAGAGTAAGAACAGTATGACAGTAATAATAGCTAATAAGAGTAATAACAGTATGACAGTAATAATAGCAAATAAGAGTAAGAACAGTATGACAGTAATACTAGCTAGTAAGAGTAAGAACAGTATGGCAGTAATAATAGCTAGTAAGAGTAAGAACAGTATGACAGTAATAATGGCTAATAAGAGTAAGAACAGTATGACAGTAATAATAGCTAATAAGAGTAAGAACAGTATGACAGTAATAATAGCTAATAAGAGTAAGAACAGTTTGGCAGTAATAATAGCTAAGAAGAGTATGACAGTAATAATAGCTAATAAGAGTAATAACAGTATAACAATAATAACATAAGAGTAAAAACAGTATGACAGTAAAAATAGCTAAGAGTAAGAAAAGAATGACAGTAATAATAGCTAATAAGAGTAAGAACAATATGGCAGTAATAATAGCTAATAAGAGTAATAACAGTATGACAGTAAAAATAGCTAATAGGAGTAATAATAGTATGACAGTAATAATAGCTAATAAGAGTAAGAACAGTATGGCAGTTATAATAGCTAATAAGAGTAAGAACAGTATGACAGTAATAACAGTATGACAGTAATAATAGCTAATAAGAGTAAGAACAGTATGGCAGTAATAATAGCTAATAAGAGTAAGAACAGTATGACAGTAATAATAGCTAATAAGAGTAAGAACAGTATGACAGTAATAATAGCTAATAAGAGTAATAACAGTATGGCAGTAATAATAGCTAATAAGAGTAATAACAGTATGACAGGAATAATAGCTAATAAGAGTAATAACAGTATGACAGGAATAATAGCTAATAAGAGTAATAACAGTATGACAGGAATAATAGCTAATAGGAGTAATAAGAGTATGACAGTAATAATAGCTAGTAAGAGTAATAACAGTATAACAGTAATAATAGCTAATAAGAGTAATAACAGTATGGCAGTAATAATAGCTAATAAGAGTAATAACAGTATGACAGTAATAATAGCTAATAAGAGTAAGAACAGTATAACAGTAATAATAGCTAATAAGAGTAATAACAGTATAGCAGTAATAATAGCTAATAAGAGTAAGAACAGTATGACAGTAATAATAGCTAATAAGAGTAATTACAGTATGACAGTAATAATAGCTAATAGGAGTAAGAACAGTATGACAGTAATAATAGCTAATAAGAGTAAGAACAGTATGACAGTAATAATAGCTAATAAGAGTAAGAACTGTATGACAGTAATAATAGCTAATAAGAGTAAGAACAGTACGACAGTAATAATAGCTAATAAGAGTATGAACAATATGACAGTAATAATAGCTAATAAGAGTGATAACACTATGGCAGTAATAATAGCTAATAAGAGTAAGAACAGTATGACAGTAATAATAGCTAATAAGAGTAAGAACAGTATGACAGTAATAATAGCTAATAAGAGTAAGAACAGTATGACAGTAATAATAGCTAATAAGAGTAAGAACAGTATGACAGTAATAATAGCTAATAAGAGTAATAACAGTATGGCAGTAATAATAGCTATTAAGAGTATGACAGTAATAATAGCTAATAAGAGTAATAACAGTATACCAATAATAACATAAGAGTAAAAACAGTATGACAGTAAAAATAGATAATAAGAGTAAGAACAGTATGACAGTAATAATAGCTAATAAGAGTAAGAACAGTATGACATTAATAATAGCTAATAAGAGTAAGAACAGTATGACAGTAATAATAGCTAATAAGAGTAAGAACAGTATGGCAGTAATAATAGCTAATAAGAGTAATAAGAGTAATAACAGTATGACAGTAATAATAGCTAATAAGAGTAATAACAGTATGGCAGTAATAATAGCTAATAAGAGTAATAACAGTATGACAGTAATAATAGCTAATAAGAGTAAGAACAGTATGACAGTAATAATAGCTAATAAGAGTAATAACAGTATAGCAGTAATAATAGCTAATAAGAGTAAGAACAGTATGACAGTAATAATAGCTAATAAGAGTAATTACAGTATGGCAGTAATAATAGCTAATAGGAGTAAGAACAGTATGACAGTAATAATAGCTAATAAGAGTAAGAACAGTATGACAGTAATAATAGCTAATAAGAGTAAGAACAGTATGACATTAATATTAGCTAATAAGAGTATGACAGTAATAATAGCTAATAAGAGTAAGAACAGTATGACATTAATAATAGCTAATAAGAGTAATAACAGTATGACAGTAATAATAGCTAATAAGAGTAAGAACAGTATGACAGTAATAATAGCTAATAAGAGTAATAACAATATGGCAGTAATAAAAGCTAATAAGAGTAAGAACAGTATGGCAGTAATAATAGCTAATAAGAGTAATAACAGTATGACAGTAATAATAGCTAATAAGAGTAAGAACAGTATGACAGTAATAATAGCTAATAAGAGTAATAACAGTATGACAGTAAAAATAGCTAATATGAGTAATAACAGTATGACAGTAATAATAGCTAATAAGAGTAAGAACAGTATGACAGTAATAATAGCTAATAAGAGTAAGAACAGTATGACAGTAATAATAGCTAATAAGAGTAAGAACAGTATGACAGCAATAATAGCTAATAAGAGTAATAACAGTATGGCAGTAATAATAGCTAATAAGAGTAATTACAGTATGACAGTAATAATAGCTAATAAGAGTAAGAACAGTATGACAGTAATAATAGCTAATAAGAGTAAGAACAGTATGACAGTAATAATAGCTAATAAGAGTAAGAACAGTATGACAGTAATAATAGCGAATAAGAGTAAGAACAGTATGGCAGTAATAATAGCTAATAAGAGTAATAACAGTATGGCAGTAATAATAGCTAATAAGAGTAATAACAGTATGACAGTAATAATAGCTAATAAGAGTAAGAACAGTATGACAGTAATAATAGCTAATAAGAGTAAGAACAGTATGACAGTAATACTAGCTAATAAGAGTAATAACAGTATGACAGTAATACTAGCTAATAAGAGTAAGAACAGTATGACAGTAATACTAGCTAGTAAGAGTAAGAACAGTATGGCAGTAATAATAGCTAGTAAGAGTAAGAACAGTATGACAGTAATAATGGCTAATAAGAGTAAGAACAGTATGACAGTAATAATAGCTAATAAGAGTAAGAACAGTATGACAGTAATAATAGCTAATAAGAGTAAGAACAGTTTGGCAGTAATAATAGCTAAGAAGAGTATGACAGTAATAATAGCTAATAAGAGTAATAACAGTATAACAATAATAACATAAGAGTAAAAACAGTATGACAGTAAAAATAGCTAAGAGTAAGAAAAGAATGACAGTAATAATAGCTAATAAGAGTAAGAACAATATGGCAGTAATAATAGCTAATAAGAGTAATAACAGTATGACAGTAAAAATAGCTAATAGGAGTAATAATAGTATGACAGTAATAATAGCTAATAAGAGTAAGAACAGTATGGCAGTTATAATAGCTAATAAGAGTAAGAACAGTATGACAGTAATAACAGTATGACAGTAATAATAGCTAATAAGAGTAAGAACAGTATGGCAGTAATAATAGCTAATAAGAGTAAGAACAGTATGACAGTAATAATAGCCAATAAGAGTAATAACAGTATGGCAGTAATAATAGCTAATAAGAGTAATAACAGTATGGCAGTAATAATAGCTAATAAGAGTAATAACAGTATGGCAGTAATAATAGCTAATAAGAGTAATAACAGTAGACAGTAATAATAGCTAATAAGAGTAATAACAGTAGACAGTAATAATAGCTAATAAGAGTAATAACAGTATGACAGTAATAATAGCTAATAAGAGTAAGAACAGTATAACAGTAATAATAGCTAATAAGAGTAATAACAGTATAGCAGTAATAATAGCTAATAAGAGTAAGAACAGTATGACAGTAATAATAGCTAATAAGAGTAATTACAGTATGACAGTAATAATAGCTAATAGGAGTAAGAACAGTATGACAGTAATAATAGCTAATAAGAGTAAGAACAGTATGACAGTAATAATAGCTAATAAGAGTAAGAACTGTATGACAGTAATAATAGCTAATAAGAGTAAGAACAGTACGACAGTAATAATAGCTAATAAGAGTATGAACAATATGACAGTAATAATAGCTAATAAGAGTGATAACACTATGGCAGTAATAATAGCTAATAAGAGTAAGAACAGTATGACAGTAATAATAGCTAATAAGAGTAAGAACAGTATGACAGTAATAATAGCTAATAAGAGTAAGAACAGTATGACAGTAATAATAGCTAATAAGAGTAAGAACAGTATGACAGTAATAATAGCTAATAAGAGTAATAACAGTATGGCAGTAATAATAGCTATTAAGAGTATGACAGTAATAATAGCTAATAAGAGTAATAACAGTATACCAATAATAACATAAGAGTAAAAACAGTATGACAGTAAAAATAGATAATAAGAGTAAGAACAGTATGACAGTAATAATAGCTTATAAGAGTAAGAACAGTATGACATTAATAATAGCTAATAAGAGTAAGAACAGTATGACAGTAATAATAGCTAATAAGAGTAAGAACAGTATGGCAGTAATAATAGCTAATAAGAGTAATAAGAGTAATAACAGTATGACAGTAATAATAGCTAATAAGAGTAATAACAGTATGGCAGTAATAATAGCTAATAAGAGTAATAACAGTATGACAGTAATAATAGCTAATAAGAGTAAGAACAGTATGACAGTAATAATAGCTAATAAGAGTAATAACAGTATAGCAGTAATAATAGCTAATAAGAGTAAGAACAGTATGACAGTAATAATAGCTAATAAGAGTAATTACAGTATGGCAGTAATAATAGCTAATAGGAGTAAGAACAGTATGACAGTAATAATAGCTAATAAGAGTAAGAACAGTATGACAGTAATAATAGCTAATAAGAGTAAGAACAGTATGACATTAATATTAGCTAATAAGAGTATGACAGTAATAATAGCTAATAAGAGTAAGAACAGTATGACATTAATAATAGCTAATAAGAGTAATAACAGTATGACAGTAATAATAGCTAATAAGAGTAAGAACAGTATGACAGTAATAATAGCTAATAAGAGTAATAACAATATGGCAGTAATAAAAGCTAATAAGAGTAAGAACAGTATGGCAGTAATAATAGCTAATAAGAGTAATAACAGTATGACAGTAATAATAGCTAATAAGAGTAAGAACAGTATGACAGTAATAATAGCTAATAAGAGTAATAACAGTATGACAGTAAAAATAGCTAATATGAGTAATAACAGTATGACAGTAATAATAGCTAATAAGAGTAAGAACAGTATGACAGTAATAATAGCTAATAAGAGTAAGAACAGTATGACAGTAATAATAGCTAATAAGAGTAAGAACAGTATGACAGCAATAATAGCTAATAAGAGTAATAACAGTATGGCAGTAATAATAGCTAATAAGAGTAATTACAGTATGACAGTAATAATAGCTAATAAGAGTAAGAACAGTATGACAGTAATAATAGCTAATAAGAGTAAGAACAGTATGACAGTAATAATAGCTAATAAGAGTAAGAACAGTATGACAGTAATAATAGCTAATAAGAGTAAGAACAGTATGGCAGTAATAATAGCTAATAAGAGTAATAACAGTATGGCAGTAATAATAGCTAATAAGAGTAATAACAGTATGACAGTAATAATAGCTAATAAGAGTAAGAACAGTATGACAGTAATAATAGCTAATAAGAGTAAGAACAGTATGACAGTAATAATAGCTAATAAGAGTAATAACAGTATGACAGTAATACTAGCTAATAAGAGTAAGAACAGTATGACAGTAATACTAGCTAGTAAGAGTAAGAACAGTATGGCAGTAATAATAGCTAGTAAGAGTAAGAACAGTATGACAGTAATAATGGCTAATAAGAGTAAGAACAGTATGACAGTAATAATAGCTAATAAGAGTAAGAACAGTATGACAGTAATAATAGCTAATAAGAGTAAGAACAGTTTGGCAGTAATAATAGCTAAGAAGAGTATGACAGTAATAATAGCTAATAAGAGTAATAACAGTATAACAATAATAACATAAGAGTAAAAACAGTATGACAGTAAAAATAGCTAAGAGTAAGAAAAGAATGACAGTAATAATAGCTAATAAGAGTAAGAACAATATGGCAGTAATAATAGCTAATAAGAGTAATAACAGTATGACAGTAAAAATAGCTAATAGGAGTAATAATAGTATGACAGTAATAATAGCTAATAAGAGTAAGAACAGTATGGCAGTTATAATAGCTAATAAGAGTAAGAACAGTATGACAGTAATAACAGTATGACAGTAATAATAGCTAATAAGAGTAAGAACAGTATGGCAGTAATAATAGCTAATAAGAGTAAGAACAGTATGACAGTAATAATAGCTAATAAGAGTAATAACAGTATGGCAGTAATAATAGCTAATAAGAGTAATAACAGTATGGCAGTAATAATAGCTAATAAGAGTAATAACAGTATGGCAGTAATAATAGCTAATAAGAGTAATAACAGTAGACAGTAATAATAGCTAATAAGAGTAAGAACAGTATGACAGTAATAATAGCTAATAAGAGTAAGAACAGTATGGCAGTAATAATAGCTAATAAGAGTATGACAGTAATAATAGCTAATAAGAGTAATAACAGTATAACAATAATAACATAAGAGTAAAAACAGTATGACAGTAAAAATAGCTAAGAGTAAGAAAAGTATGACAGTAATAATAGCTAATAAGAGTAAGAACAGTATGACAGTAATAATAGCTAATAAGAGTAAGAACAGTATGGCAGTAATAATAGCTAATAAGAGTAAGAACAGTATGACAGTAATAATAGCTAATAAGAGTAAGAACAATATGGCAGTAATAATAGCTAATAAGAGTAAGAACAGTATGACAGTAATAATAGCTAATAAGAGTAAGAACAGTATGACAGTAATAATAGCTAATAAGAGTAATAACAGTATGGCAGTAATAATAGCTAATAAGAGTAATAACAGTATGACAGGAATAATAGCTAATAAGAGTAATAACAGTATGACAGGAATAATAGCTAATAAGAGTAATAACAGTATGACAGGAATAATAGCTAATAGGAGTAATAAGAGTATGACAGTAATAATAGCTAATAAGAGTAATAACAGTATAACAGTAATAATAGCTAATAAGAGTAATAACAGTATGGCAGTAATAATAGCTAATAAGAGTAATAACAGTATGACAGTAATAATAGCTAATAAGAGTAAGAACAGTATAACAGTAATAATAGCTAATAAGAGTAATAACAGTATAGCAGTAATAATAGCTAATAAGAGTAAGAACAGTATGACAGTAATAATAGCTAATAAGAGTAATTACAGTATGACAGTAATAATAGCTAATAGGAGTAAGAACAGTATGACAGTAATAATAGCTAATAAGAGTAAGAACAGTATGACAGTAATAATAGCTAATAAGAGTAAGAACTGTATGACAGTAATAATAGCTAATAAGAGTAAGAACAGTACGACAGTAATAATAGCTAATAAGAGTATGAACAATATGACAGTAATAATAGCTAATAAGAGTGATAACACTATGGCAGTAATAATAGCTAATAAGAGTAAGAACAGTATGACAGTAATAATAGCTAATAAGAGTAAGAACAGTATGACAGTAATAATAGCTAATAAGAGTAAGAACAGTATGACAGTAATAATAGCTAATAAGAGTAAGAACAGTATGACAGTAATAATAGCTAATAAGAGTAATAACAGTATGGCAGTAATAATAGCTATTAAGAGTATGACAGTAATAATAGCTAATAAGAGTAATAACAGTATACCAATAATAACATAAGAGTAAAAACAGTATGACAGTAAAAATAGATAATAAGAGTAAGAACAGTATGACAGTAATAATAGCTAATAAGAGTAAGAACAGTATGACATTAATAATAGCTAATAAGAGTAAGAACAGTATGACAGTAATAATAGCTAATAAGAGTAAGAACAGTATGGCAGTAATAATAGCTAATAAGAGTAATAAGAGTAATAACAGTATGACAGTAATAATAGCTAATAAGAGTAATAACAGTATGGCAGTAATAATAGCTAATAAGAGTAATAACAGTATGACAGTAATAATAGCTAATAAGAGTAAGAACAGTATGACAGTAATAATAGCTAATAAGAGTAATAACAGTATAGCAGTAATAATAGCTAATAAGAGTAAGAACAGTATGACAGTAATAATAGCTAATAAGAGTAATTACAGTATGACAGTAATAATAGCTAATAGGAGTAAGAACAGTATGACAGTAATAATAGCTAATAAGAGTAAGAACAGTATGACAGTAATAATAGCTAATAAGAGTAAGAACAGTATGACATTAATATTAGCTAATAAGAGTATGACAGTAATAATAGCTAATAAGAGTAAGAACAGTATGACATTAATAATAGCTAATAAGAGTAATAACAGTATGACAGTAATAATAGCTAATAAGAGTAAGAACAGTATGACAGTAATAATAGCTAATAAGAGTAATAACAATATGGCAGTAATAAAAGCTAATAAGAGTAAGAACAGTATGGCAGTAATAATAGCTAATAAGAGTAATAACAGTATGACAGTAATAATAGCTAATAAGAGTAAGAACAGTATGACAGTAATAATAGCTAATAAGAGTAATAACAGTATGACAGTAAAAATAGCTAATATGAGTAATAACAGTATGACAGTAATAATAGCTAATAAGAGTAAGAACAGTATGACAGTAATAATAGCTAATAAGAGTAAGAACAGTATGACAGTAATAATAGCTAATAAGAGTAAGAACAGTATGACAGCAATAATAGCTAATAAGAGTAATAACAGTATGGCAGTAATAATAGCTAATAAGAGTAATTACAGTATGACAGTAATAATAGCTAATAAGAGTAAGAACAGTATGACAGTAATAATAGCTAATAAGAGTAAGAACAGTATGACAGTAATAATAGCTAATAAGAGTAAGAACAGTATGACAGTAATAATAGCTAATAAGAGTAAGAACAGTATGGCAGTAATAATAGCTAATAAGAGTAATAACAGTATGGCAGTAATAATAGCTAATAAGAGTAATAACAGTATGACAGTAATAATAGCTAATAAGAGTAAGAACAGTATGACAGTAATAATAGCTAATAAGAGTAAGAACAGTATGACAGTAATAATAGCTAATAAGAGTAATAACAGTATGACAGTAATAATAGCTAATAAGAGTAAGAACAGTATGACAGTAATACTAGCTAGTAAGAGTAAGAACAGTATGGCAGTAATAATAGCTAGTAAGAGTAAGAACAGTATGACAGTAATAATGGCTAATAAGAGTAAGAACAGTATGACAGTAATAATAGCTAATAAGAGTAAGAACAGTATGACAGTAATAATAGCTAATAAGAGTAAGAACAGTTTGGCAGTAATAATAGCTAAGAAGAGTATGACAGTAATAATAGCTAATAAGAGTAATAACAGTATAACAATAATAACATAAGAGTAAAAACAGTATGACAGTAAAAATAGCTAAGAGTAAGAAAAGAATGACAGTAATAATAGCTAATAAGAGTAAGAACAATATGGCAGTAATAATAGCTAATAAGAGTAATAACAGTATGACAGTAAAAATAGCTAATAGGAGTAATAATAGTATGACAGTAATAATAGCTAATAAGAGTAAGAACAGTATGGCAGTTATAATAGCTAATAAGAGTAAGAACAGTATGACAGTAATAACAGTATGACAGTAATAATAGCTAATAAGAGTAAGAACAGTATGGCAGTAATAATAGCTAATAAGAGTAAGAACAGTATGACAGTAATAATAGCTAATAAGAGTAATAACAGTATGGCAGTAATAATAGCTAATAAGAGTAATAACAGTATGGCAGTAATAATAGCTAATAAGAGTAATAACAGTAGACAGTAATAATAGCTAATAAGAGTAAGAACAGTATGACAGTAATAATAGCTAATAAGAGTAAGAACAGTATGGCAGTAATAATAGCTAATAAGAGTATGACAGTAATAATAGCTAATAAGAGTAATAACAGTATAACAATAATAACATAAGAGTAAAAACAGTATGACAGTAAAAATAGCTAAGAGTAAGAAAAGTATGACAGTAATAATAGCTAATAAGAGTAAGAACAGTATGACAGTAATAATAGCTAATAAGAGTAAGAACAGTATGGCAGTAATAATAGCTAATAAGAGTAAGAACAGTATGACAGTAATAATAGCTAATAAGAGTAAGAACAATATGGCAGTAATAATAGCTAATAAGAGTAAGAACAGTATGACAGTAATAATAGCTAATAAGAGTAAGAACAGTATGACAGTAATAATAGCTAATAAGAGTAATAACAGTATGACAGTAATAATAGCTAATAAGAGTAAGAACAGTATGACAGTAATACTAGCTAGAAAGAGTAAGAACAGTATGGCAGTAATAATAGCTAATAAGAGTAAGAACAGTATGACAGTAATAATGGCTAATAAGAGTAAGAACAGTATGACAGTAATAATAGCTAATAAGAGTAAGAACAGTATGACAGTAATAATAGCTAATAAGAGTAAGAACAGTTTGGCAGTAATAATAGCTAATAAGAGTATGACAGTAATAATAGCTAATAAGAGTAATAACAGTATAACAATAATAACATAAGAGTAAAAACAGTATGACAGTAAAAATAGCTAAGAGTAAGAAAAGTATGACAGTAATAATAGCTAATAAGAGTAAGAACAGTATGACAGTAATAATAGCTAATAAGAGTAAGAACAGTATGGCAGTAATAATAGCTAATAAGAGTAAGAACAGTATGACAGTAATAATAGCTAATAAGAGTAAGAACAATATGGCAGTAATAATAGCTAATAAGAGTAAGAACAGTATGACAGTAATAATAGCTAATAAGAGTAAGAACAGTATGACAGTAATAATAGCTAATAAGAGTAATAACAGTATGACAGTAATAATAGCTAATAAGAGTAAGAACAGTATGACAGTAATACTAGCTAGTAAGAGTAAGAACAGTATGGCAGTAATAATAGCTAATAAGAGTAAGAACAGTATGACAGTAATAATGGCTAATAAGAGTAAGAACAGTATGACAGTAATAATAGCTAATAAGAGTAAGAACAGTATGACAGTAATAATAGCTAATAAGAGTAAGAACAGTTTGGCAGTAATAATAGCTAATAAGAGTATGACAGTAATAATAGCTAATAAGAGTAATAACAGTATAACAATAATAACATAAGAGTAAAAACAGTATGACAGTAAAAATAGCTAAGAGTAAGAAAAGAATGACAGTAATAATAGCTAATAAGAGTAAGAACAATATGGCAGTAATAATAGCTAATAAAAGTAATAACAGTATGACAGTAAAAATAGCTAATAGGAGTAATAATAGTATGACAGTAATAATAGCTAATAAGAGTAAGAACAGTATGGCAGTTATAATAGCTAATAAGAGTAAGAACAGTATGACAGTAATAACAGTATGACAGTAATAATAGCTAATAAGAGTAAGAACAGTATGGCAGTAATAATAGCTAATAAGAGTAAGAACAGTATGACAGTAATAATAGCTAATAAGAGTAATAACAGTATGGCAGTAATAATAGCTAATAAGAGTAATAACAGTATGGCAGTAATAATAGCTAATAAGAGTAATAACAGTATGGCAGTAATAATAGCTAATAAGAGTAATAACAGTAGACAGTAATAATAGCTAATAAGAGTAAGAACAGTATGACAGTAATAATAGCTAATAAGAGTAAGAACAGTATGGCAGTAATAATAGCTAATAAGAGTATGACAGTAATAATAGCTAATAAGAGTAATAACAGTATAACAATAATAACATAAGAGTAAAAACAGTATGACAGTAAAAATAGCTAAGAGTAAGAAAAGTATGACAGTAATAATAGCTAATAAGAGTAAGAACAGTATGACAGTAATAATAGCTAATAAGAGTAAGAACAGTATGGCAGTAATAATAGCTAATAAGAGTAATTACAGTATGACAGTAATAATAGCTAATAAGAGTAAGAACAGTATGACAGTAATAATAGCTAATAAGAGTAAGAACAGTATGACAGTAATAATAGCTAATAAGAGTAAGAACAGTATGACAGTAATAATAGCTAATAAGAGTAAGAACAGTATGGCAGTAATAATAGCTAATAAGAGTAATAACAGTATGGCAGTAATAATAGCTAATAAGAGTAATAACAGTATGACAGTAATAATAGCTAATAAGAGTAAGAACAGTATGACAGTAATAATAGCTAATAAGAGTAAGAACAGTATGACAGTAATAATAGCTAATAAGAGTAATAACAGTATGACAGTAATAATAGCTAATAAGAGTAAGAACAGTATGACAGTAATACTAGCTAGTAAGAGTAAGAACAGTATGGCAGTAATAATAGCTAGTAAGAGTAAGAACAGTATGACAGTAATAATGGCTAATAAGAGTAAGAACAGTATGACAGTAATAATAGCTAATAAGAGTAAGAACAGTATGACAGTAATAATAGCTAATAAGAGTAAGAACAGTTTGGCAGTAATAATAGCTAAGAAGAGTATGACAGTAATAATAGCTAATAAGAGTAATAACAGTATAACAATAATAACATAAGAGTAAAAACAGTATGACAGTAAAAATAGCTAAGAGTAAGAAAAGAATGACAGTAATAATAGCTAATAAGAGTAAGAACAATATGGCAGTAATAATAGCTAATAAGAGTAATAACAGTATGACAGTAAAAATAGCTAATAGGAGTAATAATAGTATGACAGTAATAATAGCTAATAAGAGTAAGAACAGTATGGCAGTTATAATAGCTAATAAGAGTAAGAACAGTATGGCAGTAATAATAGCTAATAAGAGTAATAACAGTATGGCAGTAATAATAGCTAATAAGAGTAATAACAGTATGACAGTAATAATAGCTAATAAGAGTAAGAACAGTATGACAGTAATAATAGCTAATAAGAGTAAGAACAGTATGACAGTAATAATAGCTAATAAGAGTAATAACAGTATGACAGTAATAATAGCAAATAAGAGTAAGAACAGTATGACAGTAATACTAGCTAGTAAGAGTAAGAACAGTATGGCAGTAATAATAGCTAGTAAGAGTAAGAACAGTATGACAGTAATAATGGCTAATAAGAGTAAGAACAGTATGACAGTAATAATAGCTAATAAGAGTAAGAACAGTATGACAGTAATAATAGCTAATAAGAGTAAGAACAGTTTGGCAGTAATAATAGCTAAGAAGAGTATGACAGTAATAATAGCTAATAAGAGTAATAACAGTATAACAATAATAACATAAGAGTAAAAACAGTATGACAGTAAAAATAGCTAAGAGTAAGAAAAGAATGACAGTAATAATAGCTAATAAGAGTAAGAACAATATGGCAGTAATAATAGCTAATAAGAGTAATAACAGTATGACAGTAAAAATAGCTAATAGGAGTAATAATAGTATGACAGTAATAATAGCTAATAAGAGTAAGAACAGTATGGCAGTTATAATAGCTAATAAGAGTAAGAACAGTATGACAGTAATAACAGTATGACAGTAATAATAGCTAATAAGAGTAAGAACAGTATGGCAGTAATAATAGCTAATAAGAGTAAGAACAGTATGACAGTAATAATAGCTAATAAGAGTAAGAACAGTATGACAGTAATAATAGCTAATAAGAGTAATAACAGTATGGCAGTAATAATAGCTAATAAGAGTAATAACAGTATGACAGGAATAATAGCTAATAAGAGTAATAACAGTATGACAGGAATAATAGCTAATAAGAGTAATAACAGTATGACAGGAATAATAGCTAATAGGAGTAATAAGAGTATGACAGTAATAATAGCTAGTAAGAGTAATAACAGTATAACAGTAATAATAGCTAATAAGAGTAATAACAGTATGGCAGTAATAATAGCTAATAAGAGTAATAACAGTATGACAGTAATAATAGCTAATAAGAGTAAGAACAGTATAACAGTAATAATAGCTAATAAGAGTAATAACAGTATAGCAGTAATAATAGCTAATAAGAGTAAGAACAGTATGACAGTAATAATAGCTAATAAGAGTAATTACAGTATGACAGTAATAATAGCTAATAGGAGTAAGAACAGTATGACAGTAATAATAGCTAATAAGAGTAAGAACAGTATGACAGTAATAATAGCTAATAAGAGTAAGAACTGTATGACAGTAATAATAGCTAATAAGAGTAAGAACAGTACGACAGTAATAATAGCTAATAAGAGTATGAACAATATGACAGTAATAATAGCTAATAAGAGTGATAACACTATGGCAGTAATAATAGCTAATAAGAGTAAGAACAGTATGACAGTAATAATAGCTAATAAGAGTAAGAACAGTATGACAGTAATAATAGCTAATAAGAGTAAGAACAGTATGACAGTAATAATAGCTAATAAGAGTAAGAACAGTATGACAGTAATAATAGCTAATAAGAGTAATAACAGTATGGCAGTAATAATAGCTATTAAGAGTATGACAGTAATAATAGCTAATAAGAGTAATAACAGTATACCAATAATAACATAAGAGTAAAAACAGTATGACAGTAAAAATAGATAATAAGAGTAAGAACAGTATGACAGTAATAATAGCTAATAAGAGTAAGAACAGTATGACATTAACAATAGCTAATAAGAGTAAGAACAGTATGACAGTAATAATAGCTAATAAGAGTAAGAACAGTATGGCAGTAATAATAGCTAATAAGAGTAATAAGAGTAATAACAGTATGACAGTAATAATAGCTAATAAGAGTAATAACAGTATGGCAGTAATAATAGCTAATAAGAGTAATAACAGTATGACAGTAATAATAGCTAATAAGAGTAAGAACAGTATGACAGTAATAATAGCTAATAAGAGTAATAACAGTATAGCAGTAATAATAGCTAATAAGAGTAAGAACAGTATGACAGTAATAATAGCTAATAAGAGTAATTACAGTATGGCAGTAATAATAGCTAATAGGAGTAAGAACAGTATGACAGTAATAATAGCTAATAAGAGTAAGAACAGTATGACAGTAATAATAGCTAATAAGAGTAAGAACAGTATGACATTAATATTAGCTAATAAGAGTATGACAGTAATAATAGCTAATAAGAGTAAGAACAGTATGACATTAATAATAGCTAATAAGAGTAATAACAGTATGACAGTAATAATAGCTAATAAGAGTAAGAACAGTATGACAGTAATAATAGCTAATAAGAGTAATAACAATATGGCAGTAATAAAAGCTAATAAGAGTAAGAACAGTATGGCAGTAATAATAGCTAATAAGAGTAATAACAGTATGACAGTAATAATAGCTAATAAGAGTAAGAACAGTATGACAGTAATAATAGCTAATAAGAGTAATAACAGTATGACAGTAAAAATAGCTAATATGAGTAATAACAGTATGACAGTAATAATAGCTAATAAGAGTAAGAACAGTATGACAGTAATAATAGCTAATAAGAGTAAGAACAGTATGACAGTAATAATAGCTAATAAGAGTAAGAACAGTATGACAGCAATAATAGCTAATAAGAGTAATAACAGTATGGCAGTAATAATAGCTAATAAGAGTAATTACAGTATGACAGTAATAATAGCTAATAAGAGTAAGAACAGTATGACAGTAATAATAGCTAATAAGAGTAAGAACAGTATGACAGTAATAATAGCTAATAAGAGTAAGAACAGTATGACAGTAATAATAGCGAATAAGAGTAAGAACAGTATGGCAGTAATAATAGCGAATAAGAGTAATAACAGTATGGCAGTAATAATAGCTAATAAGAGTAATAACAGTATGACAGTAATAATAGCTAATAAGAGTAAGAACAGTATGACAGTAATAATAGCTAATAAGAGTAAGAACAGTATGACAGTAATACTAGCTAATAAGAGTAATAACAGTATGACAGTAATACTAGCTAATAAGAGTAAGAACAGTATGACAGTAATACTAGCTAGTAAGAGTAAGAACAGTATGGCAGTAATAATAGCTAGTAAGAGTAAGAACAGTATGACAGTAATAATGGCTAATAAGAGTAAGAACAGTATGACAGTAATAATAGCTAATAAGAGTAAGAACAGTATGACAGTAATAATAGCTAATAAGAGTAAGAACAGTTTGGCAGTAATAATAGCTAAGAAGAGTATGACAGTAATAATAGCTAATAAGAGTAATAACAGTATAACAATAATAACATAAGAGTAAAAACAGTATGACAGTAAAAATAGCTAAGAGTAAGAAAAGAATGACAGTAATAATAGCTAATAAGAGTAAGAACAATATGGCAGTAATAATAGCTAATAAGAGTAATAACAGTATGACAGTAAAAATAGCTAATAGGAGTAATAATAGTATGACAGTAATAATAGCTAATAAGAGTAAGAACAGTATGGCAGTTATAATAGCTAATAAGAGTAAGAACAGTATGACAGTAATAACAGTATGACAGTAATAATAGCTAATAAGAGTAAGAACAGTATGGCAGTAATAATAGCTAATAAGAGTAAGAACAGTATGACAGTAATAATAGCCAATAAGAGTAATAACAGTATGGCAGTAATAATAGCTAATAAGAGTAATAACAGTATGGCAGTAATAATAGCTAATAAGAGTAATAACAGTATGGCAGTAATAATAGCTAATAAGAGTAATAACAGTAGACAGTAATAATAGCTAATAAGAGTAAGAACAGTATGACAGTAATAATAGCTAATAAGAGTAATAACAGTATGACAGTAATAATAGCTAATAAGAGTATGACAGTAATAATAGCTAATAAGAGTAATAACAGTATAACAATAATAACATAAGAGTAAAAACAGTATGACAGTAAAAATAGCTAAGAGTAAGAAAAGTATGACAGTAATAATAGCTAATAAGAGTAAGAACAGTATGACAGTAATAATAGCTAATAAGAGTAAGAACAGTATGGCAGTAATAATAGCTAATAAGAGTAAGAACAGTATGACAGTAATAATAGCTAATAAGAGTAAGAACAATATGGCAGTAATAATAGCTAATAAGAGTAAGAACAGTATGACAGTAATAATAGCTAATAAGAGTAAGAACAGTATGACAGTAATAATAGCTAATAAGAGTAATAACAGTATGGCAGTAATAATAGCTAATAAGAGTAATAACAGTATGACAGGAATAATAGCTAATAAGAGTAATAACAGTATGACAGGAATAATAGCTAATAAGAGTAATAACAGTATGACAGGAATAATAGCTAATAGGAGTAATAAGAGTATGACAGTAATAATAGCTAATAAGAGTAATAACAGTATAACAGTAATAATAGCTAATAAGAGTAATAACAGTATGGCAGTAATAATAGCTAATAAGAGTAATAACAGTATGACAGTAATAATAGCTAATAAGAGTAAGAACAGTATAACAGTAATAATAGCTAATAAGAGTAATAACAGTATAGCAGTAATAATAGCTAATAAGAGTAAGAACAGTATGACAGTAATAATAGCTAATAAGAGTAATTACAGTATGACAGTAATAATAGCTAATAGGAGTAAGAACAGTATGACAGTAATAATAGCTAATAAGAGTAAGAACAGTATGACAGTAATAATAGCTAATAAGAGTAAGAACTGTATGACAGTAATAATAGCTAATAAGAGTAAGAACAGTACGACAGTAATAATAGCTAATAAGAGTATGAACAATATGACAGTAATAATAGCTAATAAGAGTGATAACACTATGGCAGTAATAATAGCTAATAAGAGTAAGAACAGTATGACAGTAATAATAGCTAATAAGAGTAAGAACAGTATGACAGTAATAATAGCTAATAAGAGTAAGAACAGTATGACAGTAATAATAGCTAATAAGAGTAAGAACAGTATGACAGTAATAATAGCTAATAAGAGTAATAACAGTATGGCAGTAATAATAGCTATTAAGAGTATGACAGTAATAATAGCTAATAAGAGTAATAACAGTATACCAATAATAACATAAGAGTAAAAACAGTATGACAGTAAAAATAGATAATAAGAGTAAGAACAGTATGACAGTAATAATAGCTAATAAGAGTAAGAACAGTATGACATTAATAATAGCTAATAAGAGTAAGAACAGTATGACAGTAATAATAGCTAATAAGAGTAAGAACAGTATGGCAGTAATAATAGCTAATAAGAGTAATAAGAGTAATAACAGTATGACAGTAATAATAGCTAATAAGAGTAATAACAGTATGGCAGTA
The DNA here is from genome assembly GCA_031769625.1 of Taudactylus pleione. NCBI lineage: Eukaryota > Metazoa > Chordata > Amphibia > Anura > Myobatrachidae > Taudactylus > Taudactylus pleione. The sequence goes on from JAUIMM010000557.1 coordinate 679,916, forward strand.
ATAATAGCTAATAAGAGTAATAACAGTATGACAGTAATAATAGCTAATAAGAGTAAGAACAGTATGACAGTAATAATAGCTAATAAGAGTAATAACAGTATAGCAGTAATAATAGCTAATAAGAGTAAGAACAGTATGACAGTAATAATAGCTAATAAGAGTAATTACAGTATGACAGTAATAATAGCTAATAGGAGTAAGAACAGTATGACAGTAATAATAGCTAATAAGAGTAAGAACAGTATGACAGTAATAATAGCTAATAAGAGTAAGAACAGTATGACATTAATATTAGCTAATAAGAGTATGACAGTAATAATAGCTAATAAGAGTAAGAACAGTATGACATTAATAATAGCTAATAAGAGTAATAACAGTATGACAGTAATAATAGCTAATAAGAGTAAGAACAGTATGACAGTAATAATAGCTAATAAGAGTAATAACAATATGGCAGTAATAAAAGCTAATAAGAGTAAGAACAGTATGGCAGTAATAATAGCTAATAAGAGTAATAACAGTATGACAGTAATAATAGCTAATAAGAGTAAGAACAGTATGACAGTAATAATAGCTAATAAGAGTAATAACAGTATGACAGTAAAAATAGCTAATATGAGTAATAACAGTATGACAGTAATAATAGCTAATAAGAGTAAGAACAGTATGACAGTAATAATAGCTAATAAGAGTAAGAACAGTATGACAGTAATAATAGCTAATAAGAGTAAGAACAGTATGACAGCAATAATAGCTAATAAGAGTAATAACAGTATGGCAGTAATAATAGCTAATAAGAGTAATTACAGTATGACAGTAATAATAGCTAATAAGAGTAAGAACAGTATGACAGTAATAATAGCTAATAAGAGTAAGAACAGTATGACAGTAATAATAGCTAATAAGAGTAAGAACAGTATGACAGTAATAATAGCTAATAAGAGTAAGAACAGTATGGCAGTAATAATAGCTAATAAGAGTAATAACAGTATGGCAGTAATAATAGCTAATAAGAGTAATAACAGTATGACAGTAATAATAGCTAATAAGAGTAAGAACAGTATGACAGTAATAATAGCTAATAAGAGTAAGAACAGTATGACAGTAATAATAGCTAATAAGAGTAATAACAGTATGACAGTAATAATAGCTAATAAGAGTAAGAACAGTATGACAGTAATACTAGCTAGTAAGAGTAAGAACAGTATGGCAGTAATAATAGCTAGTAAGAGTAAGAACAGTATGACAGTAATAATGGCTAATAAGAGTAAGAACAGTATGACAGTAATAATAGCTAATAAGAGTAAGAACAGTATGACAGTAATAATAGCTAATAAGAGTAAGAACAGTTTGGCAGTAATAATAGCTAAGAAGAGTATGACAGTAATAATAGCTAATAAGAGTAATAACAGTATAACAATAATAACATAAGAGTAAAAACAGTATGACAGTAAAAATAGCTAAGAGTAAGAAAAGAATGACAGTAATAATAGCTAATAAGAGTAAGAACAATATGGCAGTAATAATAGCTAATAAGAGTAATAACAGTATGACAGTAAAAATAGCTAATAGGAGTAATAATAGTATGACAGTAATAATAGCTAATAAGAGTAAGAACAGTATGGCAGTTATAATAGCTAATAAGAGTAAGAACAGTATGACAGTAATAACAGTATGACAGTAATAATAGCTAATAAGAGTAAGAACAGTATGGCAGTAATAATAGCTAATAAGAGTAAGAACAGTATGACAGTAATAATAGCTAATAAGAGTAATAACAGTATGGCAGTAATAATAGCTAATAAGAGTAATAACAGTATGGCAGTAATAATAGCTAATAAGAGTAATAACAGTAGACAGTAATAATAGCTAATAAGAGTAAGAACAGTATGACAGTAATAATAGCTAATAAGAGTAAGAACAGTATGGCAGTAATAATAGCTAATAAGAGTATGACAGTAATAATAGCTAATAAGAGTAATAACAGTATAACAATAATAACATAAGAGTAAAAACAGTATGACAGTAAAAATAGCTAAGAGTAAGAAAAGTATGACAGTAATAATAGCTAATAAGAGTAAGAACAGTATGACAGTAATAATAGCTAATAAGAGTAAGAACAGTATGGCAGTAATAATAGCTAATAAGAGTAAGAACAGTATGACAGTAATAATAGCTAATAAGAGTAAGAACAATATGGCAGTAATAATAGCTAATAAGAGTAAGAACAGTATGACAGTAATAATAGCTAATAAGAGTAAGAACAGTATGACAGTAATAATAGCTAATAAGAGTAATAACAGTATGACAGTAATAATAGCTAATAAGAGTAAGAACAGTATGACAGTAATACTAGCTAGAAAGAGTAAGAACAGTATGGCAGTAATAATAGCTAATAAGAGTAAGAACAGTATGACAGTAATAATGGCTAATAAGAGTAAGAACAGTATGACAGTAATAATAGCTAATAAGAGTAAGAACAGTATGACAGTAATAATAGCTAATAAGAGTAAGAACAGTTTGGCAGTAATAATAGCTAATAAGAGTATGACAGTAATAATAGCTAATAAGAGTAATAACAGTATAACAATAATAACATAAGAGTAAAAACAGTATGACAGTAAAAATAGCTAAGAGTAAGAAAAGTATGACAGTAATAATAGCTAATAAGAGTAAGAACAGTATGACAGTAATAATAGCTAATAAGAGTAAGAACAGTATGGCAGTAATAATAGCTAATAAGAGTAAGAACAGTATGACAGTAATAATAGCTAATAAGAGTAAGAACAATATGGCAGTAATAATAGCTAATAAGAGTAAGAACAGTATGACAGTAATAATAGCTAATAAGAGTAAGAACAGTATGACAGTAATAATAGCTAATAAGAGTAATAACAGTATGACAGTAATAATAGCTAATAAGAGTAAGAACAGTATGACAGTAATACTAGCTAGTAAGAGTAAGAACAGTATGGCAGTAATAATAGCTAATAAGAGTAAGAACAGTATGACAGTAATAATGGCTAATAAGAGTAAGAACAGTATGACAGTAATAATAGCTAATAAGAGTAAGAACAGTATGACAGTAATAATAGCTAATAAGAGTAAGAACAGTTTGGCAGTAATAATAGCTAATAAGAGTATGACAGTAATAATAGCTAATAAGAGTAATAACAGTATAACAATAATAACATAAGAGTAAAAACAGTATGACAGTAAAAATAGCTAAGAGTAAGAAAAGAATGACAGTAATAATAGCTAATAAGAGTAAGAACAATATGGCAGTAATAATAGCTAATAAAAGTAATAACAGTATGACAGTAAAAATAGCTAATAGGAGTAATAATAGTATGACAGTAATAATAGCTAATAAGAGTAAGAACAGTATGGCAGTTATAATAGCTAATAAGAGTAAGAACAGTATGACAGTAATAACAGTATGACAGTAATAATAGCTAATAAGAGTAAGAACAGTATGGCAGTAATAATAGCTAATAAGAGTAAGAACAGTATGACAGTAATAATAGCTAATAAGAGTAATAACAGTATGGCAGTAATAATAGCTAATAAGAGTAATAACAGTATGGCAGTAATAATAGCTAATAAGAGTAATAACAGTATGGCAGTAATAATAGCTAATAAGAGTAATAACAGTAGACAGTAATAATAGCTAATAAGAGTAAGAACAGTATGACAGTAATAATAGCTAATAAGAGTAAGAACAGTATGGCAGTAATAATAGCTAATAAGAGTATGACAGTAATAATAGCTAATAAGAGTAATAACAGTATAACAATAATAACATAAGAGTAAAAACAGTATGACAGTAAAAATAGCTAAGAGTAAGAAAAGTATGACAGTAATAATAGCTAATAAGAGTAAGAACAGTATGACAGTAATAATAGCTAATAAGAGTAAGAACAGTATGGCAGTAATAATAGCTAATAAGAGTAAGAACAGTATGACAGTAATAATAGCTAATAAGAGTAATAACAGTATGACAGTAATAATAGCTAATAAGAGTAAGAACAGTATGACAGTAATAATAGCTAATAAGAGTAAGAACAGTATGGCAGTAATAATAGCTAATAAGAGTATGACAGTAATAATAGCTAATAAGAGTAATAACAGTATAACAATAATAACATAAGAGTAAAAACAGTATGACAGTAAAAATAGCTAAGAGTAAGAACAGTATAACAGTAATAATAGCTAATAAGAGTAAGAACAGTATGACAGTAATAATAGCTAATAAGAGTAAGAACAGTATGACAGTAATAATAGCTAATAAGAGTAAGAACAGTATGGCAGTAATAATAGCTAATAAGAGTAAGAACAGTATGACATTAATAATAGCTAATAAGAGTAATAACAGTATGACAGTAATAATAGCTAATAAGAGTAAGAACAGTATGACAGTAATAATAGCTAATAAGAGTATGACAGTAATAATAGCTAATAAGAGTAATAACAGTCTAACAATAATAACATAAGAGTAAAAACAGTATGACAGTAAAAATAGCTAAGAGTAAGAACAGTATAACAGTAATAATAGCTAATAAGAGTAAGAACAGTATGACAGTAATAATAGCTAATAAGAGTAATAACAGTATGGCAGTAATAACAGGTAATAAGAGTAATAACAGTATGGCAGTAATAATAGCTAATTAGAGTAAGAACAATTTGGAAGTAATAATAGCTAATAAGAGTAATAACAGTATGGCAGTAATAATAGTAATAACAGTATGACAGTAATAATAGCTAATAAGAGTAATAACAGTATGGCAGTAATGATAGCTAATAAGAGAAATAACAGTATGACAGTAATAATAGCTAATAAGAGTAATAACAGTATGACAGAAATAATAGCTAATAAGAGTAAGAACAGTATGACAGTAATAATAGCTAATAAGAGTAAGAACAGTATGGCAGTAATAATAGCTAATAAGAGTAAGAACAATATGACAGTAATAATAGCTAATAAGAGTAATAACAATATGGCAGTAATAATAGCTAATAAGAGTAAGAACAGTATGACAGTAATAATAGCTAATAAGAGTAAGAACACTATGGCAGTAATAACAGCTAATAAGAGTAAGAAAAGTATGACAGTAATAATAGCTAATAAGAGTAATAACAGTATGGCAGTAATAATAGCTAATAAGAGTAATAACAGTATGACAGTAATAATAGCTAATAAGAGTAATAACAGTATGACAGTAATAATAGCTAATAAGAGTAATAACAGTATGGCAGTAATAATAGCTAATAGGAGTAATAACAGTATGGCAGTAATAATAGCTCATGAGTAATAACAGTATGGCAGTAATAATAGCTAATAAGAATATGACAGTAATAATAGCTAATAAGAGTAATAACAGTATGACAGTAAAAATAGCTAATAGGAGTAATAACAGTATGACAGTAATAATAGTTAATAAGAGTAATAACAGTATGGCAGTAATAATAGCTAATAAGAGTAATAACAGTATGACAGTAATAATAGCTAATAATAGTAATAACAGTATGACAGGAATAATAGCTAATAAGAGTAAGAACAGTATGGCAGTAATAATAGCTAATAAGAGTAATAACAGTATGACAGTAATAATAGCTAATAAGAGTAAGAACAGTATGACATTAATAATAGCTAATAAGAGTATGACAGTAATAATAGCTAATAAGAGTAAGAACAGTATGACATTAATAATAGCTAATAAGAGTAATAACAGTATGACAGTAATAATAGCTAGTAAGAGTAAGAACAGTATGACAGTAATAATAGCTAATAAGAGTAATAACAATATGGCAGTAATAATAGCTAATAAGAGTAAGAACAGTATGACAGTAATAATAGCTAATAAGAGTAATAACAGTATGGCAGTAATAATAGCTAATAAGAGTATGACAGTAATAATAGCTAATAAGAGTAAGAACAGTATGACAGTAATAATAGCTAATAGGAGTAATAACAGTTTGGCAGTAATAATAGCTAATAAGAGTAATAACAGTATGGCAGTAATAATAGCTAATAAGAGTAAGAACAGTATAGCAGTAATAACAGCTAATAAGAGTAAGAACAGTATGGCAGTAATAATAGCTAATAAGAGTAATAACAGTATGGCAGTAATAATAGCTAATAAGAGTAATAACAGTATGGCAGTAATAATAGCTAATAAGAGTAAGAACAATATGGAAGTAATAATAGCTAATAAGAGTAATAACAGTATGGCAGTAATAATAGTAAAAACAGTATGACAGTAATAATAGCTAATAAGATAATAACAGTATGGCAGTAATGATAGCTAATAAGAGTAATAACAGTATGACAGTAATAATAGCTAATAAGAGTAATAACAGTATGACAGTAATAATAGCTAATAAGAGTAAGAACAGTATGACAGTAATAATAGCTAATAAGAGTAAGAACAGTATGGCAGTAATAATAGCTAATAAGAGTAAGAACAATATGACAGTAATAATAGCTAATAAGAGTAATAACAATATGGCAGTAATAATAGCTAATAAGAGTAATAACAGTATGGCAGTAATAATAGCTAATAAGAGTAATTACAGTATGACAGTAATAATAGCTAATAAGAGTAAGAACACTATGGCAGTAATAACAGCTAATAAGAGTAAGAAAAGTATGACAGTAATAATAGCTAATAAGAGTAATAACAGTATGGCAGTAATAATAGCTAATAAGAGTAATAACAGAATGACAGTAATAATAGCTAATAAGAGTAATAACAGTATGACAGTAATAATAGCTAATAAGAGAAATAACAGTATGGCAGTAATAATAGCTAATAGGAGTAATAACAGTATGGCAGTAATAATAGCTCATGAGTAATAACAGTATGGCAGTAATAATAGCTAATAAGAGTATGACAGTAATAATAGCTAATAAGAGTAATAACAGTATGGCAGTAAAAATAGCTAATAGGAGTAATAACAGTATGACAGTAATAATAGTTAATAAGAGTAATAACAGTATGGCAGTAATAATAGCTAATAAGAGTAATAACAGTATGACAGTAATAATAGCTAATAAGAGTAATAACAGTATGACAGGAATAATAGCTAATAAGAGTAATAACAGTATGACAGTAATAATAGCTAATAGGAGTAATAAGAGTATGACAGTAATAATAGCTAATAAGAGTAACAACAGTATGACAGTAATAATAGCTAATAAGAGTAATAACAGTATGGCAGTAATAATAGCTAATAAGAGTAATAACAGTATGGCAGTAATAATAGCTAATAAGAGTAATAACAGTATGGCAGTAATAATAGCTAATAAGAGTAAGAACAATATGGCAGTAATAATAGCTAATAAGAGTAATAACAATATGGCAGTAATAATAGCTAATAAGAGTAAGAACAGTATGACAGTAATAATAGCTAATAAGAGTAATAACAGTATGACAGTAATAATAGCTAATAAGAGTAAGAACAGTATGACAGTAATACTAGCTAGTAAGAGTAAGAACAGTATGGCAGTAATAATAGCTAATAAGAGTAAGAACAGTATGACAGTAATAATGGCTAATAAGAGTAAGAACAGTATGACTGTAATAATAGCTAATAAGAGTAAGAACAGTATGACAGTAATAATAGCTAATAAGAGTAAGAACAGTTTGGCAGTAATAATAGCTAATAAGAGTATGACAGTAATAATAGCTAATAAGAGTAATAACAGTATAACAATAATAACATAAGAGTAAAAACAGTATGACAGTAAAAATAGCTAAGAGTAAGAAAAGTATGACAGTAATAATAGCTAATAAGAGTAAGAACAGTATGACAGTAATAATAGCTAATAAGAGTAAGAACAGTATGGCAGTAATAATAGCTAATAAGAGTAAGAACAGTATGACAGTAATAATAGCTAATAAGAGTAAGAACAATATGGCAGTAATAATAGCTAATAAGAGTAAGAACAGTATGACAGTAATAATAGCTAATAAGAGTAAGAACAGTATGACAGTAATAATAGCTAATAAGAGTAATAACAGTATGACAGTAATAATAGCTAATAAGAGTAAGAACAGTATGACAGTAATACTAGCTAGTAAGAGTAAGAACATTATGGCAGTAATAATAGCTAATAAGAGTAAGAACAGTATGACAGTAATAATGGCTAATAAGAGTAAGAACAGTATGACAGTAATAATAGCTAATAAGAGTAAGAACAGTATGACAGTAATAATAGCTAATAACAGTAAGAACAGTTTGGCAGTAATAATAGCTAATAAGAGTATGACAGTAATAATAGCTAATAAGAGTAATAACAGTATAACAATAATAACATAAGAGTAAAAACAGTATGACAGTAAAAATAGCTAAGAGTAAGAAAAGAATGACAGTAATAATAGCTAATAAGAGTAAGAACAATATGGCAGTAATAATAGCTAATAAGAGTAATAACAGTATGACAGTAAAAATAGCTAATAGGAGTAATAATAGTATGACAGTAATAATAGCTAATAAGAGTAAGAACAGTATGGCAGTTATAATAGCTAATAAGAGTAAGAACAGTATGACAGTAATAACAGTATGACAGTAATAATAGCTAATAAGAGTAAGAACAGTATGGCAGTAATAATAGCTAATAAGAGAAAGAACAGTATGACAGTAATAATAGCTAATAAGAGTAATAACAGTATGGCAGTAATAATAGCTAATAAGAGTAATAACAGTATGGCAGTAATAATAGCTAATAAGAGTAATAACAGTATGGCAGTAATAATAGCTAATAAGAGTAATAACAGTAGACAGTAATAATAGCTAATAAGAGTAAGAACAGTATGACAGTAATAATAGCTAATAAGAGTAAGAACAGTATGGCAGTAATAATAGCTAATAAGAGTATGACAGTAATAATAGCTAATAAGAGTAATAACAGTATAACAATAATAACATAAGAGTAAAAACAGTATGACAGTAAAAATAGCTAAGAGTAAGAAAAGAATGACAGTAATAATAGCTAATAAGAGTAAGAACAGTATGACAGTAATAATAGCTAATAAGAGTAAGAACAGTATGGCAGTAATAATAGCTAATAAGAGTAAGAACAGTATGACAGTAATAATAGCTAATAAGAGTAATAACAGTATGACAGTAATAATAGCTAATAAGAGTAAGAACAGTATGACAGTAATAATAGCTAATAAGAGTAAGAACAGTATGGCAGTAATAATAGCTAATAAGAGTATGACAGTAATAATAGCTAATAAGAGTAATAACAGTATAACAATAATAACATAAGAGTAAAAACAGTATGACAGTAAAAATAGCTAAGAGTAAGAACAGTATAACAGTAATAATAGCTAATAAGAGTAAGAACAGTATGACAGTAATAATAGCTAATAAGAGTAAGAACAGTATGACAGTAATAATAGCTAATAAGAGTAAGAACAGTATGGCAGTAATAATAGCTAATAAGAGTAAGAACAGTATGACATTAATAATAGCTAATAAGAGTAATAACAGTATGACAGTAATAATAGCTAATAAGAGTAAGAACAGTATGACAGTAATAATAGCTAATAAGAGTATGACAGTAATAATAGCTAATAAGAGTAATAACAGTCTAACAATAATAACATAAGAGTAAAAACAGTATGACAGTAAAAATAGCTAAGAGTAAGAACAGTATGACAGTAATAATACCTAATAAGAGTAAGAACAGTATGACAGTAATAATAGCTAATAAGAGTAATAACAGTATGGCAGTAATAATAGCTAATAAGATTATGACAGTAATAATAGCTAATAAGAGTAAGAACAGTATGACAGTAATAATAGCTAATAAGATTAAGAACAGTATGGCAGTAATAATAGCTAATAAGAGTAAGAACAGTATGGCAGTAATAACAGCTAATAAGAGTAAGAACAGTATGGCAGTAATAATAGCTAATAAGAGTAATAACAGTATGGCAGTAATAACAGGTAATAAGAGTAATAACAGTATGGCAGTAATAATAGCTAATTAGAGTAAGAACAATTTGGAAGTAATAATAGCTAATAAGAGTAATAACAGTATGGCAGTAATAATAGTAATAACAGTATGACAGTAATAATAGCTAATAAGAGTAATAACAGTATGACAGTAATGATAGCTAATAAGAGAAATAACAGTATGACAGTAATAATAGCTAATAAGAGTAATAACAGTATGACAGAAATAATAGCTAATAAGAGTAAGAACAGTATGACAGTAATAATAGCTAATAAGAGTAAGAACAGTATGGCAGTAATAATAGCTAATAAGAGTAAGAACAATATGACAGTAATAATAGCTAATAAGAGTAATAACAATATGGCAGTAATAATAGCTAATAAGAGTAAGAACAGTATGACAGTAATAATAGCTAATAAGAGTAAGAACACTATGGCAGTAATAACAGCTAATAAGAGTAAGAAAAGTATGACAGTAATAATAGCTAATAAGAGTAATAACAGTATGGCAGTAATAATAGCTAATAAGAGTAATAACAGTATGACAGTAATAATAGCTAATAAGAGTAATAACAGTATGACAGTAATAATAGCTAATAAGAGTAATAACAGTATGGCAGTAATAATAGCTAATAGGAGTAATAACAGTATGGCAGTAATAATAGCTCATGAGTAATAACAGTATGGCAGTAATAATAGCTAATAAGAATATGACAGTAATAATAGCTAATAAGAGTAATAACAGTATGACAGTAAAAATAGCTAATAGGAGTAATAACAGTATGACAGTAATAATAGTTAATAAGAGTAATAACAGTATGGCAGTAATAATAGCTAATAAGAGTAATAACAGTATGGCAGTAATAATAGCTAATAAGAGTAATAACAGTATGACAGTAATAATAGCTAATAAGAGTAATAACAGTATGACAGGAATAATAGCTAATAAGAGTAAGAACAGTATGGCAGTAATAATAGCTAATAAGAGTAATAACAGTATGACAGTAATAATAGCTAATAAGAGTAAGAACAGTATGACATTAATAATAGCTAATAAGAGTATGACAGTAATAATAGCTAATAAGAGTAAGAACAGTATGACATTAATAATAGCTAATAAGAGTAATAACAGTATGACAGTAATAATAGCTAGTAAGAGTAAGAACAGTATGACAGTAATAATAGCTAATAAGAGTAATAACAATATGGCAGTAATAATAGCTAATAAGAGTAAGAACAGTATGACAGTAATAATAGCTAATAAGAGTAATAACAGTATGGCAGTAATAATAGCTAATAAGAGTATGACAGTAATAATAGCTAATAAGAGTAAGAACAGTATGACAGTAATAATAGCTAATAGGAGTAATAACAGTTTGGCAGTAATAATAGCTAATAAGAGTAATAACAGTATGGCAGTAATAATAGCTAATAAGAGTAAGAACAGTATAGCAGTAATAACAGCTAATAAGAGTAAGAACAGTATGGCAGTAATAATAGCTAATAAGAGTAATAACAGTATGGCAGTAATAATAGCTAATAAGAGTAATAACAGTATGGCAGTAATAATAGCTAATAAGAGTAAGAACAATATGGAAGTAATAATAGCTAATAAGAGTAATAACAGTATGGCAGTAATAATAGTAATAACAGTATGACAGTAATAATAGCTAATAAGATAATAACAGTATGGCAGTAATGATAGCTAATAAGAGTAATAACAGTATGACAGTAATAATAGCTAATAAGAGTAAGAACAGTATGACAGTAATAATAGCTAATAAGAGAAAGAACAGTATGGCAGTAATAATAGCTAATAAGAGTAAGAACAATATGACAGTAATAATAGCTAATAAGAGTAATAACAATATGGCAGTAATAATAGCTAATAAGAGTAATAACAGTATGGCAGTAATAATAGCTAATAAGAGTAATTACAGTATGACAGTAATAATAGCTAATAAGAGTAAGAACACTATGGCAGTAATAACAGCTAATAAGAGTAAGAAAAGTATGACAGTAATAATAGCTAATAAGAGTAATAACAGTATGGCAGTAATAATAGCTAATAAGAGTAATAACAGAATGACAGTAATAATAGCTAATAAGAGTAATAACAGTATGACAGTAATAATAGCTAATAAGAGAAATAACAGTATGGCAGTAATAATAGCTAATAGGAGTAATAACAGTATGGCAGTAATAATAGCTCATGAGTAATAACAGTATGGCAGTAATAATAGCTAATAAGAGTATGACAGTAATAATAGCTAATAAGAGTAATAACAGTATGACAGTAAAAATAGCTAATAGGAGTAATAACAGTATGACAGTAATAATAGTTAATAAGAGTAATAACAGTATGGCAGTAATAATAGCTAATAAGAGTAATAACAGTATGACAGTAATAATAGCTAATAAGAGTAATAACAGTATGACAGGAATAATAGCTAATAAGAGTAATAACAGTATGACAGTAATAATAGCTAATAGGAGTAATAAGAGTATGACAGTAATAATAGCTAATAAGAGTAACAACAGTATGACAGTAATAATAGCTAATAAGAGTAATAACAGTATGGCAGTAATAATAGCTAATAAGAGTAATAACAGTATGGCAGTAATAATAGCTAATAAGAGTAATAACAGTATGGCAGTAATAATAGCTAATAAGAGTAAGAACAATATGGCAGTAATAATAGCTAATAAGAGTAATAACAATATGGCAGTAATAATAGCTAATAAGAGTAAGAACAGTATGACAGTAATAATAGCTAATAAGAGTAAGAACAGTATGACAGTAATAATAGCTAATAAGAGTAAGAACAGTATGACAGTAATACTAGCTAGTAAGAGTAAGAACAGTATGGCAGTAATAATAGCTAATAAGAGTAAGAACAGTATGACAGTAATAATGGCTAATAAGAGTAAGAACAGTATGACTGTAATAATAGCTAATAAGAGTAAGAACAGTATGACAGTAATAATAGCTAATAAGAGTAAGAACAGTTTGGCAGTAATAATAGCTAATAAGAGTATGACAGTAATAATAGCTAATAAGAGTAATAACAGTATAACAATAATAACATAAGAGTAAAAACAGTATGACAGTAAAAATAGCTAAGAGTAAGAAAAGTATGACAGTAATAATAGCTAATAAGAGTAAGAACAGTATGACAGTAATAATAGCTAATAAGAGTAAGAACAGTATGGCAGTAATAATAGCTAATAAGAGTAAGAACAGTATGACAGTAATAATAGCTAATAAGAGTAAGAGCAATATGGCAGTAATAATAGCTAATAAGAGTAAGAACAGTATGACAGTAATAATAGCTAATAAGAGTAAGAACAGTATGACAGTAATAATAGCTAATAAGAGTAATAACAGTATGACAGTAATAATAGCTAATAAGAGTAAGAACAGTATGACAGTAATACTAGCTAGTAAGAGTAAGAACAGTATGGCAGTAATAATAGCTAATAAGAGTAAGAACAGTATGACAGTAATAATGGCTAATAAGAGTAAGAACAGTATGACAGTAATAATAGCTAATAAGAGTAAGAACAGTATGACAGTAATAATAGCTAATAAGAGTAAGAACAGTTTGGCAGTAATAATAGCTAATAAGAGTATGACAGTAATAATAGCTAATAAGAGTAATAACAGTATAACAATAATAACATAAGAGTAAAAACAGTATGACAGTAAAAATAGCTAAGAGTAAGAAAAGAATGACAGTAATAATAGCTAATAAGAGTAAGAACAATATGGCAGTAATAATAGCTAATAAGAGTAATAACAGTATGACAGTAAAAATAGCTAATAGGAGTAATAATAGTATGACAGTAATAATAGCTAATAAGAGTAAGAACAGTATGGCAGTTATAATAGCTAATAAGAGTAAGAACAGTATGACAGTAATAACAGTATGACAGTAATAATAGCTAATAAGAGTAAGAACAGTATGGCAGTAATAATAGCTAATAAGAGTAAGAACAGTATGACAGTAATAATAGCTAATAAGAGTAATAACAGTATGGCAGTAATAATAGCTAATAAGAGTAATAACAGTATGGCAGTAATAATAGCTAATAAGAGTAATAACAGTATGGCAGTAATAATAGCTAATAAGAGTAATAACAGTAGACAGTAATAATAGCTAATAAGAGTAAGAACAGTATGACAGTAATAATAGCTAATAAGAGTAAGAACAGTATGGCAGTAATAATAGCTAATAAGAGTATGACAGTAATAATAGCTAATAAGAGTAATAACAGTATAACAATAATAACATAAGAGTAAAAACAGTATGACAGTAAAAATAGCTAAGAGTAAGAAAAGTATGACAGTAATAATAGCTAATAAGAGTAAGAACAGTATGACAGTAATAATAGCTAATAAGAGTAAGAACAGTATGGCAGTAATAATAGCTAATAAGAGTAAGAACAGTATGACAGTAATAATAGCTAATAAGAGTAATAACAGTATGACAGTAATAATAGCTAATAAGAGTAAGAACAGTATGACAGTAATAATAGCTAATAAGAGTAAGAACAGTATGGCAGTAATAATAGCTAATAAGAGTATGACAGTAATAATAGCTAATAAGAGTAATAACAGTATAACAATAATAACATAAGAGTAAAAACAGTATGACAGTAAAAATAGCTAAGAGTAAGAACAGTATAACAGTAATAATAGCTAATAAGAGTAAGAACAGTATGACAGTAATAATAGCTAATAAGAGTAAGAACAGTATGACAGTAATAATAGCTAATAAGAGTAAGAACAGTATGGCAGTAATAATAGCTAATAAGAGTAAGAACAGTATGACATTAATAATAGCTAATAAGAGTAATAACAGTATGACAGTAATAATAGCTAATAAGAGTAAGAACAGTATGACAGTAATAATAGCTAATAAGAGTATGACAGTAATAATAGCTAATAAGAGGAATAACAGTCTAACAATAATAACATAAGAGTAAAAACAGTATGACAGTAAAAATAGCTAGGAGTAAGAACAGTATGACAGTAATAATACCTAATAAGAGTAAGAACAGTATGACAGTAATAATAGCTAATAAGAGTAATAACAGTATGGCAGTAATAATAGCTAATAAGATTATGACAGTAATAATAGCTAATAAGAGTAAGAACAGTATGACAGTAATAATAGCTAATAAGATTAAGAACAGTATGGCAGTAATAATAGCTAATAAGAGTAAGAACAGTATGGCAGTAATAACAGCTAATAAGAGTAAGAACAGTATGGCAGTAATAATAGCTAATAAGAGTAATAACAGTATGGCAGTAATAATAGCTAATAAGAGTAATAACAGTATGGCAGTAATAATAGCTAATTAGAGTAAGAACAATTTGGAAGTAATAATAGCTAATAAGAGTAATAACAGTATGGCAGTAATAATAGTAATAACAGTATGACAGTAATAATAGCTAATAAGAGTAATAACAGTATGGCAGTAATGATAGCTAATAAGAGAAATAACAGTATGACAGTAATAATAGCTAATAAGAGTAATAACAGTATGACAGAAATAATAGCTAATAAGAGTAAGAACAGTATGACAGTAATAATAGCTAATAAGAGTAAGAACAGTATGGCAGTAATAATAGCTAATAAGAGTAAGAACAATATGACAGTAATAATAGCTAATAAGAGTAATAACAATATGGCAGTAATAATAGCTAATAAGAGTAAGAACAGTATGACAGTAATAATAGCTAATAAGAGTAAGAACACTATGGCAGTAATAACAGCTAATAAGAGTAAGAAAAGTATGACAGTAATAATAGCTAATAAGAGTAATAACAGTATGGCAGTAATAATAGCTAATAAGAGTAATAACAGTATGACAGTAATAATAGCTAATAAGAGTAATAACAGTATGACAGTAATAATAGCTAATAAGAGTAATAACAGTATGGCAGTAATAATAGCTAATAGGAGTAATAACAGTATGGCAGTAATAATAGCTCATGAGTAATAACAGTATGGCAGTAATAATAGCTAATAAGAGTATGACAGTAATAATAGCTAATAAGAGTAATAACAGTATGACAGTAAAAATAGCTAATAGGAGTAATAACAGTATGACAGTAATAATAGTTAATAAGAGTAATAACAGTATGGCAGTAATAATAGCTAATAAGAGTAATAACAGTATGGCAGTAATAATAGCTAATAAGAGTAATAACAGTATGACAGTAATAATAGCTAATAAGAGTAATAACAGTATGACAGGAATAATAGCTAATAAGAGTAAGAACAGTATGGCAGTAATAATAGCTAATAAGAGTAATAACAGTATGACAGTAATAATAGCTAATAAGAGTAAGAACAGTATGACATTAATAATAGCTAATAAGAGTATGACAGTAATAATAGCTAATAAGAGTAAGAACAGTATGACATTAATAATAGCTAATAAGAGTAATAACAGTATGACAGTAATAATAGCTAGTAAGAGTAAGAACAGTATGACAGTAATAATAGCTAATAAGAGTAATAACAATATGGCAGTAATAATAGCTAATAAGAGTAAGAATAGTATGACAGTAATAATAGCTAATAAGAGTAATAACAGTATGGCAGTAATAATAGCTAATAAGAGTATGACAGAAATAATAGCTAATAAGAGTAAGAACAGTATGACAGTAATAATAGCTAATAGGAGTAATAACAGTTTGGCAGTAATAATAGCTAATAAGAGTAATAACAGTATGGCAGTAATAATAGCTAATAAGAGTAAGAACAGTATAGCAGTAATAACAGCTAATAAGAGTAAGAACAGTATGGCAGTAATAATAGCTAATAAGAGTAATAACAGTATGGCAGTAATAATAGCTAATAAGAGTAATAACAGTATGGCAGTAATAATAGCTAATAAGAGTAAGAACAATATGGAAGTAATAATAGCTAATAAGAGTAATAACAGTATGGCAGTAATAATAGTAATAACAGTATGACAGTAATAATAGCTAATAAGATAATAACAGTATGGCAGTAATGATAGCTAATAAGAGTAATAACAGTATGACAGTAATAATAGCTAATAAGAGTAATAACAGTATGACAGTAATAATAGCTAATAAGAGTAAGAACAGTATGACAGTAATAATAGCTAATAAGAGTAAGAACACTATGGCAGTAATAATAGCTAATAAGAGTAAGAACAATATGACAGTAATAATAGCTAATAAGAGTAATAACAATATGGCAGTAATAATAGCTAATAAGAGTAATAACAGTATGGCAGTAATAATAGCTAATAAGAGTAATTACAGTATGACAGTAATAATAGCTAATAAGAGTAAGAACACTATGGCAGTAATAATAGCTAATAAGAGTAAGAAAAGTATGACAGTAATAATAGCTAATAAGAGTAAGAACAGTATGACATTAATAATAGCTAATAAGAGTATGACAGTAATAATAGCTAATAAGAGTAAGAACAGTATGACATTAATAATAGCTAATAAGAGTAATAACAGTATGACAGTAATAATAGCTAGTAAGAGTAAGAACAGTATGACAGTAATAATAGCTAATAAGAGTAATAACAATATGGCAGTAATAATAGCTAATAAGAGTAAGAACAGTATGACAGTAATAATAGCTAATAAGAGTAATAACAGTATGGCAGTAATAATAGCTAATAAGAGTATGACAGTAATAATAGCTAATAAGAGTAAGAACAGTATGACAGTAATAATAGCTAATAGGAGTAATAACAGTTTGGCAGTAATAATAGCTAATAAGAGTAATAACAGTATGGCAGTAATAATAGCTAATAAGAGTAAGAACAGTATAGCAGTAATAACAGCTAATAAGAGTAAGAACAGTATGGCAGTAATAATAGCTAATAAGAGTAATAACAGTATGGCAGTAATAATAGCTAATAAGAGTAATAACAGTATGGCAGTAATAATAGCTAATAAGAGTAAGAACAATATGGAAGTAATAATAGCTAATAAGAGTAATAACAGTATGGCAGTAATAATAGTAATAACAGTATGACAGTAATAATAGCTAATAAGATAATAACAGTATGGCAGTAATGATAGCTAATAAGAGTAATAACAGTATGACAGTAATAATAGCTAATAAGAGTAATAACAGTATGACAGTAATAATAGCTAATAAGAGTAAGAACAGTATGACAGTAATAATAGCTAATAAGAGTAAGAACACTATGGCAGTAATAATAGCTAATAAGAGTAAGAACAATATGACAGTAATAATAGCTAATAAGAGTAATAACAATATGGCAGTAATAATAGCTAATAAGAGTAATAACAGTATGGCAGTAATAATAGCTAATAAGAGTAATTACAGTATGACAGTAATAATAGCTAATAAGAGTAAGAACACTATGGCAGTAATAACAGCTAATAAGAGTAAGAAAAGTATGACAGTAATAATAGCTAATAAGAGTAATACCAGTATGGCAGTAATAATAGCTAATAAGAGTAATAACAGAATGACAGTAATAATAGCTAATAAGAGTAATAACAGTATGACAGTAATAATAGCTAATAAGAGAAATAACAGTATGGCAGTAATAATAGCTAATAGGAGTAATAACAGTATGGCAGTAATAATAGCTCATGAGTAATAACAGTATGGCAGTAATAATAGCTAATAAGAGTATGACAGTAATAATAGCTAATAAGAGTAATAACAGTATGACAGTAAAAATAGCTAATAGGAGTAATAACAGTATGACAGTAATAATAGTTAATAAGAGTAATAACAGTATGGCAGTAATAATAGCTAATAAGAGTAATAACAGTATGACAGTAATAATAGCTAATAAGAGTAATAACAGTATGACAGGAATAATAGCTAATAAGAGTAATAACAGTATGACAGTAATAATAGCTAATAGGAGTAATAAGAGTATGACAGTAATAATAGCTAATAAGAGTAACAACAGTATGACAGTAATAATAGCTAATAAGAGTAATAACAGTATGGCAGTAATAATAGCTAATAAGAGTAATAACAGTATGGCAGTAATAATAGCTAATAAGAGTAATAACAGTATGGCAGTAATAATAGCTAATAAGAGTAAGAACAATATGGCAGTAATAATAGCTAATAAGAGTAATAACAATATGGCAGTAATAATAGCTAATAAGAGTAAGAACAGTATGACAGTAATAATAGCTAATAAGAGTAAGAACACTATGGCAGTAATAACAGCTAATAAGAGTAAGAAAAGTATGACAGTGATAATAGCTAATAAGAGTAATAACAGTATGGCAGTAATAATAGCTAATAACAGTAATAACAGTATGACAGTAATAATAGCTAATAAGAGTAATAACAGTATGACAGTAATAATAGCTAATAAGAGTAATAACAGTATGGCAGTAATAATAGCTAATAGGAGTAATAACAGTATGGTAGTAATAATAGCTAATGAGTAATAACAGTATGGCAGTAATAATAGCTAATAAGAGTATGACAGTAATAATAGCTAATAAGAGTAATAACAGTATGACAGTAAAAATAGCTAATAGGAGTAATAACAGTATGACAGTAATAATAGTTAATAAGAGTAATAACAGTATGGCAGTAATAATAGCTAATAAGATTAATAACAGTATGGCAGTAATAATAGCTAATAAGAGTAATAACAGTATGACAGTAATAATAGCTAATAAGAGTAATAACAGTATGACAGGAATAATAGCTAATAAGAGTAATAACAGTATGACAGTAATAATAGCTAATAGGAGTAATAAGAGTATGACAGTAATAATAGCTAATAAGAGTAATAACAGTATGACAGTAATAATAGCTAATAAGAGTAATAACAGTATGGCAGTAATAGCTACTAAGAGTATTAACAGTATGACAGTAATAATAGCTAATAAGAGTAATAACAATATGACAGTAATAATAGCTAATAGGAGTAATAACAGTATGGCAGTAATAATAGCTAATAGGAGTAATAACAGTATGGCAGTAATAATAGCTAATAGGAGTAATAACAGTATGGCAGTAATAATAGCTAATAAAGAGTATGACAGTAATAATAGCTAATAATAGTAATAACAGTATGACAGTAATAATAGCTAATAAGAGTAATAACAGTATGGCAGTAATAATAGCTAATAAGAGTAATAACAGTATGACAGTAATAATAGCTAATAAGAGTAATAACAGTATGACAGTAATATTAGCTAATAGGAGTAATAACAGTATGGCAGTAATAATAGCTAATGAGTAATAACAGTATGGCAGTAATAATAGCTAATAAGAGTAAGACCGTAATAATAGCTAATAATAGTAATAACAGTATGACAGTAATAATAGCTAATAAGAGTAATAACAGTATGACAGTAATAATAGCTAATAAGAGTAATAACACTATGGCAGTAATAACAGCTAATAAGAGTAAGAAAAGTATGACAGTGATAATAGCTAATAAGAGTAATAACAGTATGGCAGTAATAATAGCTAATAAGAGTAATAACAGTATGACAGTAATAATAGCTAATAAGAGTAATAACAGTATGACAGTAATAATAGCTAATAAGAGTAATAACAGTATGGCAGTAATAATAGCTAATAGGAGTAATAACAGTATGGTAGTAATAATAGCTAATGAGTAATAACAGTATGGCAGTAATAATAGCTAATAAGAGTATGACAGTAATAATAGCTAATAAGAGTAATAACAGTATGACAGTAAAAATAGCTAATAGGAGTAATAACAGTATGACAGTAATAATAGTTAATAAGAGTAATAACAGTATGGCAGTAATAATAGCTAATAAGATTAATAACAGTATGGCAGTAATAATAGCTAATAAGAGTAATAACAGTATGACAGTAATAATAGCTAATAAGAGTAATAACAGTATGACAGGAATAATAGCTAATAAGAGTAATAACAGTATGACAGTAATAATAGCTAATAGGAGTAATAAGAGTATGACAGTAATAATAGCTAATAAGAGTAATAACAGTATGACAGTAATAATAGCTAATAAGAGTAATAACAGTATGGCAGTAATAGCTACTAAGAGTAATAACAGTATGACAGTAATAATAGCTAATAAGAGTAATAACAATATGACAGTAATAATAGCTAATAAGAGTAATAACAGTATGACAGTAATAATAGCTAATAAGAGTAATAACAGTATGGCAGTAATAATAGCTAATAAGAGTAATAACAGTATGGCAGTAATAATAGCTAATAAGAGTAATAACAGTATGACAGTAATAATAGCTAATAGGAGTAATAACAGTATGGCAGTAATAATAGCTAATAGGAGTAATAACAGTATGGCAGTAATAATAGCTAATAAAGAGTATGACAGTAATAATAGCTAATAATAGTAATAACAGTATGACAGTAATAATAGCTAATAAGAGTAAGAACAGTATGGCAGTAATAATAGCTAATAAGAGTAATAACAGTATGACAGTAATAATAGCTAATAAGAGTAATAACAGTATGACAGTAATATTAGCTAATAGGAGTAATAACAGTATGGCAGTAATAATAGCTAATGAGTAATAACAGTATGGCAGTAATAATAGCTAATAAGAGTAAGACCGTAATAATAGCTAATAATAGTAATAACAGTATGACAGTAATAATAGCTAATAAGAGTAATAACAGTATGACAGTAATAATAGCTAATAAGAGTAATAACAGTATGGCAGTAATAATAGCTAATAAGAGTAATAACAGTATGACAGTAATAATAGCTAATAGGAGTAATAACAGTATGGCAGTAATAATAGCTATTAAAGAGTATGACAGCAATAATAGCTAATAATAGTAATAACAGTATGGCAGTAATAATAGCTAATAATAGTAATAACAGTATGGCAGTAATAATAGCTAATAATAGCAATAAGAGTATGGCAGTAATAATAGCTAATAAGAGTAATAACAGTATGGCAGTAATAATAGCTAATAAGAGTAATAACAGTATGGCAGTAATAATAGCTAATAATAGTAATAACAGTATGGCAGTAATAATAGCTAATAATAGTAATAACAGTATGGCAGTAATAATAGCTAATAAGAGTAATAACAGTATGGCAGTAATAATAGCTAATAAGAGTAATAACAGTATGGCAGTAATAATAGCTAATAAGAGTAATTACAGTATGACAGTAATAATAGCTAATAAGAGTAATTACAGTATGACAGTAATAATAGCTAATGACAGTAATAACAGTATGACAGTAATAATAGCTAATAAGAGTAAGAACAGTATGACAGTAATAATAGCTAATAAGAGTAAGAACAGTATGACAGTAATAATAGCTAATAAGAGTAATAACAATATGGCAGTAATAATAGCTAATAAGAGTAATAACAGTATGGCAGTAATAATAGCTAATAAGAGTAATTACAGTATGACAGTAATAATAGCTAATAAGAGCAAGAACAATATGACAGTAATAATAGCTAATAAGAGTAATAACAGTATGGCAGTAATAATAGCTAATAAGAGTAATTACAGTATGACAGTAATAATAGCTAATGACAGTAATAATAGCTAATAGGAGTAATAACAGTATGACAGTAATAATAGTAATAACAGTATGACAGTAATAATAGCTAATAAGAGTAAGAACAGTATGACAGTAATAATAGCTAATAAGAGTAAGAACAGTATGACAGTAATAATAGTAATAACAGTATGACAGTAATAATAGCTAATAAGAGTAAGAACAGTATGACAGTAATAATAGCTAATAAGAGTAATTACAGTATGACAGTAATAATAGCTAATGACAGTAATAATAGCTAATAGGAGTAATAACAGTATGACAGTAATAATAGTAATAACAGTATGACAGTAATAATAGTAATAAGAGTAATTAGACATGATGAGAGTACACTGCAGGTGACACAGGCTGGCACAGGGTAATATATAGAGCATTATGCAAGAAGCTTTCCAACATGTGCATGTAAGCTCCGCCCACTAACATCACATGATCCCATAAACCAAAGCAAACTACAACTACCGGCATGCAACGCTCCGTTGAAGACACTTCCGGCACATGAAGGTCACATGGTGAGTGGGAGACAGAAAATGTATTATATACTGCACTGCCCCCCTCTATACTCTCTGTATTATATACTGCACTGCCCCCCTCTATACTCTCTGTATTATATACTGCACTGCCCTCCCTATACTCACTGTATTATATACTGCACTGACCCCCTCTATACTCACTGTATTATATACTGCACTGCCCTCCCTATACTCACTGTATTATATACTGCACTGCCCCCCTCTATACTCTCTGTATTATATACTGCACTGCCCCCCCCTATACTCACTGTATTATATACTGCACTGACCCCCTCTATACTCACTGTATTATATACTGCACTGCCCCCCCCTATACTCACTGTATTATATACTGCACTGACCCCCTCTATACTCACTGTATTATATACTGCACTGCCCCCCCCTATACTCACTGTATTATATACTGCACTGCCCCCCTCTATACTCTCTGTATTATATACTGCACTGCCCCCCCCTATACTCACTGTATTATATACTGCACTGCCCCCCCCTATACTCACTGTATTATATACTGCACTGACCCCCCCCCTATACTCACTGTATTATATACTGCACTGCCCCCCCCTATACTCACTGTATTATATACTGCACTGACCCCCCCCCTATACTCACTATATTATATACTGCACTGACCCCCCCTATACTCACTGTATTATATACTGCACTGCCCCCCCCTATACTCACTGTATTATATACTGCACTGCCCCCCTCTATACTCTCTGTATTATATACTGCACTGCCCCCCCTATACTCACTGTATTATATACTGCACTGCCCCCCCCTATACTCACTGTATTATATACTGCACTGACCCCCCCCCTATACTCACTGTATTATATACTGCACTGACCCCCCCCTATACTCACTGTATTATATACTGCACTGACCCCCCCCCCTATACTCACTGTATTATATACTGCACTGACCCCCCCTATACTCACTGTATTATATACTGCACTGCCCCCCTCTATACTCTCTGTATTATATACTGCACTGCCCCCCTCTATACTCTCTGTATTATATACTGCACTGCCCCCCTCTATACTCTCTGTATTATATACTGCACTGACCCCCCCTATACTCACTGTATTATATACTGCACTGACACCCCTATACTCACTGTATTATATACTGCACTGCCCCCCTCTATACTCTCTGTATTATATACTGCACTGCCCCCCCCTATACTCACTGTATTATATACTGCACTGCCCCCCCTATACTCACTGTATTATATACTGCACTGACCCCCCCCCCTATACTCACTGTATTATATACTGCACTGACCCCCCTCTATACTCTCTGTATTATATACTGCACTGCCCCCCCCTATACTCACTGTATTATATACTGCACTGCCCCCCCTATACTCACTGTATTATATACTGCACTGACCCCCCCCCTATACTCACTATATTATATACTGCACTGCCCCCCTCTATACTCTCTGTATTATATACTGCACTGCCCCCCTCTATACTCTCTGTATTATATACTGCACTGCCCCCCCCTATACTCACTGTATTATATACTGCACTGCCCCCCCCTATACTCACTGTATTATATACTGCACTGCCCCCCTCTATACTCTCTGTATTATATACTGCACTGCCCCCCTCTATACTCTCTGTATTATATACTGCACTGCCCCCCCCTATACTCACTGTATTATATACTGCACTGCGCCCCCTATACTCACTGTATTATATACTGCACTGACCCCCCTCTATACTCACTATATTATATACTGCACTGCCCCCCTCTATACTCTCTGTATTATATACTGCACTGCCCCCTCTATACTCTCTGTATTATATACTGCACTGCCCTCCCTATACTCACTGTATTATATACTGCACTGCCCCCCCTATACTCACTGTATTATATACTGCACTGCCCCCCTCTATACTCTCTGTATTATATACTGCACTGCCCCCCTCTATACTCTCTGTATTATATACTGCACTGCCCCCCTCTATACTCTCTGTATTATATACTGCACTGCCCCCCTCTATACTCTCTGTATTATATACTGCTCTGCCCCCCCCTATACTCACTGTATTATATACTGCACTGCCCCCCCTATACTCACTGTATTATATACTGCACTGACCCCCCCTATACTCACTGTATTATATACTGCACTGCCCCCCTCTATACTCTCTGTATTATATACTGCTCTGCCCCCCCCTATACTCACTGTATTATATACTGCACTGACCCCCCCTATACTCACTGTATTATATACTGCACTGCCCCCCCCTATACTCACTGTATTATATACTGCACTGACCCCCCCCTATACTCACTGTATTATATACTGCACTGACCCCCCCTATACTCACTGTATTATATACTGCACTGACCCCCCCCTATACTCACTGTATTATATACTGCACTGCCCCCCTCTATACTCTCTGTATTATATACTGCACTGCCCCCCTCTATACTCTCTGTATTATATACTGCACTGACCCCCCCTATACTCACTGTATTATATACTGCACTGACCCCCCCTATACTCACTGTATTATATACTGCACTGACCCCCCCTATACTCACTGTATTATATACTGCACTGACCCCCCCCTATACTCACTGTATTATATACTGCACTGACCCCCCCTATACTCACTGTATTATATACTGCACTGACCCCCCCCTATACTCACTGTATTATATACTGCACTGACCCCCCCTATACTCACTGTATTATATACTGCACTGACCCCCCCTATACTCACTGTATTATATACTGCACTGACCCCCCCCTATACTCACTGTATTATATACTGCACTGACCCCCCCTATACTCACTGTATTATATACTGCACTGACCCCCCCCATACTCACTGTATTATATACTGCACTGACCCCCTCTATACTCACTGTATTATATACTGCACTGACCCCCCCCTATACTCACTGTATTATATACTGCACTGACCCCCCCCTATACTCACTGTATTATATACTGCACTGACCCCCATCCTATACTCACTGTATTATATACTGCACTGACCCCCCCCCTATACTCACTGTATTATATACTGCACTGACCCCCCCCTATACTCACTGTATTATATACTGCACTGACCCCCCCCTATACTCACTGTATTATATACTGCACTGACCCCCCCTATACTCTCTGTATTATATACTGCACTGACCCCCCCTATACTCACTGTATTATATACTGCACTGACACCCCTATACTCACTGTATTATATACTGCACTGCCCCCCCCTATACTCACTGTATTATATACTGCACTGCCCCCCCTATACTCACTGTATTATATACTGCACTGCCCCCCTCTATACTCTCTGTATTATATACTGCACTGCCCTCCCTATACTCTCTGTATTATATACTGCACTGCCCTCCCTATACTCACTGTATTATATACTGCACTGCCCCCCTCTATACTCTCTGTATTATATACTGCACTGCCCTCCCTATACTCTCTGTATTATATACTGCACTGCCCTCCCTATACTCACTGTATTATATACTGCACTGCCCCCCTCTATACTCTCTGTATTATATACTGCACTGCCCCCCTCTATACTCACTGTATTATATACTGCACTGCCCCCCTCTATACTCACTGTATTATATACTGCACTGACCCCCCCTATACTCACTGTATTATATACTGCACTGACCCCCCCTATACTCACTGTATTATATACTGCACTGACCCCCCCTATACTCACTATATTATATACTGCACTGACCCCCTCTATACTCACTGTATTATATACTGCACTGACCCCCCCTATACTCACTGTATTATATACTGCACTGACCCCCCCTATACTCACTGTATTATATACTGCACTGCCCCCCTCTATACTCACTGTATTATATACTGCACTGACCCCCCCTATACTCACTGTATTATATACTGCACTGACCCCCCCTATACTCACTGTATTATATACTGCACTGACCCCCCCCTATACTCACTGTATTATATACTGCACTGACCCCCCCTATACTCACTGTATTATATACTGCACTGACCCCCCCTATACTCACTGTATTATCTACTGCACTGACCCCCCCTATACTCACTGTATTATCTACTGCACTGACCCCCGCCCCTATACTCACTGTATTATCTACTGCACTGACACCCCTATACTCACTGTATTATATACTGCACTGACCCCCCCCCTATACTCTCTGTATTATATACTGCACTGATCACCCCTATACTCACTGTATTATATACTGCACTGACCCCCCCTATACTCACTGTATTATATACTGCACTGACCCCCCCTATACTCACTGTATTATCTACTGCACTGACCCCCGCCCCTATACTCACTGTATTATCTACTGCACTGACACCCCTATACTCACTGTATTATATACTGCACTGACCCCCCCCCTATACTCACTGTATTATATACTGCACTGACCCCCCCCTATACTCACTGTATTATATTCTGCACTGACCCCCCCCTATACTCACTGTATTATATACTGCAGTGACCCCCCCCTATACTCACTGTATTATATACTGCACTGATCCCCCCTATACTCACTGTATTATATACTGCACTGACCCCTCCCTATACTCACTGTATTATCTACTGCACTGATCCCCCCCTATACTCACTGTATTATATACTGCACTGATCCCCCCTATACTCACTGTATTATATACTGCACTGACCCCCCCCTATACTCACTGTATTATATACTGCACTGATCCCCCCTATACTCACTGTATTATATACTGCACTGATCCCCCCCTATACTCACTGTATTATATACTGCACTGATCCCCCCTATACTCACTGTATTATATACTGCACTGACCCCCCCCTATACTCACTCTATTATATATTGCACTGACACCCCCCCCCTATACTCACTGTATTATATACTGCACTGACCCCCCCCCCCCTATACTCACTGTATTATCTACTGCACTGATCCCCCCTATACTCACTGTATTATATACTGCACTGATCCCCCCTATACTCACTGTATTATATACTGCACTGACCCCCCCCCTATACTCACTGTATTATATACTGCACTGACACCCCCCCCCCCCTATACTCACTGTATTATATACTGCACTGACCCCCCCCCCCCCCTATACTCACTGTATGTGAGTGGTTACATATATATACGTTCCCTGTTGATGACCTGTGTGAGACCATATACATTACCAAATGTCTCCCAGGTGATAAGTCACATTAACACCACGAATGTTTCTTATATCGCTAATATTCAGGTAACATGGCCGCGCTGTGGAGGAGCTACCAAAGACTCCTGGCTCTTCACCCCTGGAAGGTGCAGATCATTACTGCTGGTGAGCCAGTCCCGTTTTATCCATTACTGTACATCATGTGACCCCAGGGCGTTATCTCCACTGCTGGCATCGTCATCTACATGTTACTGACTGGTAGTAGGGACGCTATAATGTCTGACCCTGTCCTGTTACTGACTGGTAGTAGGGACGCTATAATGTCTGACCCCGTCCTGTACTGACTGGTAGTAGGGACGCTATAATGTCTGACCTCTCCTGTTATTGACTGGTAGTAGGGATACTATAATGTCTGACCTCTCCTGTTACTGACTGGTAGTAGGGATACTATAATGTCTGACCTCTCCTGTTACTGACTGGTGGTAGGGATGCTATAATGTCTGACCCCGTCTTGTACTGACTGGTAGTAGGGATGCTATAATGTCTGACCTCTCCTGTTACTGACTGGTAGTAGGGATACTATAATGTCTGACCTCTCCTGTTACTGACTGGTAGTAGGGATACTATAATGTCTGACCTCTCCTGTTACTGACTGGTAGTAGTGACGCTATAATGTCTGACCCCGTCTTGTACTGACTGGTAGTAGGGATGCTATAATGTCTGACCTCTCCTGTTACTGACTGGTAGTAGGGATACTATAATGTCTGACCTCTCCTGTTACTGACTGGTAGTAGGGATACTATAATGTCTGACCTCTCCTGTTACTGACTGGTAGTAGGGATACTATAATGTCTGACCTCTCCTGTTACTGACTGGTGGTAGGGATGCTATAATGTCTGACCTCTCCTGTTACTGACTGGTAGTAGGGATGCTATAATGTCTGACCCTGTCCTGTTACTGACTGGTAGTAGGGGTGGTATAATGTCTGACCCTGTCCTGTTCTGACTGGTAGTAGGGACGCTATAATGTCTGACCCTGTCCTATTACTGACTGGTAGTAGGGACGCTATAATGTCTGACCCCGTCCTGAACTGACTGGTGGTAGGGACGCTATAATGTCTGACCCTGTCCTGTTACTGACTGGTAGTAGGGATGCTATAATGTCTGACCCCGTCCTGTACTGACTGGTAGTAGGGATGCTATAATGTCTGACCTTCTGACCTCGTCCTGTTACTGACTGGTGGTAGGGACGCTATAATGTCTGACCCTGTCCTGTTACTGACTGGTAGTAGGGATGCTATAATGTCTTACCCCGTCCTATTACTGACTGGTGGTAGGGATGCTATAATGTCTTACCCCGTCCTATTACTGACTGGTGGTAGGGACGCTATAATGTCTGACCTTCTGACCTCGTCCTGTTACTGACTGGTAGTAGGGATGCTATAATGTCTGACCTCTCCTGTTACTGACTGGTAGTAGGGATACTATAATGTCTGACCTCTCCTGTTACTGACTGGTAGTAGGGACTCTATAATGTCTGACCCCGTCCTGTTACTGACTGGTAGTAGGGACACTATAGTGTCTGACCTGTCCTGTTACTGACTAATATTGGGGACGCTATAGTGTCTGACCTGTCCTGTTACTGACTAATATTAGGGACGCTATAATGTCTGACCCTGTCCTGTTCCTGACTGGTAGTAGGGATACTATAATGTCTGACCTCTCCTGTTACTGACTGGTAGTAGGGACTCTATAATGTCTGACCCCGTCCTGTTACTGACTGGTAGTAGGGACACTATAGTGTCTGACCTGTCCTGTTACTGACTAATATTGGGGACGCTATAGTGTCTGACCTGTCCTGTTACTGACTAATATTAGGGACGCTATAATGTCTGACCTCTCCTGGTAATGACTAATATTAGGGACGCTATAATGTCTGACCTCTCCTGGTAATGACTAATATTGGGGACGCTATAATGTCTGACCTCTCCTGGTAATGACTAATATTGGGGACACTATAATGTCTGACCTCTCCTGGTAATGACTAATATTGGGGACGCTATAATGTCTGACCCTGTCCTGTTACTGAGAGGTAGAGAGAGTTGTCTTTCCCTCTCCTCGTCTATGGCCCCTGTGGGGTATTTCTGGCTAGATACCTCCTTGAGTAATTGCACTTTCCTGGCCGGTGACGACCTCCCCTCGTGGCCTCTGTAGGGAATATTCCTGCCTGACCTCCATCTTGCACTACTCCCATCTGCCTCCGCTTGGCCAGAATACCCGGTTTCTGCTTCCAGTCACCCGACAGCCGCCCACACGCCCTCTGTACCAGAACTTTATATATATATATGGGCAGATTGCTTCATTCGTAGGTTTTGGAAAAAAACGTTTATTATATCAGCAGATCCCAGTGTGAGTGTCCCCAGTCTCTGCCGTACAGCTGGTACAGTCTGTTATGTGAGTCCTTAGTGAATATTATGCTGAGATGCGTTGTGTAAGTCACACTGCGACACACACACACACACACACACACCCCCCCGGCATACACACAGTGCCGGCATACACACACACACAGCCGGCATATACACACCTACACACACACCCCCGGCATACACACAGTGTTGGCATATACACGCATACACACAATGCCGGCATATACACACCTACACACACACCCCCGGCATACACACAGTGCCGGCATACACACACACACAGCCGGCATATACACACCTACACACACACCCCCGGCATACACACAATGCCGGCATATACACACCTACACACACACCCCCGGCATACACACAGTGTTGGCATATACACACCTACACACACACCCCCGGCATACACACAGTGCCGGCATATACACACACTGTCACTGTTGTGGACGTCTCCCTCTGATGAAGTTGCTATTGATGTAATGAAATGCACCAGCCCAATATACTAATTCCGGTGTCTGAATAAGGACCTCACCCTGATACCTTTTTATTATAATTTACTTCTTACCAATGTACTATCCTGTGCATAGTGGTGATACCGCTACTTCCCATCCTCCCGGATATTCCAGGGTACAGTTTGGGAATACTGGTAACATTAGAATGTAAGCTCTTACGAGCAGGGCCCTTTACCCTCCTTCTCCTTACTTTACTTTCTTCTACTTCTTACTCCCCATTAGGGCACCTAACACTCGGCTGCTTATGTGGGTGTTATGGTGTTATGGTCAATGTAGCAATGTATATTATCCATGTCCTGTATTGTACTGTAAGTCACTGGTCACCAATGTAGCAATGTATATTATCCATGTCCTGTACTGTACTGTACTGGAAGTCACTGGTCAGCAATGTATATTATCCATGTCCTGTATTGTACTGTACTGTAAGTCACTGGTCACCAATGTATATTATCCATGTCCTGTATTGTACTGTACTGTAAGTCACTGGTCACTAATGTAGCAATGTATATTATCCATGTCCTGTATTGTACTGTACTGTAAGTCACTGGTCAGCAATGTATATTATCCATGTCCTGTATTGTACTGTACTGTAAGTCACTGGTCACCAATGTATATTATCCATGTCCTGTATTGTACTGTACTGTAAGTCACTGGTCACTAATGTAGCTATGTATATTATCCATGTCCTGTATTGTACTGTACTGTAAGTCACTGGTCACCAATGTATATTATCCATGTCCTGTATTGTACTGTACTGTAAGTCACTGGTCACTAATGTAGCTATGTATATTATCCATGTCCTGTACTGTACTGTACTGTAAGTCACTGGTCACTAATGTATATTATCCATGTCCTGTATTGTACTGTACTGTAAGTCACTGGTCACCAATGTAGCAATGTATATTATCCATGTCCTGTACTGTACTGTAAGTCACTGGTCACCAATGTATATTATCCATGTCCTGTATTGTACTGTACTGTAAGTCACTGGTCACCAATGTATATTATCCATGTCCTGTATTGTACTGTACTGTAAGTCACTGGTCACCAATGTAGCAATGTATATTATCCATGTCCTGTACTGTACTGTAAGTCACTGGTCACTAATGTATATTATCCATGTCCTGTACTGTACTGTAAGTCACTGGTCACCAATGTATATTATCCATGTCCTGTATTGTATTGTACTGTAAGTCACTGGTCACCAATGTAGCAATGTATATTATCCATGTCCTGTATTGTACTGTACTGTAAGTCACTGGTCACCAATGTATATTATCCATGTCCTGTATTGTACTGTACTGTAAGTCACTGGTCACTAATGTAGCAATGTATATTATCCATGTCCTGTATTGTACTGTACTGTAAGTCACTGGTCACTAATGTAGCAATGTATATTATCCATGTCCTGTATTGTACTGTATTGTAAGTCACTGGTCACTAATGTAGCAATGTATATTATCCATGTCCTGTATTGTACTGTACTGTAAGTCACTGGTCACCAATGTAGCAATGTATATTATCCATGTCCTGTATTGTACTGTACTGTAAGTCACTGGTCACCAATGTATATTATCCATGTCCTGTATTGTATTGTACTGTAAGTCACTGGTCACCAATGTAGCAATGTATATTATCCATGTCCTGTATTGTACTGTACTGTAAGTCACTGGTCACTAATGTAGCAATGTATATTATCCATGTCCTGTACTGTACTGTACTGTAAGTCACTGGTCACCAATGTAGCAATGTATATTATCCATGTCCTGTATTGTATTGTACTGTAAGTCACTGGTCACTAATGTAGCAATGTATATTATCCATGTCCTGTATTGTACTGTACTGTAAGTCACTGGTCACCAATGTAGCAATGTATATTATCCATGTCCTGTACTGTACTGTAAGTCACTGGTCACCAATGTATATTATCCATGTCCTGTATTGTACTGTACTGTAAGTCACTGGTCACCAATGTATATTATCCATGTCCTGTATTGTACTGTACTGTAAGTCACTGGTCACCAATGTATATTATCCATGTCCTGTATTGTACTGTACTGTAAGTCACTGGTCACCAATGTAGCAATGTATATTATCCATGTCCTGTACTGTACTGTAAGTCACTGGTCACCAATGTATATTATCCATGTCCTGTATTGTACTGTACTGTAAGTCACTGGTCACCAATGTATATTATCCATGTCCTGTATTGTACTGTACTGTAAGTCACTGGTCACTAATGTAGCAATGTATATTATCCATGTCCTGTATTGTATTGTACTGTAAGTCACTGGTCACTAATGTAGCAATGTATATTATCCATGTCCTGTATTGTACTGTACTGTAAGTCACTGGTCACCAATGTAGCAATGTGTATTATCCATGTCCTGTACTGTACTGTAAGTCACTGGTCACCAATGTATATTATCCATGTCCTGTATTGTACTGTACTGTAAGTCACTGGTCACTAATGTAGCAATGTATATTATCCATGTCCTGTACTGTACTGTAAGTCACTGGTCACTAATGTAGCAATGTATATTATCCATGTCCTG
The DNA here is from genome assembly GCA_031769625.1 of Taudactylus pleione. Lineage (NCBI taxonomy): Eukaryota > Metazoa > Chordata > Amphibia > Anura > Myobatrachidae > Taudactylus > Taudactylus pleione. The sequence goes on from JAUIMM010000557.1 coordinate 713,661, forward strand.
TATTGTACTGTAAGTCACTGGTCAGCAATGTAGCAATGTATATTATCCATGTCCTGTATTGTACTGTACTGTAAGTCACTGGTCACTAATGTAGCTATGTATATTATCCATGTCCTGTACTGTACTGTAAGTCACTGGTCACCAATGTATATTATCCATGTCCTGTATTGTACTGTACTGTAAGTCACTGGTCACCAATGTATATTATCCATGTCCTGTATTGTACTGTACTGTAAGTCACTGGTCACCAATGTATATTATCCATGTCCTGTATTGTACTGTACTGTAAGTCACTGGTCACCAATGTAGCAATGTATATTATCCATGTCCTGTACTGTACTGTACTGTAAGTCACTGGTCACCAATGTATATTATCCATGTCCTGTATTGTACTGTACTGTAAGTCACTGGTCACCAATGTATATTATCCATGTCCTGTATTGTACTGTACTGTAAGTCACTGGTCACCAATGTATATTATCCATGTCCTGTATTGTACTGTACTGTAAGTCACTGGTCACCAATGTAGCAATGTATATTATCCATGTCCTGTATTGTACTGTACTGTAAGTCACTGGTCACTAATGTAGCAATGTATATTATCCATGTCCTGTATTGTACTGTACTGTAAGTCACTGGTCACCAATGTAGCAATGTATATTATCCATGTCCTGTATTGTACTGTACTGTAAGTCACTGGTCACTAATGTAGCTATGTATATTATCCATGTTCTGTATTGTATTGTACTGTAAGTCACTGGTCACTAATGTAGCAATGTATATTATCCATGTCCTGTATTGTACTGTACTGTACTGTAAGTCACTGGTCAGCAATGTATATTATCCATGTCCTGTATTGTACTGTACTGTAAGTCACTGGTCAGCAATGTATATTATCCATGTCCTGTATTGTACTGTACTGTAAGTCACTGGTCACCAATGTAGCAATGTATATTATCCATGTCCTGTATTGTACTGTACTGTAAGTCACTGGTCACCAATATAGCAATGTATATTATCCATGTCCTGTATTGTACTGTACTGTAAGTCACTGGTCACCAATGTAGCAATGTATATTATCCATGTCCTGTACTGTACTGTAAGTCACTGGTCACCAATGTATATTATCCATGTCCTGTATTGTACTGTACTGTAAGTCACTGGTCACTAATGTAGCAATGTATATTATCCATGTCCTGTATTGTACTGTACTGTAAGTCACTGGTCACCAATGTATATTATCCATGTCCTGTATTGTACTGTACTGTAAGTCACTGGTCACCAATGTAGCAATGTATATTATCCATGTCCTGTACTGTACTGTAAGTCACTGGTCACCAATGTATATTATCCATGTCCTGTATTGTACTGTACTGTAAGTCACTGGTCACTAATGTAGCAATGTATATTATCCATGTCCTGTATTGTACTGTAAGTCACTGGTCACTAATGTAGCTATGTATATTATCCATGTCCTGTATTGTACTGTACTGTAAGTCACTGGTCACCAATATAGCAATGTATATTATCCATGTCCTGTACTGTACTGTAAGTCACTGGTCACCAATGTATATTATCCATGTCCTGTATTGTACTGTACTGTAAGTCACTGGTCACTAATGTAGCAATGTATATTATCCATGTCCTGTATTGTACTGTACTGTAAGTCACTGGTCACCAATGTATATTATCCATGTCCTGTATTGTACTGTACTGTAAGTCACTGGTCACTAATGTAGCAATGTATATTATCCATGTCCTGTATTGTACTGTACTGTAAGTCACTGGTCACTAATGTAGCAATGTATATTATCCATGTCCTGTATTGTACTGTACTGTAAGTCACTGGTCACTAATGTATATTATCCATGTCCTGTATTGTACTGTACTGTAAGTCACTGGTCACCAATGTAGCAATGTATATTATCCATGTCCTGTATTGTACTGTAAGTCACTGGTCACCAATGTATATTATCCATGTCCTGTATTGTACTGTACTGTAAGTCACTGGTCACCAATGTATATTATCCATGTCCTGTATTGTACTGTACTGTAAGTCACTGGTCACCAATATAGCAATGTATATTATCCATGTCCTGTATTGTACTGTACTGTAAGTCACTGGTCACTAATGTAGCAATGTATATTATCCATGTCCTGTACTGTACTGTAAGTCACTGGTCACCAATGTAGCAATGTATATTATCCATGTCCTGTATTGTACTGTACTGTAAGTCACTGGTCACCAATGTAGCAATGTATATTATCCATGTCCTGTACTGTACTGTACTGTAAGTCACTGGTCACCAATGTAGCAATGTATATTATCCATGTCCTGTATTGTACTGTAAGTCACTGGTCACCAATGTATATTATCCATGTCCTGTATTGTACTGTACTGTAAGTCACTGGTCACTAATGTAGCAATGTATATTATCCATGTCCTGTATTGTACTGTACTGTAAGTCACTGGTCACCAATATAGCAATGTATATTATCCATGTCCTGTATTGTACTGTACTGTAAGTCACTGGTCACCAATGTAGCAATGTATATTATCCATGTCCTGTACTGTAAGTCACTGGTCACTAATGTAGCAATGTATATTATCCATGTCCTGTATTGTACTGTACTGTACTGTACTGTACTGTAAGTCACTGGTCAGCAATGTAGCAATGTATATTATCCATGTCCTGTATTGTATTGTACTGTAAGTCACTGGTCACTAATGTAGCAATGTATATTATCCATATCCTGTATTGTACTGTAAGTCACTGGTCACTAATGTATATTATCCATGTCCTGTATTGTACTGTAAGTCACTGGTCACTAATGTAGCAATGTATATTATCCATGTCCTGTATTGTACTGTACTGTAAGTCACTGGTCACTAATGTAGCAATGTATATTATCCATATCCTGTATTGTACTGTACTGTAAGTCACTGGTCACCAATGTAGCAATGTATATTATCCATGTCCTGTATTGTACTGTAAGTCACTGGTCACCAATGTATATTATCCATGTCCTGTATTGTACTGTACTGTAAGTCACTGGTCACTAATGTAGCAATGTATATTATCCATGTCCTGTACTGTACTGTACTGTAAGTCACTGGTCACCAATGTAGCAATGTATATTATCCATGTCCTGTACTGTACTGTAAGTCACTGGTCACCAATGTATATTATCCATGTCCTGTATTGTACTGTACTGTAAGTCACTGGTCACCAATGTAGCAATGTATATTATCCATGTCCTGTACTGTACTGTAAGTCACTGGTCACCAATGTATATTATCCATGTCCTGTATTGTACTGTACTGTAAGTCACTGGTCACTAATGTAGCAATGTATATTATCCATGTCCTGTATTGTACTGTACTGTAAGTCACTGGTCACCAATGTAGCAATGTATATTATCCATGTCCTGTACTGTACTGTAAGTCACTGGTCACCAATGTATATTATCCATGTCCTGTATTGTACTGTACTGTAAGTCACTGGTCACCAATGTATATTATCCATGTCCTGTATTGTACTGTACTGTAAGTCACTGGTCACTAATGTAGCAATGTATATTATCCATGTCCTGTATTGTACTGTACTGTAAGTCACTGGTCACCAATGTAGCAATGTATATTATCCATGTCCTGTATTGTACTGTAAGTCACTGGTCACCAATGTATATTATCCATGTCCTGTATTGTACTGTACTGTAAGTCACTGGTCACTAATGTAGCAATGTATATTATCCATGTCCTGTACTGTACTGTACTGTAAGTCACTGGTCACCAATGTAGCAATGTATATTATCCATGTCCTGTACTGTACTGTAAGTCACTGGTCACCAATGTATATTATCCATGTCCTGTATTGTACTGTACTGTAAGTCACTGGTCACCAATGTAGCAATGTATATTATCCATGTCCTGTACTGTACTGTAAGTCACTGGTCACCAATGTATATTATCCATGTCCTGTATTGTACTGTACTGTAAGTCACTGGTCACTAATGTAGCAATGTATATTATCCATGTCCTGTATTGTACTGTACTGTAAGTCACTGGTCACCAATGTAGCAATGTATATTATCCATGTCCTGTACTGTACTGTAAGTCACTGGTCACCAATGTATATTATCCATGTCCTGTATTGTACTGTACTGTAAGTCACTGGTCACCAATGTATATTATCCATGTCCTGTATTGTACTGTACTGTAAGTCACTGGTCACTAATGTAGCAATGTATATTATCCATGTCCTGTATTGTACTGTACTGTAAGTCACTGGTCACTAATGTAGCAATGTATATTATCCATGTCCTGTACTGTACTGTACTGTAAGTCACTGGTCACCAATGTAGCAATGTATATTATCCATGTCCTGTACTGTACTGTAAGTCACTGGTCACTAATGTAGCAATGTATATTATCCATGTCCTGTATTGTACTGTACTGTACTGTACTGTAAGTCACTGGTCAGCAATGTAGCAATGTATATTATCCATGTCCTGTATTGTATTGTACTGTAAGTCACTGGTCACTAATGTAGCAATGTATATTATCCATATCCTGTATTGTACTGTAAGTCACTGGTCACTAATGTATATTATCCATGTCCTGTATTGTACTGTAAGTCACTGGTCACTAATGTAGCAATGTATATTATCCATGTCCTGTATTGTACTGTACTGTAAGTCACTGGTCACTAATGTAGCAATGTATATTATCCATATCCTGTATTGTACTGTACTGTAAGTCACTGGTCACCAATGTAGCAATGTATATTATCCATGTCCTGTATTGTACTGTAAGTCACTGGTCACCAATGTATATTATCCATGTCCTGTATTGTACTGTACTGTAAGTCACTGGTCACTAATGTAGCAATGTATATTATCCATGTCCTGTACTGTACTGTACTGTAAGTCACTGGTCACCAATGTAGCAATGTATATTATCCATGTCCTGTACTGTACTGTAAGTCACTGGTCACCAATGTATATTATCCATGTCCTGTATTGTACTGTACTGTAAGTCACTGGTCACCAATGTAGCAATGTATATTATCCATGTCCTGTACTGTACTGTAAGTCACTGGTCACCAATGTATATTATCCATGTCCTGTATTGTACTGTACTGTAAGTCACTGGTCACTAATGTAGCAATGTATATTATCCATGTCCTGTATTGTACTGTACTGTAAGTCACTGGTCACCAATGTAGCAATGTATATTATCCATGTCCTGTACTGTACTGTAAGTCACTGGTCACCAATGTATATTATCCATGTCCTGTATTGTACTGTACTGTAAGTCACTGGTCACCAATGTATATTATCCATGTCCTGTATTGTACTGTACTGTAAGTCACTGGTCACTAATGTAGCAATGTATATTATCCATGTCCTGTATTGTACTGTACTGTAAGTCACTGGTCACTAATGTAGCAATGTATATTATCCATGTCCTGTACTGTACTGTACTGTAAGTCACTGGTCACCAATGTAGCAATGTATATTATCCATGTCCTGTACTGTACTGTAAGTCACTGGTCACCAATGTATATTATCCATGTCCTGTATTGTACTGTACTGTAAGTCACTGGTCACTAATGTAGCTATGTATATTATCCATGTCCTGTATTGTACTGTACTGTACTGTACTGTAAGTCACTGGTCAGCAATGTAGCAATGTATATTATCCATGTCCTGTATTGTATTGTACTGTAAGTCACTGGTCACTAATGTAGCAATGTATATTATCCATATCCTGTATTGTACTGTAAGTCACTGGTCACTAATGTATATTATCCATGTCCTGTATTGTACTGTAAGTCACTGGTCACTAATGTAGCAATGTATATTATCCATGTCCTGTATTGTACTGTATTGTAAGTCACTGGTCACTAATGTAGCTATGTATATTATCCATGTCCTGTATTGTACTGTACTGTAAGTCACTGGTCACTAATGTAGCAATGTATATTATCCATATCCTGTATTGTACTGTACTGTAAGTCACTGGTCACTAATGTATATTATCCATGTCCTGTATTGTACTGTAAGTCACTGGTCACTAATGTATATTATCCATGTCCTGTATTGTACTGTATTGTAAGTCACTGGTCACTAATGTAGCAATGTATATTATCCATGTCCTGTATTGTACTGTACTGTAAGTCACTGGTCACTAATGTAGCTATGTATATTATCCATGTCCTGTATTGTACTGTACTGTAAGTCACTGGTCACTAATGTAGCAATGTATATTATCCATGTCCTGTATTGTACTGTACTGTAAGTCACTGGTCACTAATGTAGCAATGTATATTATCCATGTCCTGTATTGTACTGTACTGTAAGTCACTGGTCAGCAATGTATATTATCCATGTCCTGTATTGTACTGTACTGTAAGTCACTGGTCACCTGTTTGTTAATGTACTGTGTAAGGCGCTGCGGAACACTTGTGGCGCCATATAAATAAACGATGATGATAATGATTATTAGAATCCTGTTCTGACATTAATAGAAAAGTTTTGTGTTAATTTTTTGTCAACTCCAATATTATCGCCGTCCTCCTGAGCGACCGTTTTATGGTTCATTTCATTAGAATAAATCAATGGTTTTGTAGGGCAAACATTAGTCCACGTTCTGTTACTATTTATTTGCCGTAATTAGCGCTCGCTATTGTCGAAGCTGGTTTAGTGGCTGAGACAGAATCAGTGTAAAATTAGCTTGGAGCGACGCCATTTTGCGAATGGCCGTCCAGCGCCATTTTTAAGTTACAACTCACGAGCTAAGTACAGATGGCAATGTATTTGATAATCCTTTTAGAAGCCATGACAGGCGCATTCTGGGGACAACCTTGCTTAGAGAAATACCAAACAGCTAGAAAAACAGCTTCCTGAGAAAAGTACATAGAAAAGACAATACACCAGGAACTGTGGGTGTTTTACATGTAAAGGGAGAGACCCCACATGGGGACAGGTGTAGCTGTGGCAATTGTAATATGGCCCAGACACTTGAATTTGACTGAATGAACAATGGTAAGAAATCTGCTTGAAAAGAACTGACACAGGTACTAAGTAGGCAGAAGAAAACTTTTAAACTCACTGTCAGACAGGCCGGCACCAGCACGGCTGGAGGTCTCCACCCTGTTTGAGAGTGAAATTCATTACTAATAACACATTTGCATTGCAGTTAAAAATGTTAGTGAGGAAAGGTATGATTATATATATATATATATATATATAAACACCGCACAGCTGCGCTGTTAACATGACGCACATTAGCGAATGCACAATATCCTGCATGCGAACGCTGTTTATTAGCTGCATGCGTGCGCATCTGCCCCAAATCAGATAAACCTAACTAGCGTCTTTTCTCATATCCCTAATACTTACACACTGCACACTCACATAAAAGGTTCCAAAGCTATAAAGTATAAGATTCAAGTTTTATTCATTTATTACAAATACTGTGAAATAAAAGCTATTTTGGTATCTAAGGTTTAATACATGATAAGTAAGCCGTGTTTGGTGATATACTGATCTGCACTTTCTCAACAGCTTTCCGGTATCATCGGTGTGAAGATCGCAACATGCATTCTCAACTTATGGACCGTAGAGATATAAAGCACCAAAATGTATTTTGTGAAACCAACAGCCTAGATTTGCATGCAGGGGGAATAGAGGAGACCATAGGCTGTCGGAGGCTGTTCTGTGTCCATTTGAATCAACCTGTTAAATATCCTGTAACAGATGCACCCGCACTGGGAACCAATGAAACCATGCCAAACTTTTCTATTGTATAGTCTATTTCTGTAAGGGTATATATATATATATATATATATATATATATATATATATATATATATGTGGGTTCTGACCCCAATCTGGAGTCTTCATGCTGATGCTGTTGATGAAGGTTTCTTATGGATGCCGGTAACTGGTCCCAGAGCGCGTGCGTATGTATAACTGTATCTTGGGTCTGTATAATTTCTTTGTGCTAAATTGTACTTAGATCACAGCGTGTAACTATCTGTACTTTACTTGAATAATACTTTGTGCTTTGGAAACGCATGTTCAAGGTCTGAAGGCATTTATTTACGGTATGACTGCGTATGCAAATAGCGTCTATTTTAGAAGGTATAGGCAGGAGCGTATAGAGGTTAGAATTCAGTATCCTTACTATGGTCACACTAACCGCACAGCCTCCTCGCACAGGGTCCCTGGTTGGAGTTGGCGATGTGATTTCTCAGCAGCTGGTGGAGAGGACGGGACTGAGAGGCCACAACGTACAGAGGACTATAAAGATGATGGGAGTAGGGTTCTTCTTTGTGGTAAGATCTTTACTCATAGCTGGGTGTATACTCCATTGTCTCCCTACATTACCCTCATAGCTGGCTGTATACTCCATTATCTCTCTACATTACCCTCATAGCTGGGTGTATACTCCATTGTCTCCCTACATTACCCTCATAGCTGGCTGTATACTCCATTATCTCTCTACATTACCCTCATAGCTGGCTGTATACTCCATTGTCTCCCTACATTACCCTCATAGCTGGCTGTATACTCCATTATCTCTCTACATTACCCTCATAGCTGGCTGTATACTCCATTGTCTCCCTACGTTACCCTCATAGCTGGCTCTATACTCCATTGTCTCCCTACATTACCTTCATAGCTGGCTGTATACTCCATTATCTCTCTACATTACCCTCATAGCTGGCTGTATACTCCATTGTCTCCCTACATTACCCTCATAGCTGGCTGTATACTCCATTATCTCTCTACATTACCCTCATAGCTGGCTGTATACTCCATTGTCTCCCTACGTTACCCTCATAGCTGGCTCTATACTCCATTGTCTCCCTACATTACCCTCATAGCTGGGTGTATACTCCATTGTCTCCCTACATTACCCTCATAGCTGGCTGTATACTCTATTATCTCCCTACATTACCCTCATAGCTGGCTGTATACTCCATTATCTCCCTACATTACCCTCATAGCTGGCTGTATACTCCATTATCTCCCTACATTACCCTCATAGCTGGCTGTATACTCCATTGTCTCCCTACGTTACCCTCATAGCTGGCTCTATACTCCATTGTCTCCCTACATTACCCTCATAGCTGGGTGTATACTCCATTGTCTCCCTACGTTACCCTCATAGCTGGCTGTATACTCCATTATCTCCCTACATTACCCTCATAGCTGGCTGTATACTCCATTGTCTCCCTACATTACCCTCATAGCTGGGTGTATACTCCATTATCTCCCTACATTACCCTCATAGCTGGGTGTATACTCCATTGTCTCCCTACATTACCCTCATAGCTGGGTGTATACTCCATTGTCTCCCTACGTTACCCTCATAGCTGGGTGTATACTCCATTGTCTCCCTACGTTACCCTCATAGCTGGCTGTATACTCCATTATCTCCCTACGTTACCCTCATAGCTGGCTGTATACTCCATTATCTCCCTACGTTACCCTCATAGCTGGGTGTATACTCCATTGTCTCCCTACGTTACCCTCATAGCTGGGTGTATACTCCATTGTCTCCCTACGTTACCCTCATAGCTAGCTGTATACTCCATTGTCTCCCTACGTTACCCTCATAGCTGGCTGTATACTCCATTGTCTCCCTACATTACCCTCATAGCTGGCTGTATACTCCATTGTCTCCCTACATTACCCTCATAGCTGGCTGTATACTCCATTGTCTCCCTACATTACCCTCATACCTGGCTGTATACTCCATTATCTCCCTACATTACCCTCATAGCTGGCTGTATACTCCATTATCTCCCTACATTACCCTCATAGCTGGCTGTATACTCCATTATCTCCCTACATTACCCTCATAGCTGGCTGTATACTCCATTATCTCCCTACATTACCCTCATAGCTGGGTGTATACTCCATTGTCTCCCTACATTACCCTCATAGGACTGGGCCGGGTGTGTGGCTGGGGTGCAGGACTGGGCCGGGTGTGTGGCTGGGGTGCAGGACTGGGCCGGGTGTGTGGCTGGGGTGCAGGACTGGGCCGGGCGTGTGGCTGGGGTGCAGGACTGGGCCGGGCGTGTGGCTGGGGTGCAGGACTGGGCCGGGCGTGTGGCTGGGGTGCAGGACTGGGCCGGGCGTGTGGCTGGGGTGCAGGACTGGGCCGGGCGTGTGGCTGGGGTGCAGGACTGGGCCGGGCGTGTGGCTGGGGTGCAGGACTGGGCCGGGCGTGTGGCTGGGGTGCAGGACTGGGCGTGTGGCTGGGGTGCAGGACTGGGCCGGGCCGGTAGAATATAGATGTTGGATGGAGGATCCATATGATAATTGGCAGCACTGTTGGTTCCTTCTCAGGGCCCTGTTGTCGGAGGCTGGTACAAAGTCCTTGATGGGCTGATTCCTGGAAGTAGTAAGTCCGTAGCCCTAAGGAAGATGCTGGTGGACCAGGTAAGTGTGGCTGATATGTCCACGTAATGATGGAGGGATAGGTCCTGTGCTGCTAAATGTTATTCTATCAGATGATCTGTGCTGCACTATCTAGGGCAGGAGTAGGGAGCAGGTGATCAGTATTGCACTGTATAGGGCAGGAGAAGGGGGCAGGTGATCAGTATTGCACTGTATAGGGCAGGAGTAGGGAGCAGATGGTCAGTATTGCACTGTGTAGGGCAGGAGTAGGGGGCAGGTTATCAGTATTGCACTGTATAGAGCAGGAGCAGGGATCAGATGGTCAGTATTGCACTGTATAGAGCAGGAGTAGGGAGCAGGTGATCAGTATTGCACTGTATAGGGCAGGAGTAGGGAGCAGATGGTCAGTATTGCACTGTGTAGGGCAGGAGTAGGGGGCAGGTGATCAGTATTGCACTGTGTAGGGCTGGAGTAGGGGGCAGGTGATCAGTATTGCACTGTATAGGGCTGGAGTAGGGGGCAGGTGATCAGTATTGCACTGTGTAGGGCTGGAGTAGGGGGCAGGTGATCAGTATTGCACTGTGTAGGGCAGGAGTAGGGAGCAGGTGATCAGTATTGCACTGTGTAGGGCAGGAGTAGGGAGCAGGTGATCAGTATTGCACTGTATAGGGCAGGAGTAGGTAGCAGATGGTCAGTATTGCACTGTGTAGGGCTGGAGTAGGGGGCAGGTGATCAGTATTGCACTGTATAGGGCAGGAGTAGGGATCAGATGGTCAGTATTGCACTGTATAGGGCAGGAGTAGGGAGCAGGTGATCAGTATTGCACTGTATAGGGCAGGAGTAGGGAGTAGGTGAGCAGTATTGCACTGTATAGAGCAGGAGTAGCTGATCAGTATTGCACTGTATAGGGCAGGAGTAGGGATCAGATGGTCAGTATTGCACTGTATAGGGCAGGAGTAGGGAACAGGTGATCAGTATTGCACTGTATAGAGCAGGAGTAGGGATCACCTGCTCTTTACAGTGCAATACTGATCACCTGCTCCCTACTCCTGCTCTATACAGTGCAATACTGATCACCTGCTCCCTACTCCTGCCCTATACAATGCAATACTGAACACCTACTCCTGCCCTATACAGTGCAATACTGACCATCTGATCCCTACTCCTGCCCTATACAGTGCAATACTGATCAGCTACTCCCTACTCCTGCCCTATACAGTGCAATACTGATCACCTGTTCCCTACTCCTGCCCTATACAGTGCAATACTGATCACATGCCCCCTACTCCTGCCCTATACAGTGCAATACTGATCACCTGCTCTATACAGTGCAATACTGATCAGTTTGCACTGTATACGGCAGGAGTAGGGAGCAGGTGATTAGTATTGCACTGTATAGGGCAGGAGTAGGGAGCAGGTGATTAGTATTGCACTGTATAGGGCAGGAGTAGGGAGCAGGTGATTAGTATTGCACTGTATACGGCAGGAGTAGGGAGCAGGTGATTAGTATTGCACTGTATAGGGCAGGAGTAGGGAGCAGGTGATTAGTATTGCACTGTATAGGGCAGGAGTAGGGAGCAGCTGGTCAGTATTGCACTGTACAGGGCAGGAGTAGGGAGCATGTGGTCAGTATTGCACTGTACAGGGCAGGAGTAGGGAGCATGTGGTCAGTATTGCACTGTATAGGGCAGTAGTAGGGAGCTGGTGGTCAGTATTGCACTCTATAGGGCAGGAGTAGGGATCAGATGGTTAGTATTGCACTGTATAGGGCAGGAGTAGGGAGCTGGGGATCAGTATTGCCCTGTATAGGGCAGGAGTAGGGATCAGATGGTCAGTATTGCACTGTATAGGGCAGGAGTAGGGAGCAGGTGATTAGTATTGCACTGTATAGGGCAGGAGTAGGGAGCAGCTGATCAGTATTGCACTGTATAGGGCAGGAGTAGGGAGCTGGGGATCAGTATTGCCCTGTATAGGGCAGGAGTAGGGAGCTGGTGATCAGCATTGCACTGTATAGGGCAGGAGTAGGGAGCTGGTGATCAGTATTGCACTGTATAGGGCAGGAGTAGGGAGCAGGTGATCAGTATTGCACTGTATAGGGCAGGAGTAGGGAGCGGGTGATTAGCGCTGTCCCTTATCTGTTCTAGGGTGGATTTGCCCCTTGCTTCCTTGGGTGCTTCCTGACCATTGTGGGGGCGCTGAATGGCCTCTCTAAGGAGGAAATCTGGGACAAGCTAAAGCGGGTGAGGTCTGGCTAATTGTTTATAATGTGTCCTATGCAATATGCTGTATATAAAACTTAGTCCTGTTATTCATAGTCCACAGACCACCTCTCTGTCTATGCTTTTATTACATACATTGTTCTCTCATACTACTCTCACCCCCTATTATATCATGGTATACACAGGGACCATCCGATGGTGTGCGGACATGGGGCCAAGTACGGTGTATGGGGCGTGGACAAGGGACGTGATGTCAGTGTATGTGGAGAGGACAGGGGACGTGATGTCAGCGTATGAGGAGAGGACAGGGGACGTGTGATGTCACAGCGTATGAGGAGAGGACAGGGGACGTGCGATGTCACAGCGTAGGAGGAGAGGACAGGGGACGTGTGATGTCAGTGTATGAGGAGAGGACAGGGGATGTGTGATGTCAGTGTATGAGGAGAGGACAGGGGACGTGTGATGTCACAGCGTATGGGGAGAGGATAGGGGACGTGTGATGTCAGTGTATGGGGAGAGGACAGCGGATGTGATGTCACAGTGTATGGGGAGAGGATAGGGGACGTGATGTCACAGTGTATGGGGAGAGGACATGGGACGTGTGATGTCACAGTGTATGAGGAGAGGACAGGGGACGTGATCTCACAGTGTATGAGGAGAGGACAGGGGACGTGTGATGTCAGTGTATGAGGAGAGGACAGGGGACGTGTGATGTCACAGTGTATGAGGAGAGGACAGGGGACGTGTGATGTCACAACGTATGAGGAGAGGACAGGGGACGTGTGATGTCACAATGTATGAGGAGAGGACAGGGGACGTGTGATGTCACAGTGTATGAGGAGAGGACAGGGGACGTGTGATGTCACAGCGTATGAGGAGAGGACAGGGGACGTGTGATGTCACAGCGTATGAGGAGAGGACAGGGGACGTGTGATGTCACAGCGTATGAGGAGAGGACAGGGGACGTGTGATGTCACAGCGTATGAGGAGAGGACAGGGGACGTGTGATGTCACAGCGTATGAGGAGAGGACAGGGGACGTGTGATGTCACAGCGTATGAGGAGAGGACAGGGGACGTGTGATGTCACAGCGTATGAGGAGAGGACAGGGGACGTGTGATGTCACAGCGTATGAGGAGAGGACAGGGGACGTGTGATGTCACAGCGTATGAGGAGAGGACAGGGGACGTGTGATGTCACAGCGTATGAGGAGAGGACAGGGGACGTGTGATGTCACAGCGTATGAGGAGAGGACAGGGGACGTGTGATGTCACAGCGTATGAGGAGAGGACAGGGGACGTGTGATGTCACAGCGTATGAGGAGAGGACAGGGGACGTGTGATGTCACAGCGTATGAGGAGAGGACAGGGGACGTGTGATGTCACAGCGTACGAGGAGAGGACAGGGGACGTGTGATGTCACAGCGTACGAGGAGAGGACAGGGGACGTGTGATGTCACAGCGTACGAGGAGAGGACAGGGGACGTGTGATGTCACAGCGTACGAGGAGAGGACAGGGGACGTGTGATGTCACAGCGTACGAGGAGAGGACAGGGGACGTGTGATGTCACAGCGTACGAGGAGAGGACAGGGGACGTGTGATGTCACAGCGTACGAGGAGAGGACAGGACGTGTGATGTCACAGCGTACGAGGAGAGGACAGGGGACGTGTGATGTCACAGCGTACGAGGAGAGGACAGGGGACGTGTGATGTCACAGCGTATGAGGAGAGGACAGGGGACGTGTGATGTCACAGCGTATGAGGAGAGGACAGGGGACGTGTGATGTCACAGCGTATGAGGAGAGGACAGGGGACGTGTGATGTCACAGCGTATGAGGAGAGGACAGGGGACGTGTGATGTCACAGCGTATGAGGAGAGGACAGGGGACGTGTGATGTCACAGCGTATGAGGAGAGGACAGGGGACGTGTGATGTCACAGCGTATGAGGAGAGGACAGGGGATGTGTGATGTCAGTGTATGAGGAGAGGACAGGGGATGTGTGATGTCAGTGTATGAGGAGAGGACAGGGGATGTGTGATGTCACAGCGTATGAGGAGAGGACAGGGGATGTGTGATGTCACAGCGTATGGGGAGAGGACAGGGGACGTGTGATGTCACAGCGTATGGGGAGAGGACAGCGGATGTGATGTCACAGTGTATGGGGAGAGGACAGGGGACGTGATGTCACAGTGTATGAGGAGAGGACAGGGGACGTGATCTCACAGTGTATGAGGAGAGGACAGGGGACGTGATCTCACAGTGTATGAGGAGAGGACATGGGACGTGATCTCACAGTGTATGAGGAGAGGACAGGGGACGTGATCTCACAGTGTATGAGGAGAGGACAGGGGACGTGATGTCACAGTGTATGAGGAGAGGACAGGGGATGTGATCTCACAGTGTATGAGGAGAGGACAGGGGACGTGATCTCACAGTGTATGAGGAGAGGACAGGGGACGTGTGATGTCACAGTGTATGAGGGGAGGACAGGGGACGTGTGATGTCACAGCGTATGAGGAGAGGACAGGGGACGTGTGATGTCACAATGTATGAGGAGAGGACAGGGGACGTGCGATGTCACAGCGTATGAGGAGAGGACGGGACGTGCGATGTCACAGCGTATGAGGAGAGGACGGGACGTGCGATGTCACAGCGTATGAGGAGAGGACAGGGGACGTGTGATGTCAGTGTATGAGGAGAGGACAGGGGATGTGTGATGTCAGTGTATGAGGAGAGGACAGGGGATGTGTGATGTCAGTGTATGAGGAGAGGACGGGACGTGTGATGTCGGTGTATGGGGAGAGGACAGGGGACGTGATGTCACAGTGTATGGGGAGAGGATAGGGGACGTGATGTCACAGTGTATGGGGAGAGGACATGGGACGTGTGATGTCACAGTGTATGAGGAGAGGACAGGGGACGTGTGATGTCAGTGTATGGGGAGAGGACAGGGGACGTGTGATGTTAGGACAGGGGACTTGATATCACACTGTGTATGGAGAGAAGACAGGGGACTTGTGACTTTGCAGGATCTGAATGTGTCAGAGAAGGGGTTACAGTCTGACCCCCTCCCCTCCCCTCCCCTGGTGTATTTCTGCCTGTGTTGTGTCTCAGATCCCATTTGTAATGTGTAATTTGTGTACTGAGCGGCTGATGGGATGAGAACAGTGGCTGCAAGATCAGGGTCAGCAGAAGCCATTACTTGTACAAACACCGCGGTGCTGTGGGAGACCACTCCTCACATTACAGGGGCACAGGTTATTACACTCTGCTATAAATACACTGTAAACACTGCGGTCCTGCTGGAGACCACTCCTCACATTACAGGGGCACAGGTTATTACACTCTGCTATAAATACATGGTAAACACTAAGTTTGTGTGTTGTCCATTCAGAGATTCGTGTATATAAATATTTGAACGTGTACTGCGCCCTGGATCAGTGACGCCATTATCATCGTCTATTTCTGACGCCGCCAGAAATTCTGCGGTGCCAGAGAGTCAGAAGAAATAACAAGACCTGTGTTACGGATACAAATAGCGCTACACAGTCGCAGATTCTGTATAAGCTGAACGTGGTACAATGACCCTCACCTACAGACGTGCCCTTATACATCTGTGCTGCAGTGGCGTTAAAAAGCCCCTCTTAGCGCGCCAGGTACCGTGGTCGCAATGCAATGCGTGTAGGGTGCAGCAGCAGAGTAGCACGGGACTGGGCGGCTCACTCATGCCAGGCTAGTTACACTGAGTGGCGTATTGAGGCTAGATGTATGAGGACACATCTGTACATAATGTGCACAGACGGGGGCAGGCGTACGGTAGTGAGGGTCCCGGGCGCTGTGACACTACCATCTAGGAGGACTAAGCACATCAATGCCGTAGGAACAATATGGCCGGTGGAGTAAGGAGAGGGAAGAGGGTAATGGTGGCTTTGTTCCAGCGCTTCAGCAGCTCAGGCGATTGGACTGTCTGTGGTCCTCCTATGCGTCTGTCGGCTGATGCTTTACTCATTGCTGTGAGATCACAGGTAGCAGATAGTTACACGCTGTGATCTAAATACAATTGGTGCAAACATATTATACAGACACACAAGGTACAGTTGTTACATACGCACGCGCTCTGGACCCAGATCCCGGCATCAAAGATGAAACCTCCGTCAACAGCAAAGCAAGAAGACTGAGCTCTAGTTTCAGAGAGCCTGCATATATACTCTAGCAGAGATAGGCAATACAATAGACCAGATTGGCATGATTCCATTGGTTCTTCTTCCTGGTTCTTCTGTTACAGTACAGTCCATAGGTCAGTTCGTATGGTCACAGTCCAGCCTCCAACAGCTCTTTGTGTCCATTTTCCCGCTGCATAATAAATTAGACTGACTGCATTACAGTAAACATTTCAATCCCTAACTCTCTATTATCCATAACTTATAGACACATGTTGCGATCTCCTCACCGATGAAACCGGAAATCTGCAAAGACACAGTGGTTTAGAATACACCAAACACAGTCTGCTTATTATGTACTAAACCTCAGATATCAAATAACATGTATTCCACAACCTTGCTAATAATGAATAAAACCTTAAATATAAACCTTAATGCTAGGGAACCTTTTTATGTAAGTGTGCAGTGTGTAAGTATTGGGGTATTGAGAAAAGATGCTAGTTAGCGTTGTGCGACTACGTGTTTGTGGAGTACACCGTGATACGTGTTTTGCAGGGTTGATCATATTATATGTTTTAGTAACTGTCAGTATTTATATAATGGGGACTTTTAACATCTTTCTATTGCGTGGGAATCACACGACGCTAAATAATAGCATCGCCGTATGTACTTATAATGTGTGAGAATCGCTAAAAATGGCGCTGGGCGGCCAATCGCAAAATAGCGTCTTGTTGCCATTCGCAAAATGGCGTAGTGCAGATTTAATTTTAAACAGATTCTGTCTCAGCCAATTATCCAGCTTCGACAAGTGATTGCTGGCTGCCGTCCTGTGTATCAGGTGTATACAGTATATTGCTGGCTGCCGTCCTGTGTATCAGGTGTATACAGTATATTGCTGGCTGCCGTCCTGTGTATCAGGTGTATACAGTATATTGCTGGCTGCCGTCCTGTGTATCAGGTGTATACAGTATATTGCTGGCTGCCGTCCTGTGTATCAGGTGTATACAGTATATTGCTGGCTGCCGTCCTGTGTATCAGGCGTATACAGTATATTGCTGGCTGCCGTCCTGTGTATCAGGCGTATACAGTATATTGCTGGCTGCCGTCCTGTGTATCAGGCGTATACAGTATATTGCTGGCTGCGCTGAGTAGGAGCAATCAGACAATGCATGGGCCAGATAAATGATTGTATAACGGGGCAATACAGGAAACAGACCTCTTATAATTTCCACTCTTTATTCTCTGATTTCAGGATTACAAAGATGCTTTAATCACAAATTACTATGTAAGTTTATAGCATGTATTATGTAGGTGTCTTTCCTGTCTCTAAGATCAATTCCTCACTACACATGTCTTTTATACAATACATCATCACCCTTTGTGCTGTACTCCTGGCTACACCTCTGTCTATCCTGTATGGTACATCCTCACCCTTCTCCTGTCTCTGTACTGTACTCCTGACTACGCCTCTGTCTATCCTGTGTGGTACATCCTCACCCTTCTCCCGTCTCTGTACTGTACTGTACTCCTGACTACACCTCTGTCTATCCTGTGTGGTACATCCTCACCCTTCTCCCGTCTCTGTACTGTACTCCTGACTACACCTCTGTCTATCCTGTATGGTACATCCTCACCCTTCTCCTATCTCTGTACTGTACTCCTGACTACACCTCTGTCTATCCTGTGTGGTACATCCTCACCCTTCTCCTGTCTCTGTACTGTACTCCTGACTACACCTCTGTCTATCCTGTATGGTACATCCTCACCCTTCTCCCGTCTCTGTACTGTACTCCTGGCTACACCTCTGTCTATCCTGTATGGTATATCCTCACCCTTCTCCCGTCTCTGTACTGTACTCCTGACTACACCTCTGTCTATCCTGTATGGTACATCCTCACCCTTCTCCTGTCTCTGTACTGTACTCCTGACTACACCTCTGTCTATCCTGTGTGGTACATCCTCACCCTTCTCCTGTCTCTGTACTGTACTCCTGACTACACCTCTGTCTATCCTGTATGGTACATCCTCACCCTTCTCCTATCTCTGTACTGTACTCCTGGCTACACCTCTGTCTATCCTGTATGGTATATCCTCACCCTTCTCCCGTCTCTGTACTGTACTCCTGACTACACCTCTGTCTATCCTGTGTGGTACATCCTCACCCTTCTCCTGTCTCTGTACTGTACTCCTGGCTACACCTCTGTCTATCCTGTGTGGTACATCCTCACCCTTCTCCTGTCTCTGTACTGTACTCCTGGCTACACCTCTGTCTATCCTGTATGGTACATCCTCACCCTTCTCCTATCTCTGTACTGTGCTCCTGACTACACCTCTGTCTATACTGTATGGTACATCCTCACCCTTCTCCCGTCTCTGTACTGTACTCCTGACTACGCCTCTGTCTATCCTGTATTGTACATCCTCACCCTTCTCCTGTCTCTGTACTGTACTCCTGGCTACACCTCTGTCTATCCTGTATGGTACATCCTCACCCTTCTCCTGACTACACCTCTGTCTATCCTGTATGGTACATCCTCACCCTTTGTACTGTACTGTACTCCTGACTACACCTCTGTCTATGCTGTATGGTACATCCTCACCCTTCTCCTATCTCTGTACTGTACTCCTGACTACACCTCTGTCTATCCTGTGTGGTACATCCTCACCCTTCTCCCGTCTCTGTACTGTACTCCTGACTACACCTCTGTCTATCCTGTATGGTACATCCTCACCCTTCTCCTATCTCTGTACTGTACTCCTGACTACACCTCTGTCTATCCTGTGTGGTACATCCTCACCCTTCTCCTGTCTCTGTACTGTACTCCTGGCTACACCTCTGTCTATCCTGTGTGGTACATCCTCACCCTTCTCCTGTCTCTGTACTGTACTCCTGACTACACCTCTGTCTATACTGTGTGGTACATCCTCTCCCGTCTCTGTACTGTACTCCTGACTACACCTCTGTCTATCCTGTGTGGTACATCCTCACCCTTCTCCTATCTCTGTACTGTGCTCCTGACTACACCTCTGTCTATCCTGTGTGGTACATCCTCACCCTTCTCCTGTCTCTGTACTGTACTCCTGACTACACCTCTGTCTATACTGTGTGGTACATCCTCACCCTTCTCCTGTCTCTGTACTGTACTCCTGACTACACCTCTGTCTATCCTGTGTGGTACATCCTCACCCTTCTCCTGTCTCTGTACTGTACTCCTGGCTACACCTCTGTCTATCCTGTGTGGTACATCCTCACCCTTCTCCCGTCTCTGTACTGTACTCCTGGCTACACCTCTGTCTATCCTGTGTGGTACATCCTCACCCTTCTCCCGTCTCTGTACTGTACTCCTGGCTACACCTCTGTCTATCCTGTATGGTACATCCTCACCCTTCTCCCGTCTCTGTACTGTACTCCTGACTACACCTCTGTCTATCCTGTGTGGTACATCCTCACCCTTCTCCTGTCTCTGTACTGTACTCCTGACTACACCTCTGTCTATCCTGTGTGGTACATCCTCTCCCTTCTCTGTCTCTGTACTGTACTCCTGGCTACACCTCTGTCTATCCTGTGTGGTACATCCTCACCCTTCTCCTATCTCTGTACTGTGCTCCTGACTACACCTCTGTCTATCCTGTGTGGTACATCCTCACCCTTCTCCTGTCTCTGTACTGTACTCCTGGCTACACCTCTGTCTATCCTGTGTGGTACATCCTCACCCTTCTCCCGTCTCTGTACTGTACTCCTGGCTACACCTCTGTCTATCCTGTATGGTACATCCTCACCCTTCTCCTGACTACACCTCTGTCTATCCTGTATGGTACATCCTCACCCTTTGTACTGTACTGTACTCCTGACTACACCTCTGTCTATACTGTATGGCACATCCTCACCCTTCTCCTGTCTCTGTACTGTACTCCTGACTACACCTCTGTGTGTCCTGTATGGTACATCCTCACCCTTCTCCTATCTCTGTACTGTACTCCTGACTACACCTCTGTGTGTCCTGTATGGTACATCCTCACCCTTCTCCTGTCTCTGTACTGTACTCCTGACTACACCTCTGTGTGTCCTGTATGGTACATCCTCACCCTTCTCCTGTCTCTGTACTGTACTCCTGACTACACCTCTGTCTATCCTGTGTGGTACATCCTCACCCTTCTACTGTACTGTACTCCTGACTACACCTCTGTCTATCCTGTATGGTACATCCTCACCCTTCTCCTATCTCTGTACTGTGCTCCTGACTACACCTCTGTCTATCCTGTGTGGTACATCCTCACCCTTCTCCTGTCTCTGTACTGTACTCCTGGCTACACCTCTGTCTATCCTGTGTGGTACATCCTCACCCTTTGTACTGTACTGTACTCCTGACTACACCTCTGTCTATCCTGTATGGTACATCCTCTCCCTTCTCCTGTCTCTGTACTGTACTCCTGACTACACCTCTGTCTATCCTGTGTGGTACATCCTCACCCTTCTCCTATCTCTGTACTGTGCTCCTGACTACACCTCTGTCTATCCTGTATGGTACATCCTCACCCTTCTCCTGTCTCTGTGCTGTACTCCTGACTACACCTCTGTCTATCCTGTGTGGTACATCCTCACCCTTCTACTGTACTGTACTCCTGGCTACACCTCTGTCTATCCTGTATGGTACATCCTCACCCTTCTCCTGTCTCTGCACTGTACTCCTGGCTACACCTCTGTCTATCCTGTATGGCACATCTTCACCCTTTGTACTGTACTGTACTCCTGACTACACCTCTGTCTATCCTGTATGGTACATCCTCACCCTTCTCCTATCTCTGTACTGTGCTCCTGACTACACCTCTGTCTATCCTGTGTGGTACATCCTCACCCTTCTCCTGTCTCTGTACTGTACTCCTGGCTACACCTCTGTCTATCCTGTGTGGTACATCCTCACCCTTTGTACTGTACTGTACTCCTGACTACACCTCTGTCTATCCTGTATGGTACATCCTCTCCCTTCTCCTGTCTCTGTACTGTACTCCTGACTACACCTCTGTCTATCCTGTGTGGTACATCCTCACCCTTCTCCTATCTCTGTACTGTGCTCCTGACTACACCTCTGTCTATCCTGTATGGTACATCCTCACCCTTCTCCTGTCTCTGTACTGTACTCCTGACTACACCTCTGTCTATCCTGTATGGTACATCCTCTCCCTTCTCCTGTCTCTGTACTGTACTCCTGACTACACCTCTGTCTATCCTGTATGGTACATCCTCACCCTTCTCCTGTCTCTGTACTGTACTCCTGACTACACCTCTGTCTATCCTGTATGGTACATCCTCACCCTTCTAATGTACTGTACTCCTGGCTACACCTCTGTCTATCCTGTATGGTACATCCTCACCCTTCTCCTGACTACACCTCTGTCTATCCTGTATGGTACATCCTCACCCTTCTCCTGTCTCTGTACTGTACTCCTGGCTACACCTCTGTCTATCCTGTATGGTACATCCTCACCCTTCTCCCGTCTCTGTACTGTACTCCTGACTACACCTCTGTCTATCCTGTATGGTACATCCTCACCCTTCTCCTATCTCTGTACTGTACTCCTGACTACACCTCTGTCTATCCTGTGTGGTACATCCTCACCCTTCTCCCGTCTCTGTACTGTACTCCTGACTACGCCTCTGTCTATCCTGTATTGTACATCCTCACCCTTCTCCTGTCTCTGTACTGTACTCCTGGCTACACCTCTGTCTATCCTGTGTGGTACATCCTCACCCTTCTCCTGTCTCTGTACTGTACTCCTGGCTACACCTCTGTCTATCCTGTGTGGTATATCCTCACCCTTCTCCCGTCTCTGTACTGTACTCCTGACTACGCCTCTGTCTATCCTGTATGGTACATCCTCACCCTTTGTACTGTACTGTACTCCTGACTACACCTCTGTCTATGCTGTATGGTACATCCTCACCCTTCTCCTATCTCTGTACTGTACTCCTGACTACACCTCTGTGTGTCCTGTATGGTACATCCTCACCCTTCTCCTGTCTCTGTACTGTACTCCTGACTACACCTCTGTGTGTCCTGTATGGTACATCCTCACCCTTCTCCTGTCTCTGTGCTGTACTCCTGACTACACCTCTGTCTATCCTGTGTGGTACATCCTCACCCTTCTCCTGTCTCTGCACTGTACTCCTGGCTACACCTCTGTCTATCCTGTATGGCACATCCTCACCCTTCTCCTATCTCTGTACTGTACTCCTGACTACACCTCTGTCTATCCTGTATGGTACATCCTCTCCCTTCTCCTGTCTCTGTACTGTACTCCTGGCTACACCTCTGTCTATCCTGTATGGTACATCCTCACCCTTCTCCTGTCTCTGCACTGTACTCCTGGCTACACCTCTGTCTATCCTGTATGGCACATCCTCACCCTTCTCCTGTCTCTGTACTGTACTCCTGACTACACCTCTGTCTATCCTGTATGGTACATCCTCACCCTTCTCCTATCTCTGTACTGTACTCCTGACTACACCTCTGTCTATCCTGTATGGTACATCCTCACCCTTCTCCTGTCTCTGTACTGTACTCCTGACTACACCTCTGTCTATCCTGTGTGGTACATCCTCACCCTTCTAATGTACTGTACTCCTGGCTACACCTCTGTCTATCCTGTATGGTACATCCTCACCCTTCTCCTGACTACACCTCTGTCTATCCTGTATGGTACATCCTCACCCTTCTCCTGTCTCTGTACTGTACTCCTGGCTACACCTCTGTCTATCCTGTATGGTACATCCTCACCCTTCTCCTGTCTCTGTACTGTACTCCTGACTACACCTCTGTCTATCCTGTATGGTACATCCTCACCCTTCTCCTATCTCTGTACTGTACTCCTGACTACACCTCTGTCTATCCTGTGTGGTACATCCTCACCCTTCTCCCGTCTCTGTACTGTACTCCTGACTACGCCTCTGTCTATCCTGTATTGTACATCCTCACCCTTCTCCTGTCTCTGTACTGTACTCCTGGCTACACCTCTGTCTATCCTGTGTGGTACATCCTCACCCTTCTCCTGTCTCTGTACTGTACTCCTGGCTACACCTCTGTCTATCCTGTGTGGTATATCCTCACCCTTCTCCCGTCTCTGTACTGTACTCCTGACTACGCCTCTGTCTATCCTGTATTGTACATCCTCACCCTTCTCCTGTCTCTGTACTGTACTCCTGGCTACACCTCTGTCTATCCTGTATGGTACATCCTCACCCTTCTCCTGACTACACCTCTGTCTATCCTGTATGGTACATCCTCACCCTTTGTACTGTACTGTACTCCTGACTACACCTCTGTCTATGCTGTATGGTACATCCTCACCCTTCTCCTATCTCTGTACTGTACTCCTGACTACACCTCTGTCTATCCTGTGTGGTACATCCTCACCCTTCTCCCGTCTCTGTACTGTACTCCTGACTACACCTCTGTCTATCCTGTGTGGTACATCCTCACCCTTCTCCTATCTCTGTACTGTACTCCTGACTACACCTCTGTCTATCCTGTATGGTACATCCTCACCCTTCTCCTGTCTCTGTACTGTACTCCTGACTACACCTCTGTCTATCCTGTATGGTACATCCTCACCCTTTGTACTGTACTGTACTCCTGACTACACCTCTGTCTATGCTGTATGGTACATCCTCACCCTTCTCCCGTCTCTGTACTGTACTCCTGACTACACCTCTGTCTATCCTGTATGGTACATCCTCACCCTTCTCCTATCTCTGTACTGTACTCCTGACTACACCTCTGTCTATCCTGTGTGGTACATCCTCACCCTTCTCCTGTCTCTGTACTGTACTCCTGACTACACCTCTGTCTATCCTGTGTGGTACATCCTCACCCTTCTCCTGTCTCTGTACTGTACTCCTGACTACACCTCTGTCTATCCTGTATGGTACATCCTCACCCTTCTCCCGTCTCTGTACTGTACTCCTGACTACACCTCTGTCTATCCTGTGTGGTACATCCTCACCCTTCTCCTGTCTCTGTACTGTACTCCTGACTACACCTCTGTCTATCCTGTGTGGTACATCCTCACCCTTCTCCCGTCTCTGTACTGTACTCCTGACTACACCTCTGTCTATCCTGTATGGTACATCCTCACCCTTCTCCTATCTCTGTACTGTACTCCTGACTACACCTCTGTCTATCCTGTGTGGTACATCCTCACCCTTCTCCTGTCTCTGTACTGTACTCCTGACTACACCTCTGTCTATCCTGTGTGGTACATCCTCACCCTTCTCCTGACTACACCTCTGTCTATCCTGTATGGTACATCCTCACCCTTCTCCTGTCTCTGTACTGTACTCCTGACTACACCTCTGTCTATACTGTGTGGTACATCCTCTCCCTTCTCCTGTCTCTGTACTGTACTCCTGACTACACCTATGTCTATCCTGTATGGTACATCCTCACCCTTCTCCTATCTCTGTACTGTGCTCCTGACTACACCTCTGTCTATCCTGTGTGGTACATCCTCACCCTTCTCCTGTCTCTGTACTGTACTCCTGACTACACCTCTGTCTATACTGTGTGGTACATCCTCTCCCTTCTCCTGTCTCTGTACTGTACTCCTGACTACACCTCTGTATCCTGTGTGGTACATCCTCACCCTTCTCCTATCTCTGTACTGTGCTCCTGACTACACCTCTGTCTATCCTGTGTGGTACATCCTCACCCTTCTCCTGTCTCTGTACTGTACTCCTGGCTACACCTCTGTCTATCCTGTGTGGTACATCCTCACCCTTCTCCCGTCTCTGTACTGTACTCCTGGCTACACCTCTGTCTATCCTGTATGGTACATCCTCACCCTTCTCCTGTCTCTGCACTGTACTCCTGGCTACACCTCTGTCTATCCTGTATGGTATATCCTCACCCTTCTCCTGACTACACCTCTGTCTATCCTGTATGGTACATCCTCACCCTTTGTACTGTACTGTACTCCTGACTACACCTCTGTCTATACTGTATGGCACATCCTCACCCTTCTCCTGTCTCTGTACTGTACTGCTGGTTACACCTCTGTCTATCCTGTATAGTATATCCTCACCCTTCTACTGTACTGTACTCCTGAGTACACCTCTATCTATCCTGTATGGTACATCCTCACCCTTCTCCTGTCTCTGTACTGTACTCCTGGTTACACCTCTGTCTATCCTGTATGGTACATCCTCACCCTTCTCCTGTCTCTGTACTGTACTCCTGGCTACACCTCTGTGTGTCCTGTATGGTACATCCTCTCCCTTCTCCTATCTCTGTACTGTACTCCTGACTACAGCTCTGTCTATCCTGTATGGTACATCCTCACCCTTCTCCTATCTCTGTACTGTACTCCTGACTACACCTCTGTGTGTCCTGTATGGTACATCCTCACCCTTCTCCTATCTCTGTACTGTACTCCTGACTACACCTCTGTGTGTCCTGTATGGTACATCCTCACCCTTCTCCTATCTCTGTACTGTACTCCTGACTACACCTCTGTGTGTCCTGTATGGTACATCCTCACCCTTCTCCTGTCTCTGTACTGTACTCCTGACTACACCTCTGTCTATCCTGTGTGGTACATCCTCACCCTTCTACTGTACTGTACTCCTGACTACACCTCTGTCTATCCTGTATGGTACATCCTCACCCTTCTCCTATCTCTGTACTGTGCTCCTGACTACACCTGTCTATCCTGTGTGGTACATCCTCACCCTTCTCCTGTCTCTGTACTGTACTCCTGGCTACACCTCTGTCTATCCTGTGTGGTACATCCTCACCCTTCTCCCGTCTCTGTACTGTACTCCTGGCTACACCTCTGTCTATCCTGTGTGGTACATCCTCACCCTTCTCCTGTCTCTGTACTGTACTCCTGGCTACACCTCTGTCTATCCTGTATGGTACATCCTCACCCTTCTCCTGTCTCTGTACTGTACTCCTGGCTACACCTCTGTCTATCCTGTATGGCACATCCTCACCCTTTGTACTGTACTGTACTCCTGACTACACCTCTGTCTATCCTGTATGGTACATCCTCTCCCTTCTCCTGTCTCTGTACTGTACTCCTGACTACACCTCTGTCTATCCTGTATGGTACATCCTCTCCCTTCTCCTATCTCTGTACTGTACTCCTGACTACACCTCTGTCTGTCCTGTATGGTACATCCTCACCCTTCTCCTATCTCTGTACTGTACTCCTGGCTACACCTCTGTCTATCCTGTATGGTACATCCTCTCCCTTCTCCTGTCTCTGTACTGTACTCCTGACTACACCTCTGTCTATCCTGTATGGTACATCCTCTCCCTTCTCCTATCTCTGTACTGTACTCCTGACTACACCTCTGTCTGTCCTGTATGGTACATCCTCACCCTTCTCCTATCTCTGTACTGTACTCCTGACTACACCTCTGTGTGTCCTGTATGGTACATCCTCACCCTTCTCCTGTCTCTGTACTGTACTCCTGACTACACCTCTGTGTGTCCTGTATGGTACATCCTCACCCTTCTCCTGTCTCTGTACTGTACTCCTGACTACACCTCTGTCTATCCTGTGTGGTACATCCTCACCCTTCTACTGTACTGTACTCCTGACTACACCTCTGTCTATCCTGTATGGTACATCCTCACCCTTCTCCCGTCTCTGTACTGTACTCCTGACTACACCTCTGTCTATCCTGTATGGCACATCCTCACCCTTCTCCTATCTCTGTACTGTACTCCTGACTACACCTCTGTCTATCCTGTATGGTACATCCTCACCCTTCTCCTATCTCTGTACTGTACTCCTGACTACACCTCTGTCTATCCTGTGTGGTACATCCTCACCCTTCTCCTGTCTCTGTACTGTACTCCTGGCTACACCTCTGTCTATCCTGTATGGTACATCCTCACCCTTCTCCTGTCTCTGCACTGTACTCCTGGCTACACCTCTGTCTATCCTGTATGGCACATCCTCACCCTTTGTACTGTACTGTACTCCTGACTACACCTCTGTCTATACTGTATGGCACATCCTCACCCTTCTCCTGTCTCTGTACTGTACTCCTGACTACACCTCTGTCTATCCTGTATGGTACATCCTCTCCCTTCTCCTGTCTCTGTACTGTACTCCTGGCTACACCTCTGTCTATCCTGTATGGTACATCCTCTCCCTTCTCCTGTCTCTGTACTGTACTCCTGACTACACCTCTGTCTATCCTGTATGGTACATCCTCACCCTTCTCCTGTCTCTGTACTGTACTCCTGACTACACCTCTGTCTATCCTGTGTGGTACATCCTCACCCTTCTAATGTACTGTACTCCTGGCTACACCTCTGTCTATCCTGTATGGTACATCCTCACCCTTCTCCTGACTACACCTCTGTCTATCCTGTATGGTACATCCTCACCCTTCTCCTGTCTCTGTACTGTACTCCTGGCTACACCTCTGTCTATCCTGTATGGTACATCCTCACCCTTCTCCCGTCTCTGTACTGTACTCCTGACTACACCTCTGTCTATCCTGTATGGTACATCCTCACCCTTCTCCTATCTCTGTACTGTACTCCTGACTACACCTCTGTCTATCCTGTGTGGTACATCCTCACCCTTCTCCCGTCTCTGTACTGTACTCCTGACTACGCCTCTGTCTATCCTGTATTGTACATCCTCACCCTTCTCCTGTCTCTGTACTGTACTCCTGGCTACACCTCTGTCTATCCTGTGTGGTACATCCTCACCCTTCTCCTGTCTCTGTACTGTACTCCTGACTACACCTCTGTCTATCCTGTGTGGTATATCCTCACCCTTCTCCCGTCTCTGTACTGTACTCCTGACTACGCCTCTGTCTATCCTGTGTGGTATATCCTCACCCTTCTCCTGACTACACCTCTGTCTATCCTGTATGGTACATCCTCACCCTTTGTACTGTACTGTACTCCTGACTACACCTCTGTCTATGCTGTATGGTACATCCTCACCCTTCTCCTATCTCTGTACTGTGCTCCTGACTACACCTCTGTCTATCCTGTGTGGTACATCCTCACCCTTCTCCTGTCTCTGTACTGTGCTCCTGACTACACCTCTGTCTATCCTGTATGGTACATCCTCACCCTTCTCCCGTCTCTGTACTGTACTCCTGACTACACCTCTGTCTATCCTGTGTGGTACATCCTCACCCTTCTCCTGTCTCTGTACTGTACTCCTGACTACACCTCTGTCTATCCTGTATGGTACATCCTCACCCTTCTCCCGTCTCTGTACTGTACTCCTGACTACACCTCTGTCTATCCTGTGTGGTATATCCTCACCCTTCTCCTATCTCTGTACTGTGCTCCTGACTACACCTCTGTCTATCCTGTATGGTACATCCTCACCCTTCTCCTGTCTCTGTACTGTACTCCTGACTACACCTCTGTCTATCCTGTATGGTACATCCTCACCCTTCTCCCGTCTCTGTACTGTACTCCTGACTACACCTCTGTCTATCCTGTGTGGTACATCCTCACCCTTCTCCTGTCTCTGTACTGTACTCCTGGCTACACCTCTGTCTATCCTGTGTGGTACATCCTCACCCTTCTCCCGTCTCTGTACTGTACTCCTGGCTACACCTCTGTCTATCCTGTATGGTACATCCTCACCCTTCTCCTGTCTCTGCACTGTACTCCTGGCTACACCTCTGTCTATCCTGTATGGTACATCCTCACCCTTCTCCTGACTACACCTCTGTCTATCCTGTATGGTACATCCTCACCCTTTGTACTGTACTGTACTCCTGACTACACCTCTGTCTATACTGTATGGCACATCCTCACCCTTCTCCTGTCTCTGTACTGTACTGCTGGTTACACCTCTGTCTATCCTGTATAGTATATCCTCACCCTTCTACTGTACTGTACTCCTGAGTACACCTCTATCTATCCTGTATGGTACATCCTCACCCTTCTCCTGTCTCTGTACTGTACTCCTGGTTACACCTCTGTCTATCCTGTATGGTACATCCTCACCCTTCTCCTGTCTCTGTACTGTACTCCTGGTTACACCTCTGTCTATCCTGTATGGTACATCCTCACCCTTCTCCTGTCTCTGTACTGTACTCCTGGCTACACCTCTGTCTATCCTGTGTGGTACATCCTCACCCTTCTCCTGTCTCTGTACTGTACTCCTGACTACACCTCTGTCTATCCTGTATGGTACATCCTCACCCTTCTCCTATCTCTGTACTGTACTCCTGACTACACCTCTGTCTATCCTGTATGGTACATCCTCTCCCTTCTCCTATCTCTGTACTGTACTCCTGACTACAGCTCTGTCTATCCTGTATGGTACATCCTCACCCTTCTCCTGTCTCTGTACTGTACTCCTGACTACACCTCTGTCTATCCTGTGTGGTACATCCTCACCCTTCTACTGTACTGTACTCCTGACTACACCTCTGTCTATCCTGTATGGTACATCCTCACCCTTCTCCTATCTCTGTACTGTGCTCCTGACTACACCTCTGTCTATCCTGTATGGTACATCCTCTCCCTTCTCCTATCTCTGTACTGTACTCCTGACTACACCTCTGTCTATCCTGTATGGTACATCCTCACCCTTCTCCTGTCTCTGTACTGTACTCCTGACTACACCTCTGTCTATCCTGTATGGTACATCCTCTCCCTTCTCCTATCTCTGTACTGTACTCCTGACTACACCTCTGTCTGTCCTGTATGGTACATCCTCACCCTTCTCCTATCTCTGTACTGTACTCCTGACTACACCTCTGTGTGTCCTGTATGGTACATCCTCACCCTTCTCCTATCTCTGTACTGTACTCCTGACTACACCTCTGTGTGTCCTGTATGGTACATCCTCACCCTTCTCCGGTCTCTGTACTGTACTCCTGACTACACCTCTGTGTGTCCTGTATGGTACATCCTCACCCTTCTTCTGTCTCTGTACTGTACTCCTGACTACACCTCTGTCTATCCTGTGTGGTACATCCTCACCCTTCTACTGTACTGTACTCCTGACTACACCTCTGTCTATCCTGTATGGTACATCCTCACCCTTCTCCTATCTCTGTACTGTGCTCCTGACTACACCTCTGTCTATCCTGTGTGGTACATCCTCACCCTTCTCCTGTCTCTGTACTGTACTCCTGACTACACCTCTGTCTATCCTGTATGGTACATCCTCACCCTTCTCCTGTCTCTGTACTGTACTCCTGACTACACCTCTGTCTATCCTGTATGGTACATCCTCACCCTTCTCCTGTCTCTGTGCTGTACTCCTGACTACACCTCTGTCTATCCTGTATGGTACATCCTCACCCTTCTCCCGTCTCTGTACTGTACTCCTGACTACACCTCTGTCTATCCTGTATGGTACATCCTCACCCTTCTCCTATCTCTGTACTGTGCTCCAGACTACACCTCTGTCTATCCTGTGTGGTACATCCTCACCCTTCTCCTGTCTCTGTACTGTACTCCTGGCTACACCTCTGTCTATCCTGTATGGCACATCCTCACCCTTTGTACTGTACTGTACTCCTGACTACACCTCTGTCTATACTGTATGGCACATCCTCACCCTTCTCCTGTCTCTGTACTGTACTCCTGACTACACCTCTGTCTATCCTGTGTGGTACATCCTCACCCTTCTCCTGTCTCTGTACTGTACTCCTGACTACACCTCTGTCTATCCTGTGTGGTACATCCTCACCCTTCTAATGTACTGTACTCCTGGCTACACCTCTGTCTATCCTGTATGGTACATCCTCACCCTTCTCCTGACTACACCTCTGTCTATCCTGTATGGTACATCCTCACCCTTCTCCTGACTACACCTCTGTCTATCCTGTATGGTACATCCTCACCCTTCTCCTGACTACACCTCTGTCTATCCTGTGTGGTACATCCTCACCCTTCTCCTGTCTCTGTACTGTACTCCTGGCTACACCTCTGTCTATCCTGTATGGTACATCCTCACCCTTCTCCTGTCTCTGTACTGTACTCCTGGTTACACCTCTGTCTATCCTGTATGGTACATCCTCACCCTTCTACTGTACTGTACTCCTGAGTACACCTCTATCTATCCTGTATGGTACATCCTCACCCTTCTCCTGTCTCTGTACTGTACTCCTGGTTACACCTCTGTCTATCCTGTATGGTACATCCTCACCCTTCTCCTGTTTCTGTACTGTACTCCTGACTACACCTCTGTCTATCCTGTGTGGTACATCCTCACCCTTCTCCTGTCTCTGTACTGTACTCCTGGTTACACCTCTGTCTATCCTGTATGGTACATCCTCACCCTTCTCCTGTCTCTGTACTGTACTCCTGGCTACACCTCTGTGTGTCCTGTATGGTACATCCTCTCCCTTCTCCTATCTCTGTACTGTACTCCTGACTACACCTCTGTCTATCCTGTATGGTACATCCTCACCCTTCTCCTATCTCTGTACTGTACTCCTGACTACACCTCTGTGTGTCCTGTATGGTACATCCTCACCCTTCTCCTATCTCTGTACTGTACTCCTGACTACACCTCTGTGTGTCCTGTATGGTACATCCTCACCCTTCTCCTGTCTCTGTACTGTACTCCTGACTACATCTCTGCGTGTCCTGTATGGTACATCCTCACCCTTCTCCTGACTACACCTCTGTCTATCCTGTGTGGTACATCCTCACCCTTCTCCTGTCTCTGTACTGTACTCCTGACTACACCTCTGTCTATCCTGTGTGGTACATCCTCACCCTTCTCCTGTCTCTGTACTGTACTCCTGACTACACCTCTGTCTATCCTGTATGGTACATCCTCTCCCTTCTCCTATCTCTGTACTGTACTCCTGACTACACCTCTGTCTGTCCTGTATGGTACATCCTCACCCTTCTCCTATCTCTGTACTGTACTCCTGACTACACCTCTGTGTGTCCTGTATGGTACATCCTCACCCTTCTCCTATCTCTGTACTGTACTCCTGACTACACCTCTGTGTGTCCTGTATGGTACATCCTCACCCTTCTCCTGTCTCTGTACTGTACTCCTGACTACACCTCTGTGTGTCCTGTATGGTACATCCTCACCCTTCTCCTGTCTCTGTACTGTACTCCTGACTACACCTCTGTCTATCCTGTGTGGTACATCCTCACCCTTCTACTGTACTGTACTCCTGACTACACCTCTGTCTATCCTGTATGGTACATCCTCACCCTTCTCCTATCTCTGTACTGTGCTCCTGACTACACCTCTGTCTATCCTGTGTGGTACATCCTCACCCTTCTCCTGTCTCTGTGCTGTACTCCTGACTACACCTCTGTCTATCCTGTATGGTACATCCTCACCCTTCTCCCGTCTCTGTACTGTACTCCTGACTACACCTCTGTCTATCCTGTATGGTACATCCTCACCCTTCTCCTATCTCTGTACTGTGCTCCAGACTACACCTCTGTCTATCCTGTGTGGTACATCCTCACCCTTCTCCTGTCTCTGTACTGTACTCCTGGCTACACCTCTGTCTATCCTGTATGGCACATCCTCACCCTTTGTACTGTACTGTACTCCTGACTACACCTCTGTCTATACTGTATGGCACATCCTCACCCTTCTCCTGTCTCTGTACTGTACTCCTGACTACACCTCTGTCTATCCTGTATGGTACATCCTCTCCCTTCTCCTGTCTCTGTACTGTACTCCTGGCTACACCTCTGTCTATCCTGTATGGTACATCCTCACCCTTCTCCTGTCTCTGTACTGTACTCCTGACTACACCTCTGTCTATCCTGTGTGGTACATCCTCACCCTTCTAATGTACTGTACTCCTGGCTACACCTCTGTCTATCCTGTATGGTACATCCTCACCCTTCTCCTGACTACACCTCTGTCTATCCTGTATGGCACATCCTCACCCTTCTCCTGTCTCTGTACTGTACTCCTGACTACACCTCTGTCTATCCTGTGTGGTACATCCTCACCCTTCTACTGTACTGTACTCCTGACTACACCTCTGTCTATCCTGTGTGGTACATCCTCACCCTTCTCCTGTCTCTGTACTCTACTCCTGACTACACCTCTGTCTATCCTGTGTGGTATATCCTCACCCTTCTCCTGTCTCTGTGCTGTACTCCTGACTACACCTCTGTCTATCCTGTATGGTACATCCTCACCCTTCTCCTGTCTCTGTACTGTACTCCTGACTACACCTCTGTCTATCCTGTGTGGTATATCCTCACCCTTCTCCTATCTCTGTACTGTACTCCTGACTACACCTCTGTCTATCCTGTGTGGTATATCCTCACCCTTCTCCTGTCTCTGTACTGTACTCCTGATTACACCTCTGTCTATCCTGTATGGTACATCCTCACCCTTCTCCTGTCTCTGTACTGTACTCCTGATTACATCTCTGTCTATCCTGTATGGTATATCCTCTCCCTTCTCCTGTCTCTGTACTGTACTCCTGACTACACCTCTGTCTATCCTGTGTGGTACATCCTCACCCTTCTCCCGTCTTTGTACTGTACTCCTGACTACACCTCTGTCTATACTGTATGGTACATCCTCACCCTTCTCCTGTCTCTGTACTGTACTCCTGACTACACCTCTGTCTATCCTGTATGGTACATCCTCACCCTTCTCCTATCTCTGTACTGTACTCCTGACTACACCTCTGTCTATCCTGTATGGTACATCCTCACCCTTCTCCTGTCTCTGTACTGTACTCCTGACTACACCTCTGTCTATCCTGTATGGTACATCCTCTCCCTTCTCCTGTCTCTGTACTGTACTCCTGATTACATCTCTGTCTATCCTGTGTGGTACATCCTCACCCTTCTCCTATCTCTGTACTGTACTCCTGATTACATCTCTGTCTATCCTGTGTGGTACATCCTCACCCTTCTCCTGTCTCTGTACTGTACTCCTGGCTACACCTCTGTCTATCCTGTATGGTACATCCTCACCATTCTCCTGTCTCTGTACTGTACTCCTGACTACACCTCTGTCTATCCTGTATGGTATATCCTCTCCCTTCTCCTGTCTCTGTACTGTACTCCTGACTACACCTCTGTCTATCCTGTGTGGTATATCCTCTCCCTTCTCCTGTCTCTGTACTGTACTCCTGACTACACCTCTGTCTATCCTGTATGGTACATCCTCACCCTTCTCCTATCTCTGTACTGTACTCCTGACTACACTTCTGTCTATCCTGTGTGGTACATCCTCACCCTTCTCCCGTCTCTGTACTGTACTCCTGACTACACCTCTGTCTATCCTGTATGGCACATCCTCACCCTTCTCCTGTCTCTGTACTGTACTCCTGGCTACACCTCTGTCTATCCTGTATGGTACATCCTCACCCTTCTCCCGTCTCTGTACTGTACTCCTGACTACACCTCTGTCTATCCTGTATGGCACATCCTCACCCTTCTCCTGTCTCTGTACTGTACTCCTGGCTACACCTCTGTCTATCCTGTATGGTACATCCTCACCCTTCTCCTGTCTCTGTACTGTACTCCTGACTACACCTCTGTCTATCCTGTATGGTACATCCTCTCCCTTCTCCTGTCTCTGTACTGTACTCCTGGCTACACCTCTGTCTATCCTGTATGGTACATCCTCACCCTTCTCCTGTCTCTGTACTGTACTCCTGACTACACCTCTGTCTATCCTGTATGGTACATCCTCTCCCTTCTCCTGTCTCTGTACTGTACTCCTGACTACACCTCTGTCTATCCTGTATGGTACATCCTCTCCCTTCTCCTGTCTCTGTACTGTACTCCTGATTACATCTCTATCTATCCTGTGTGGTACATCCTCACCATTCTCCTATCTCTGTACTGTACTCCTGGCTACACCTCTGTCTATCCTGTATGGTACATCCTCACCCTTCTCCTATCTCTGTACTGTACTCCTGAGTACACCTCTGTCTATCCTGTGTGGTACATCCTCACCCTTCTCCTGTCTCTGTACTGTACTCCTGACTACACCTCTGTCTATCTTGAAGGTTACATCCTCACCCTTCTACTGTACTGTACTCCTGACTACACCTCTGTCTATCCTGTATGGTACATCCTCACCCTTCTCCTGTCTCTGTACTTTACTCCCGATTACACTTCTGTCTATACTGTGTGGTACATCCTCTCCCTTCTCCTGTCTCTGTACTGTACTCCTGGCTACACCTCTGTCTATCCTGTATGGTATATCCTCACCCTTCTCCTGACTACACCTCTGTCTATCCTGTATGGTACATCCTCACCCTTTGTACTGTACTGTACTCCTGACTACACCTCTGTCTATCCTGTATGGCACATCCTCACCCTTCTCCTGTCTCTGTACTGTACTCCTGACTACACCTCTGTCTATCCTGTCTCTGTACTGTACTCCTGACTACACCTCTGTCTATCCTGTATGGCACATCCTCACCCTTCTCCTGTCTCTGTACTGTACTCCTGACTACAACTCTGTCTATCCTGTCTCTGTACTGTACTCCTGGCTACACCTCTGTCTATCCTGTGTGGTACATCTTCACCCTTCTCCTATCTCTGTACTGTACTCCTGACTACACGTCTGTCTATCCTGTGTGGTACATCCTCACCCTTCTCCTGTCTCTGTACTGTACTCCTGACTACACCTCTGTCTATACTGTGTGGTACATCCTCACCCTTCTCCTATCTCTGTACTGTACTCCTTACTACACCTCTGTCTATCCTGTATTGTATATCCTCTCCCTTCTCCTGTCTCTGTACTGTACTCCTGGCTGCACCTCTGTCTATCCTGTATGGTACATCCTCACCCTTCTCCTATCTCTGTACTGTACTCCTGACTACACCTCTTTCTATCCTGTATGGTACATCCTCACCTTTCTCCTGTCTCTGTACTGTACTCCTGACTACACCTCTGTCTATCCTGTATTGTACATCCTCTCCCTTCTCCTGTCTCTGTTCTGTACTCCTGACTACACCTCTTTC
This sequence comes from Taudactylus pleione, assembly GCA_031769625.1. Lineage (NCBI taxonomy): Eukaryota > Metazoa > Chordata > Amphibia > Anura > Myobatrachidae > Taudactylus > Taudactylus pleione. Next base: position 750,396 of record JAUIMM010000557.1, read on the forward strand.
TATCCTGTATGGTACATCCTCACCTTTCTCCTGTCTCTGTACTGTACTCCTGACTACACCTCTGTCTATCCTGTATGGTACATCCTCACCCTTCTCCTGTCTCTGTACTGTACTCCTGGCTACACCTCTGTCTATCCTGTGTGGTACATCCTCACCCTTCTCCTGTCTCTGTACTGTACTCCTGACTACACCTCTGTCTATCCTGTATGGTACATCCTCACCCTTCTCCTGTCTCTGTACTGTACTCCTGGCTACACCTCTGTCTATCCTGTATGGTATATCCTCACCCTTCTCCTGACTACACCTCTGTCTATCCTGTATGGTACATCCTCACCCTTTGTACTGTACTGTACTCCTGACTACACCTCTGTCTATCCTGTATGGCACATCCTCACCCTTCTCCTGTCTCTGTACTGTACTCCTGACTACACCTCTGTCTATCCTGTATGGCACATCCTCACCCTTCTCCTGTCTCTGTACTGTACTCCTGACTACAACTCTGTCTATCCTGTCTCTGTACTGTACTCCTGGCTACACCTCTGTCTATCCTGTGTGGTACATCTTCACCCTTCTCCTATCTCTGTACTGTACTCCTGACTACACGTCTGTCTATCCTGTGTGGTACATCCTCACCCTTCTCCTGTCTCTGTACTGTACTCCTGACTACACCTCTGTCTATACTGTGTGGTACATCTTCACCCTTCTCCTATCTCTGTACTGTACTCCTGACTACACCTCTGTCTATCCTGTATTGTATATCCTCTCCCTTCTCCTGTCTCTGTACTGTACTCCTGACTACACCTCTGTCTATCCTGTGTGGTACATCTTCACCCTTCTCCTATCTCTGTACTGTACTCCTGACTACACCTCTGTCTATCCTGTATGGTATATCCTCACCCTTCTCCTGTCTCTGTACTGTACTCCTTACTACACCTCTGTCTATCCTGTATGGTACATCCTCACCCTTCTCCTATCTCTGTACTGTACTCCTAACTACACCTCTGTCTATCCTGTATTGTACATCCTCTCCCTTCTCCTGTCTCTGTACTGTACTCCTGACTACACCTCTGTCTATCCTGTATGGTACATCCTCACCTTTCTCCTGTCTCTGTACTGTACTCCTGGCTACACCTCTGTCTATCCTGTATGGTACATCCTCACCCTTCTCCTGTCTCTGTACTGTACTCCTGAGTACACCTCTGTCTATCCTGTATGGTACATCCTCACCCTTCTCCTGTCTCTGTACTGTACTCCTGGCTACACCTCTGTCTATCCTGTATGGTACATCCTCACCCTTCTCCTGTCTCTGTACTGTACTCCTGACTACACCTCTGTCTATCCGGTATGGTACATCCTCACCCTTCTCCTGTCTCTGTACTGTACTCCTGACTACACCTCTGTCTATACTGTGTGGTACATCCTCACCCTTCTCCTGTCTCTGTACTGTATTTCTGACTACACGTCTGTCTATCCTGTGTGGTACATCCTCACCCTTCTCCTGTCTCTGTACTGTACTCCTGACTACACCTCTGTCTATCCTGTATGGTACATCCTCACCCTTCTCCTTTCTCTGTACTGTACTCCTGACTACACCTCTGTCTATACTGTGTGGTACATCCTCACCCTTCTCCTGTCTCTGTACTGTACTCCTGACTACACCTCTGTCTATCCTGTGTGGTACATCCTCTCCCTTCTCCTATCTCTGTACTGTACTCCTGACTACACCTCTGTCTATCCTGTATGGTACATCCTCACCCTTCTCCCGTCTCTGTACTGTACTCCTGACTACACCTCTGTCTATCCTGTGTGGTATATCCTCACCCTTCTCCTATCTCTGTACTGTGCTCCTGACTACACCTCTGTCTATCCTGTATGGTACATCCTCTCCCTTCTCCTGTCTCTGTACTGTACTCCTGACTACACCTCTGTCTATCCTGTATGGTACATCCTCACCCTTCTCCTGTCTCTGTACTGTACTCCTGACTACACCTCTGTCTATCCTGTTTGGTACATCCTCACCCTTCTCCTGTCTCTGTACTGTACTCCTGACTACACCTCTGTCTATCCTGTATGGTACATCCTCACCCTTCTCCTGTCTCTGTACTGTACTCCTGACTACACCTCTGTCTATCCTGTGTGGTACATCCTCACCCTTCTCCTGTCTCTGTACTGTACTCCTGACTACACCTCTGTCTATCCTGTATGGTACATCCTCACCCTTCTCCTGTCTCTGTACTGTATTTCTGACTACACCTCTGTCTATCCTGTATGGTACATCCTCACCCTTCTCCTATCTCTGTACTGTACTCCTGACTACACCTCTGTCTATCCTGTATGGTACATCCTCACCCTTCTCCTGTCTCTGTACTGTACTCCTGACTACACCTCTGTCTATCCTGTGTGGTACATCCTCTCCCTTCTCCTGTCTCTGTACTGTACTCCTGACTACACCTCTGTCTATCCTGTGTGGTACATCCTCACCCTTCTCCTGTCTCTGTACTGTACTCCTGACTACACCTCTGTCTATCCTGTGTGGTACATCCTCTCCCTTCTCCTGTCTCTGTACTGTACTCCTGACTACACCTCTGTCTATCCTGTATGGTACATCCTCACCCTTCTCCTGTCTCTGTACTGTACTCCTGACTACATCTCTGTCTATCCTGTATGGTACATCCTCACCCTTCTCCTATCTCTGTACTGTACTCCTGACTACACCTCTGTCTATCCTGTATGGTACATCCTCACCCTTCTACTGTACTGTACTCCTGACTACACCTCTGTCTATCCTGTATGGTACATCCTCACCCTTCTCCTGTCTCTGTACTTTACTCCTGATTACACCTCTGTCTATCCTGTATGGTACATCCTCACCCTTCTCCTATCTTTGTACTGTACTATCTAATTACACCTCTGTCTATCCTGTATGGTATATCCTCACCCTTCTCCTGTCTCTGTACTGTACTCCTGACTACACCTCTGTCTATCCTGTATGGTATATCCTCACCCCTCTCGTGACTACACCTCTGTCTATCCTGTATGGTACATCCTCACCCTTCTCCTGTCTTTGTACTGTACTATCTGATTACACCTCTGTCTATCCTGTGTGGTACATCCTCACCCTTCTCCTGTCTCTGTACTGTACTCCTGAGTACATCTCTGTCTATCCTGTATGGTACATCCTCTCCCTTCTCCTGTCTCTGTTCTGTACTCCTGACTACACCTCTGTCTATCCTGTATGGTACATCCTCACCCTTCTCCTGTCTCTGTACTGTACTGTACTCCTGACTACACCTCTGTCTATCCTGTATGGTACATCCTCACCCTTCTCCTGTCTCTGTACTGTACTCCTGACTACACCTCTGTCTATCCTGTATGGTACATCCTCACCCTTCTCCTGTCTCTGTACTGTACTCCTGACTACACCTCTGTCTATCCTGTATGGTACATCCTCACCCTTCTCCTATCTCTGTACTGTACTCCTGACTACACCTCTGTCTATCCTGTATGGTACATCCTCACCCTTCTCCTGTCTCTGTACTGTACTCCTGACTACACCTCTGTCTATCCTGTATGGTACATCCTCACCCTTCTCCTGTCTCTGTACTGTACTGTACTCCTGACTACACCTCTGTCTATCCTGTATGGTACATCCTCACCCTTCTCCTGTCTCTGTACTGTACTCCTGACTACACCTCTGTCTATCCTGTATGGTACATCCTCACCCTTCTCCTATCTCTGTACTGTACTCCTGACTACACCTCTGTCTATCCTGTATGGTACATCCTCACCCTTCTCCTGTCTCTGTACTGTACTGTACTCCTGACTACACCTCTGTCTATCCTGTGTGGTACATCCTCTCCCTTCTCCTGTCTCTGTACTGTACTCCTGACTACACCTCTGTCTATCCTGTATGGTACATCCTCACCCTTCTCCTGTCTCTGTACTGTACTCCTGACTACACCTCTGTCTATCCTGTGTGGAACATCCTCACCATTCTCCTGTCTCTGTACTGTACTCCTGACTACACCTCTGTCTATCCTGTATGGTACATCCTCACCCTTCTCCTATCTTTGTACTGTACTATCTAATTACACCTCTGTCTATCCTGTATGGTACATCCTCACCTTTCTCCTGTCTCTGTACTGTACTCCTGACTACACCTCTGTCTATCCTGTATGGTACATCCTCACCCTTCTCCTGTCTCTGTACTGTACTCCTGACTACACCTCTGTCTATCCTGTATGGTACATCCTCACCCTTCTCCTGTCTCTGTACTGTACTCCTGACTACACCTCTGTCTATCCTGTGTGGAACATCCTCACCATTCTCCTGTCTCTGTACTGTACTCCTGACTACACCTCTGTCTATCCTGTATGGTACATCCTCACCCTTCTCCTGTCTCTGTACTGTACTCCTGACTACACCTCTGTCTATCCTGTGTGGTACATCCTCACCCTTCTCCTATCTTTGTACTGTACTATCTAATTACACCTCTGTCTATCCTGTATGGTACATCCTCACCTTTCTCCTGTCTCTGTACTGTACTCCTGACTACACCTCTGTCTATCCTGTGTGGTACATCCTCACCCTTCTCCTATCTTTGTACTGTACTATCTAATTACACCTCTGTCTATCCTGTGTGGTACATCCTCTCCCTTCTCTGTCTCTGTACTGTACTCCTGACTACACCTCTGTCTATCCTGTATGGTACATCCTCTCCCTTCTCCTATCTCTGTACTGTACTCCTGACTACACCTCTGTCTATCCTGTATGGTACATCCTCACCCTTCTCCTATCTCTGTACTGTACTCCTGATTACATCTCTGTCTATCCTGTGTGGTACATCCTCACCCTTCTCCTGTCTCTGTCCTGTACTCCTGACTACACCTCTGTCTATCCTGTGTGGTACATCCTCACCCTTCTCCTGTCTCTGTACTGTACTCCTGACTACACCTCTGTCTATCCTGTATGGTACATCCTCACCCTTCTCCTGTCTCTGTACTGTACTCCTGACTACACCTCTGTCTATCCTGTGTGGTACATCCTCACCCTTCTCCTGTCTCTGTCCTGTACTCCTGGCTACACCTCTGTCTATCCTGTATGGTACATCCTCACCCTTCTCCTGTCTCTGTACTGTACTCCTGACTACACCTCTGTCTATCCTGTATGGTACATCCTCACCCTTCTCCTGTCTCTGTACTGTACTCCTTACTACACCTCTGTCTATCCTGTGTGGTATATCCTCACCCTTCTCCCGTCTCTGTACTGTACTCCTGACTACACCTCTGTCTATCCTGTATGGTACATCCTCACCCTTCTCCTGTCTCTGTACTGTACTCCTGACTACACCTCTGTCTATCCTGTATGGTACATCCTCACCCTTCTACTGTACTGTACTCTTGACTACACCTCTGTCTATCCTGTATGGTACATCCTCACCCTTCTCCTGTCTCTGTACTGTACTCCTGAGTACACCTCTGTCTATCCTGTATAGTATATCCTCGCCCTTCTACTGTACTGTACTCCTGACTACACCTCTGTCTATCCTGTATGGTACATCCTCACCCTTCTCCTATCTCTGTACTGTACTCCTGACTACACCTCTGTCTATCCTGTATGGTACATCCTCACCCTTCTCCTGTCTCTGTACTGTACTCCTGACTACACCTCTGTCTATCCTGTATGGTACATCCTCACCCTTCTCCTGTCTCTGTACTGTACTCCTGACTACACCTCTGTCTATCCTGTGTGGTATATCCTCACCCTTCTACTATCTCTGTACTGTACTCCTGACTACACCTCTGTCTATCCTGTATGGTACATCCTCACCCTTCTCCTGTCTTTGTACTGTACTATCTGATTACACCTCTGTCTATCCTGTTTGGTACATCCTCACCCTTCTACTGTACTGTACTATCTGATTACACCTCTGTCTATCCTGTGTGGTATATCCTCACCCTTCTCCTATCTCTGTACTGTACTCCTGACTACACCTCTGTCTATCCTGTATGGTACATCCTCACCCTTCTCCTATCTCTGTACTGTACTCCTTACTACACCTCTGTCTATCCTGTGTGGTACATCCTCACCCTTCTCCTATCTCTGTACTTTACTCCTGACTACACCTCTGTCTATCCTGTATGGTACATCCTCACCCTTCTACTCTACTGTACTCCTGACTACACCTCTGTCTATCCTGTGTGGTACATCCTCACCCTTCTCCTGTCTCTGTACTGTACTCCTGACTACACCTCTGTCTATTCTGTGTGGTACATCCTCACCCTTCTCCTGTCTCTGTACTGTACTCCTGACTACACCTATGTCTATCTTGTGTGGTACATCCTCACCCTTCTCCTGTCTCTGTACTGTACTCCTGACACCTCTGTCTATCCTGTGTGGTACATCGTCACCCTTCTCCTGTCTCTGTACTGTACTCCTGGCTACACCTCTGTCTATCCTGTATGGTATATCCTCACCCTTCTCCTGTCTCTGTACTGTACTCCTGACTACACCTCTGTCTATCCTGTATGGTACATCCTCACCCTTCTCCTGTCTCTGTACTGTACTCCTGACTACACCTCTGTCTATCCTGTGTGGTACATCCTCACCCTTCTCCTGTCTCTGTACTGTACTCCTGACTACACCTCTGTCTATCCTGTATGGTAGATCCTGACCCTTCTACTGTACTGTACTCCTGACTACACCTCTCTCTGTCCTGCATGGTACATCCTCACCCTTCTCCTGTCTTTGTACTGTACTCCTGGCTACACCTCTGTCTATCCTGTATGGTACATCCTCACCCTTCTCCTGTCTCTGTACTGTACTCCTGACTACACCTCTGTCTATCCTGTATGGTACATCCTCTCCCTTCTCCTGTCTTTGTACTGTACTCCTGACTACACCTCTGTCTATCCTGTATGGTACATCCTCACCCTTCTCCTATCTCTGTACTGTACTCCTGACTACACCTCTGTCTATCCTGTATGGTACATCCTCACCCTTTTCCTATCTCTGTACTGTACTCCTGACTACACCTCTGTCTATCCTGTGTCGTACATCCTCACCCTTCTCCTGTCTTTGTACTGTACTCCTGATTACATCTCTGTCTATCCTGTATGGTACATCCTCACCCTTCTCCTATCTCTGTACTGTACTCCTGACTACACCTCTGTCTATCCTGTATGGTACATCCTCACCCTTCTCCTGTCTCTGTACTGTACTCCTGACTACACCTCTGTCTATCCTGTGTGGTACATCCTCACCCTTCTCCTGTCTCTGTACTGTACTCCTGGCTACACCTCTGTCTATCCTGTGTGGTACATCCTCTCCCTTCTCCTGTCTCTGTACTGTACTCTTGACTACACCTCTGTCTATCCTGTATGGTACATCCTCACCCTTCTCCTGTCTCTGTACTGTATTTCTGACTACACCTCTGTCTATCCTGTGTGGTACATCCTCACCCTTCTCCTGTCTCTGTACTGTACTCCTGACTACACCTCTGTCTATCCTGTATGGTACATCCTCACCCTTCTCCTGTCTCTGTACTGTACTCCTGACTACACCTCTGTCTATACTGTGTGGTACATCCTCACCCTTCTACTGTCTCTGTACTGTACTCCTGACTACACCTCTGTCTATCCTGTGTGGTACATCCTCACCCTTCTCCTATGTCTGTACTGTACTCCTGACTACACCTCTGTCTATCCTGTATGGTACATCCTCACCCTTCTCCTGTCTCTGTACTGTACTCCTGACTACACCTCTGTCTATCCTGTGTGGTACATCCTCACCCTTCTCCTGTCTCTGTACTGTACTCCTGACTACACCTCTGTCTATCCTGTATGGTACATCCTCACCCTTCTCCTGTCTCTGTACTGTACTCCTGGCTACACCTCTGTCTATCCTGTATGGTATATCCTCACCCTTCTCCTGTCTCTGTACTGTATTCCTGACTACACCTCTGTCTATCCTGTATGGTACATCCTCACCCTTCTCCTGACTCTGTACTGTACTCCTGGCTACACCTCTGTCTATCCTGTATGGTACATCGTCACCCTTCTCCTGTCTCTGTACTGTACTGTACTCCTGACTACACCTCTGTCTATCCTGTGTGGTACATCCTCTCCCTTCTCCTGTCTCTGTACTGTACTCCTGACTACACCTCTGTCTATCCTGTGTGGTACATCCTCACCCTTCTCCCGTCTCTGTACTGTACTCCGGACTACACCTCTGTCTATCCTGTGTGGTATATCCTCACCCTTCTCCTGTCTCTGTACTGTACTCCTGACTACACCTCTGTCTATCCTGTATGGTACATCGTCACCCTTCTCCTGTCTCTGTACTGTACTCCTGACTACACCTCTGTCTATCCTGTATGGTACATCCTCACCCTTCTCCTATGTCTGTACTGTACTCCTGACTACACCTCTGTCTATACTGTGTGGTACATCCTCTCCCTTCTCCCGTCTCTGTACTGTACTCCTGACTACACCTCTGTCTGTCCTGTATGGTACATCCTCACCCTTCTCCTATGTCTGTACTGTACTCCTGACTACACCTCTGTCTGTCCTGTATGGTACATCCTCACCCTTCTCCTATCTCTGTACTGTACTCCTGACTACACCTCTGTCTATCCTGTGTGGTACATCCTCACCCTTCTCCTGTCTCTGTACTGTACTCCTGATTACACCTCTGTCTATCCTGTATGGTACATCCTCACCCTTCTCCTGTCTTTGTACTGTACTATCTGATTACACCTCTGTCTATCCTGTGTGGTACATCCTCACCCTTCTCCTGTCTCTGTACTGTACTCCTGACTACACCTCTGTCTATCCTGTGTGGTATATCCTCACCCTTCTCCTGTCTCTGTACTGTACTCCTGACTACACCTCTGTCTATCCTGTATGGTATATCCTCTCCCTTCTCCTGTCTCTGTACTGTACTGTACTCCTGACTACACCTCTGTCTATCCTGTATGGTACATCCTCACCCTTCTCCCGTCTCTGTACTGTACTCCTGACTACACCTCTGTCTATCCTGTGTGGTACATCCTCACCCTTCTCCTGTCTCTGTACTGTACTCCTGACACCTCTGTCTATCCTGTGTGGTATATCCTCACCCTTCTCCTGTCTCTGTACTGTACTCCTGACTACACCTCTGTCTATCCTGTGTGGTACATCCTCACCCTTCTCCTGTCTCTGTACTGTACTCCTGACACCTCTGTCTATCCTGTGTGGTACATCCTCACCCTTCTCCTGTCTCTGTACTGTACTCCTGACTACACCTCTGTCTATCCTGTATGGTACATCCTCACCCTTCTCCTGTCTCTGTACTGTACTCCTGACTACACCTCTGTCTATCCTGTATGGTAGATCCTGACCCTTCTCCTGTCTCTGTACTGTACTCCTGACTACACCTCTCTCTGTCCTGCATGGTACATCCTCACCCTTCTCCTGTCTCTGTACTGTACTCCTGGCTACACCTCTGTCTATCCTGTATGGTACATCCTCACCCTTCTCCTGTCTCTGTACTGTACTCCTGACTACACCTCTGTCTATCCTGTATGGTACATCCTCACCCTTCTCCTGTCTTTGTACTGTACTCCTGGCTACACCTCTGTCTATCCTGTGTGGTACATCCTCACCCTTCTCCTATCTCTGTACTGTACTCCTGACTACACCTCTGTCTATCCTGTATGGTACATCCTCACCCTTCTCCTGTCTCTGTTCTGTACTCCTGACTACACCTCTGTCTATCCTGTATGGTACATCCTCACCCTTCTACTGTACTGTACTCTTGACTACACCTCTGTCTATCCTGTATGGTACATCCTCACCCTTCTCCTGTCTCTGTACTGTACTCCTGAGTACACCTCTGTCTATCCTGTATAGTATATCCTCGCCCTTCTACTGTACTGTACTCCTGACTACACCTCTGTCTATCCTGTATGGTACATCCTCACCCTTCTCCTATCTCTGTACTGTACTCCTGACTACACCTCTGTCTATCCTGTATGGTACATCCTCACCCTTCTCCTGTCTCTGTACTGTACTCCTGACTACACCTCTGTCTATCCTGTATGGTACATCCTCACCCTTCTCCTGTCTCTGTACTGTACTCCTGACTACACCTCTGTCTATCCTGTGTGGTATATCCTCACCCTTCTACTATCTCTGTACTGTACTCCTGACTACACCTCTGTCTATCCTGTATGGTACATCCTCACCCTTCTCCTGTCTTTGTACTGTACTATCTGATTACACCTCTGTCTATCCTGTTTGGTACATCCTCACCCTTCTACTGTACTGTACTATCTGATTACACCTCTGTCTATCCTGTGTGGTATATCCTCACCCTTCTCCTATCTCTGTACTGTACTCCTGACTACACCTCTGTCTATCCTGTATGGTACATCCTCACCCTTCTCCTATCTCTGTACTGTACTCCTTACTACACCTCTGTCTATCCTGTGTGGTACATCCTCACCCTTCTCCTATCTCTGTACTTTACTCCTGACTACACCTCTGTCTATCCTGTATGGTACATCCTCACCCTTCTACTCTACTGTACTCCTGACTACACCTCTGTCTATCCTGTGTGGTACATCCTCACCCTTCTCCTGTCTCTGTACTGTACTCCTGACTACACCTCTGTCTATTCTGTGTGGTACATCCTCACCCTTCTCCTGTCTCTGTACTGTACTCCTGACTACACCTATGTCTATCTTGTGTGGTACATCCTCACCCTTCTCCTGTCTCTGTACTGTACTCCTGACACCTCTGTCTATCCTGTGTGGTACATCGTCACCCTTCTCCTGTCTCTGTACTGTACTCCTGGCTACACCTCTGTCTATCCTGTATGGTATATCCTCACCCTTCTCCTGTCTCTGTACTGTACTCCTGACTACACCTCTGTCTATCCTGTATGGTACATCCTCACCCTTCTCCTGTCTCTGTACTGTACTCCTGACTACACCTCTGTCTATCCTGTGTGGTACATCCTCACCCTTCTCCTGTCTCTGTACTGTACTCCTGACTACACCTCTGTCTATCCTGTATGGTAGATCCTGACCCTTCTACTGTACTGTACTCCTGACTACACCTCTCTCTGTCCTGCATGGTACATCCTCACCCTTCTCCTGTCTTTGTACTGTACTCCTGGCTACACCTCTGTCTATCCTGTATGGTACATCCTCACCCTTCTCCTGTCTCTGTACTGTACTCCTGACTACACCTCTGTCTATCCTGTATGGTACATCCTCTCCCTTCTCCTGTCTTTGTACTGTACTCCTGACTACACCTCTGTCTATCCTGTATGGTACATCCTCACCCTTCTCCTATCTCTGTACTGTACTCCTGACTACACCTCTGTCTATCCTGTATGGTACATCCTCACCCTTTTCCTATCTCTGTACTGTACTCCTGACTACACCTCTGTCTATCCTGTGTCGTACATCCTCACCCTTCTCCTGTCTTTGTACTGTACTCCTGATTACATCTCTGTCTATCCTGTATGGTACATCCTCACCCTTCTCCTATCTCTGTACTGTACTCCTGACTACACCTCTGTCTATCCTGTATGGTACATCCTCACCCTTCTCCTGTCTCTGTACTGTACTCCTGACTACACCTCTGTCTATCCTGTGTGGTACATCCTCACCCTTCTCCTGTCTCTGTACTGTACTCCTGGCTACACCTCTGTCTATCCTGTGTGGTACATCCTCTCCCTTCTCCTGTCTCTGTACTGTACTCTTGACTACACCTCTGTCTATCCTGTATGGTACATCCTCACCCTTCTCCTGTCTCTGTACTGTATTTCTGACTACACCTCTGTCTATCCTGTGTGGTACATCCTCACCCTTCTCCTGTCTCTGTACTGTACTCCTGACTACACCTCTGTCTATCCTGTATGGTACATCCTCACCCTTCTCCTGTCTCTGTACTGTACTCCTGACTACACCTCTGTCTATACTGTGTGGTACATCCTCACCCTTCTACTGTCTCTGTACTGTACTCCTGACTACACCTCTGTCTATCCTGTGTGGTACATCCTCACCCTTCTCCTATGTCTGTACTGTACTCCTGACTACACCTCTGTCTATCCTGTATGGTACATCCTCACCCTTCTCCTGTCTCTGTACTGTACTCCTGACTACACCTCTGTCTATCCTGTGTGGTACATCCTCACCCTTCTCCTGTCTCTGTACTGTACTCCTGACTACACCTCTGTCTATCCTGTATGGTACATCCTCACCCTTCTCCTGTCTCTGTACTGTACTCCTGGCTACACCTCTGTCTATCCTGTATGGTATATCCTCACCCTTCTCCTGTCTCTGTACTGTATTCCTGACTACACCTCTGTCTATCCTGTATGGTACATCCTCACCCTTCTCCTGACTCTGTACTGTACTCCTGGCTACACCTCTGTCTATCCTGTATGGTACATCGTCACCCTTCTCCTGTCTCTGTACTGTACTGTACTCCTGACTACACCTCTGTCTATCCTGTGTGGTACATCCTCTCCCTTCTCCTGTCTCTGTACTGTACTCCTGACTACACCTCTGTCTATCCTGTGTGGTACATCCTCACCCTTCTCCCGTCTCTGTACTGTACTCCGGACTACACCTCTGTCTATCCTGTGTGGTATATCCTCACCCTTCTCCTGTCTCTGTACTGTACTCCTGACTACACCTCTGTCTATCCTGTATGGTACATCGTCACCCTTCTCCTGTCTCTGTACTGTACTCCTGACTACACCTCTGTCTATCCTGTATGGTACATCCTCACCCTTCTCCTATGTCTGTACTGTACTCCTGACTACACCTCTGTCTATACTGTGTGGTACATCCTCTCCCTTCTCCCGTCTCTGTACTGTACTCCTGACTACACCTCTGTCTGTCCTGTATGGTACATCCTCACCCTTCTCCTATGTCTGTACTGTACTCCTGACTACACCTCTGTCTGTCCTGTATGGTACATCCTCACCCTTCTCCTATCTCTGTACTGTACTCCTGACTACACCTCTGTCTATCCTGTGTGGTACATCCTCACCCTTCTCCTGTCTCTGTACTGTACTCCTGATTACACCTCTGTCTATCCTGTATGGTACATCCTCACCCTTCTCCTGTCTTTGTACTGTACTATCTGATTACACCTCTGTCTATCCTGTGTGGTACATCCTCACCCTTCTCCTGTCTCTGTACTGTACTCCTGACTACACCTCTGTCTATCCTGTGTGGTATATCCTCACCCTTCTCCTGTCTCTGTACTGTACTCCTGACTACACCTCTGTCTATCCTGTATGGTATATCCTCTCCCTTCTCCTGTCTCTGTACTGTACTCCTGACTACACCTCTGTCTATCCTGTGTGGTACATCCTCACCCTTCTCCTGTCTCTGTACTGTACTCCTGACACCTCTGTCTATCCTGTGTGGTATATCCTCACCCTTCTCCTGTCTCTGTACTGTACTCCTGACTACACCTCTGTCTATCCTGTGTGGTACATCCTCACCCTTCTCCTGTCTCTGTACTGTACTCCTGACACCTCTGTCTATCCTGTGTGGTACATCCTCACCCTTCTCCTGTCTCTGTACTGTACTCCTGACTACACCTCTGTCTATCCTGTATGGTACATCCTCACCCTTCTCCTGTCTCTGTACTGTACTCCTGACTACACCTCTGTCTATCCTGTATGGTAGATCCTGACCCTTCTCCTGTCTCTGTACTGTACTCCTGACTACACCTCTCTCTGTCCTGCATGGTACATCCTCACCCTTCTCCTGTCTCTGTACTGTACTCCTGGCTACACCTCTGTCTATCCTGTATGGTACATCCTCACCCTTCTCCTGTCTCTGTACTGTACTCCTGACTACACCTCTGTCTATCCTGTATGGTACATCCTCACCCTTCTCCTGTCTTTGTACTGTACTCCTGGCTACACCTCTGTCTATCCTGTGTGGTACATCCTCACCCTTCTCCTATCTCTGTACTGTACTCCTGACTACACCTCTGTCTATCCTGTATGGTACATCCTCACCCTTCTCCTGTCTCTGTTCTGTACTCCTGACTACACCTCTGTGTGTCCTGTATGGTACATCCTCACCCTTCTCCCGTCTCTGTACTGTACTCCTGACTACACCTCTGTCTATCCTGTATGGTACATCCTCACCCTTCTCCTGTCTCTGTACTGTACTCCTGACTACACCTCTGTCTATCCTGTGTGGTACATCCTCACCCTTCTACTGTACTGTACTCCTGACTACACCTCTGTCTATCCTGTGTGGTACATCCTCACCCTTCTCCTGTCTCTGTACTGTACTCCTGAGTACACCTCTGTCTATCCTGTATGGTACATCCTCACCCTTCTCCTGTCTCTGTACTGTACTCCTGGCTACACCTCTGTCTATCCTGTGTGGTACATCCTCACCCTTCTCCTGTCTCTGTACTGTACTCCTGGCTACACCTCTGTCTATCCTGTATGGTATATCCTCACCCTTCTCCTGACTACACCTCTGTCTATCCTGTATGGTACATCCTCACCCTTTCTACTGTACTGTACTCCTGACTACACCTCTGTCTATCCTGTATGGCACATCCTCACCCTTCTCCTGTCTCTGTACTGTACTCCTGACTACACCTCTGTCTATCCTGTGTGGTACATCCTCACCCTTCTCCTGTCTCTGTACTGTACTCCTGACTACACCTCTGTCTATCCTGTGTGGTACATCTTCACCCTTCTCCTATCTCTGTACTGTACTCCTGACTACACCTCTGTCTATCCTGTATTTTATATCCTCTCCCTTCTCCTGTCTCTGTACTGTACTCCTGACTACACCTCTGTCTATCCTGTGTGGTACATCTTCACCCTTCTCCTATCTCTGTACTGTACTCCTGACTACACCTCTGTCTATCCTGTATGGTATATCCTCACCCTTCTCCTGTCTCTGTACTGTACTCCTTACTACACCTCTGTCTATCCTGTATGGTACATCCTCACCCTTCTCCTATCTCTGTACTGTACTCCTAACTACACCTCTGTCTATCCTGTATTGTACATCCTCTCCCTTCTCCTGTCTCTGTACTGTACTCCTGACTACACCTCTGTCTATCCTGTATGGTACATCCTCACCTTTCTCCTGTCTCTGTACTGTACTCCTGACTACACCTCTGTCTATCCTGTATGGTACATCCTCACCCTTCTCCTGTCTCTGTACTGTACTCCTGAGTACACCTCTGTCTATCCTGTATGGTACATCCTCACCCTTCTCCTGTCTCTGTACTGTACTCCTGGCTACACCTCTGTCTATCCTGTATGGTACATCCTCACCCTTCTCCTGTCTCTGTACTGTACTCCTGGCTACACCTCTGTCTATCCTGTATGGTATATCCTCACCCTTCTCCTGACTACACCTCTGTCTATCCTGTATGGTACATCCTCACCCTTTCTACTGTACTGTACTCCTGACTACACCTCTGTCTATCCTGTATGGCACATCCTCACCCTTCTCCTGTCTCTGTACTGTACTCCTGACTACACCTCTGTCTATCCTGTGTGGTACATCCTCACCCTTCTCCTGTCTCTGTACTGTACTCCTGACTACACCTCTGTCTATCCTGTGTGGTACATCTTCACCCTTCTCCTGTCTCTGTACTGTACTCCTGACTACACCTCTGTCTATCCTGTATTTTATATCCTCTCCCTTCTCCTGTCTCTGTACTGTACTCCTGACTACACCTCTGTCTATCCTGTGTGGTACATCTTCACCCTTCTCCTATCTCTGTACTGTACTCCTGACTACACCTCTGTCTATCCTGTATGGTATATCCTCACCCTTCTCCTGTCTCTGTACTGTACTCCTTACTACACCTCTGTCTATCCTGTATGGTACATCCTCACCCTTCTCCTATCTCTGTACTGTACTCCTAACTACACCTCTGTCTATCCTGTATTGTACATCCTCTCCCTTCTCCTGTCTCTGTACTGTACTCCTGACTACACCTCTGTCTATCCTGTATGGTACATCCTCACCTTTCTCCTGTCTCTGTACTGTACTCCTGACTACACCTCTGTCTATCCTGTATGGTACATCCTCACCCTTCTCCTGTCTCTGTACTGTACTCCTGAGTACACCTCTGTCTATCCTGTATGGTACATCCTCACCCTTCTCCTGTCTCTGTACTGTACTCCTGGCTACACCTCTGTCTATCCTGTATGGTACATCCTCACCCTTCTCCTGTCTCTGTACTGTACTCCTGACTACACCTCTGTCTATCCGGTATGGTACATCCTCACCCTTCTCCTGTCTCTGTACTGTACTCCTGACTACACCTCTGTCTATACTGTGTGGTACATCCTCACCCTTCTCCTGTCTCTGTACTGTATTTCTGACTACACGTCTGTCTATCCTGTGTGGTACATCCTCACCCTTCTCCTGTCTCTGTACTGTACTCCTGACTACACCTCTGTCTATCCTGTATGGTACATCCTCACCCTTCTCCTTTCTCTGTACTGTACTCCTGACTACACCTCTGTCTATCCGGTATGGTACATCCTCACCCTTCTCCTGTCTCTGTACTGTACTCCTGACTACACCTCTGTCTATACTGTGTGGTACATCCTCACCCTTCTCCTGTCTCTGTACTGTATTTCTGACTACACCTCTGTCTATCCTGTATGGTACATCCTCACCCTTCTCCTGTCTCTGTACTGTATTTCTGACTACACCTCTGTCTATCCTGTATGGTACATCCTCACCCTTCTCCTATCTCTGTACTGTACTCCTGACTACACCTCTGTCTATCCTGTGTGGTACATCCTCACCCTTCTCCTGTCTCTGTACTGTACTCCTGACTACACCTCTGTCTATCCTGTGTGGTACATCCTCACCCTTCTCCTGTCTCTGTACTGTACTCCTGACTACACCTCTGTCTATCCTGTGTGGTACATCCTCACCCTTCTCCTGTCTCTGTACTGTACTCCTGACTACACCTCTGTCTATACTGTGTGGTACATCCTCACCCTTCTCCTGTCTCTGTACTGTACTCCTGACTACACCTCTGTCTATCCTGTGTGGTACATCCTCACCCTTCTCCTGTCTTTGTACTGTACTCCTGACTACACCTCTGTCTATCCTGTGTGGTACATCCTCACCCTTCTCCTGTCTCTGTACTGTACTCCTGATTACATCTCTGTCTATCCTGTATGGTACATCCTCACCATTCTCCTGTCTCTGTACTGTACTCCTGACTACACCTCTGTCTATCCTGTATGGTACATCCTCACCCTTCTCCTGTCTCTGTACTGTACTCCTGACTACACCTCTGTCTATCCTGTATGGTACATCCTCACCCTTCTCCTGTCTCTGTACTGTACTCCTGACTACACCTCTGTCTATCCTGTATGGTACATCCTCACCCTTCTCCTGTCTCTGTACTGTACTCCTGACTACACCTCTGTCTATCCTGTGTGGTACATCCTCTCCCTTCTCCTGTCTCTGTACTGTACTCCTGACTACACCTCTGTCTATCCTGTATGGTACATCCTCACCCTTCTCCTATCTCTGTACTGTACTCCTGACTACACCTCTGTCTATCCTGTATGGTACATCCTCTCCCTTCTCCTGTCTCTGTACTGTACTCCTGGCTACACCTCTGTCTATCCTGTGTGGTACATCCTCACCCTTCTACTGTACTGTACTCCTGACTACACCTCTGTCTATCCTGTATGGTACATCCTCACCCTTCTCCTATCTCTGTACTGTACTCCTGACTACACCTCTGTCTATCCTGTGTGGTACATCCTCACCCTTCTCCTGTCTCTGTACTTTACTCCTGATTACACCTCTGTCTATCCTGTATGGTACATCCTCACCCTTCTCCTATCTTTGTACTGTACTATCTAATTACACCTCTGTCTATCCTGTATGGTATATCCTCACCCTTCTCGTGACTACACCTCTGTCTATCCTGTATGGTACATCCTCACCCTTCTCCTGTCTCTGTACTGTACTCCTGACTACACCTCTGTCTATCCTGTATGGTATATCCTCACCCTTCTCGTGACTACACCTCTGTCTATCCTGTGTGGTACATCCTCACCCTTCTCCTGTCTCTGTTCTGTACTCCTGACTACACCTCTGTCTATCCTGTGTGGTACATCCTCTCCCTTCTACTGTCTCTGTACTGTACTCCTGACTACACCTCTGTCTATCCTGTATGGTACATCCTCACCCTTCTCCTATCTCTGTTCTGTACTCCTGACTACACCTCTGTCTATCCTGTATGGTACATCCTCACCCTTCTCCTGTCTCTGTTCTGTACTCCTGACTACACCTCTGTCTATCCTGTGTGGTACATCCTCTCCCTTCTACTGTCTCTGTACTGTACTCCTGACTACACCTCTGTCTATCCTGTATGGTACATCCTCACCCTTCTCCTATCTCTGTACTGTACTCCTGACTACGCCTCTGTCTATCCTGTATGGTACATCCTCACCCTTCTCCTGTCTCTGTTCTGTACTCCTGACTACACCTCTGTCTATCCTGTGTGGTACATCCTCTCCCTTCTACTGTCTCTGTACTGTACTCCTGACTACACCTCTGTCTATCCTGTGTGGAACATCCTCACCCTTCTCCTATCTCTGTACTGTACTCCTGACTACACCTCTGTCTATCCTGTATGGTACATCCTCACCCTTCTCCTGTCTCTGTACTGTACTCCTGACTACACCTCTGTCTATCCTGTATGGTACATCCTCACCCTTCTCCTGTCTCTGTACTGTACTGTACTCCTGACTACACCTCTGTCTATCCTGTATGGTACATCCTCACCCTTCTCCTGTCTCTGTACTGTACTCCTGACTACACCTCTGTCTATCCTGTGTGGTACATCCTCACCCTTCTCCTATCTCTGTACTGTACTCCTGACTACACCTCTGTCTATCCTGTATGGTACATCCTCACCCTTCTCCTATCTTTGTACTGTACTATCTAATTACACCTCTGTCTATCCTGTATGGTACATCCTCACCTTTCTCCTGTCTCTGTACTGTACTGTACTCCTGACTACACCTCTGTCTATGCTGTATGGTACATCCTCACCCTTCTCCTGTCTCTGTACTGTACTCCTGACTACACCTCTGTCTATCCTGTATGGTACATCCTCACCCTTCTCCTGTCTCTGTACTGTACTCCTGACTACACCTCTGTCTATCCTGTGTGGAACATCCTCACCATTCTCCTGTCTCTGTACTGTACTCCTGACTACACCTCTGTCTATCCTGTATGGTACATCCTCACCCTTCTCCTATCTTTGTACTGTACTATCTAATTACACCTCTGTCTATCCTGTATGGTACATCCTCACCCTTCTCCTATCTTTGTACTGTACTATCTAATTACACCTCTGTCTATCCTGTATGGTACATCCTCACCTTTCTCCTGTCTCTGTACTGTACTCCTGATTACACCTCTGTCTATCCTGTATGGTACATCCTCACCCTTCTCCTGTCTTTGTACTGTACTATCTGATTACACCTCTGTCTATCCTGTGTGGTACATCCTCTCCCTTCTCTGTCTCTGTACTGTACTCCTGACTACACCTCTGTCTATCCTGTATGGTACATCCTCTCCCTTCTCCTATCTCTGTACTGTACTCCTGACTACACCTCTGTCTATCCTGTATGGTACATCCTCACCCTTCTCCTATCTCTGTACTGTACTCCTGACTACACCTCTGTCTATCCTGTATGGTACATCCTCACCCTTCTCCTATCTCTGTACTGTACTCCTGATTACATCTCTGTCTATCCTGTGTGGTACATCCTCACCCTTCTCCTGTCTCTGTCCTGTACTCCTGACTACACCTCTGTCTATCCTGTGTGGTACATCCTCACCCTTCTCCTGTCTCTGTACTGTACTCCTGACTACACCTCTGTCTATCCTGTATGGTACATCCTCACCCTTCTCCTGTCTCTGTACTGTACTCCTGACTACACCTCTGTCTATCCTGTGTGGTACATCCTCACCCTTCTCCTGTCTCTGTCCTGTACTCCTGGCTACACCTCTGTCTATCCTGTGTGGTATATCCTCACCCTTCTCCCGTCTCTGTACTGTACTCCTGACTACGCCTCTGTCTATCCTGTATTGTACATCCTCACCCTTCTCCTGTCTCTGTACTGTACTCCTGACTACACCTCTGTCTATCCTGTATGGTACATCCTCACCCTTCTACTGTACTGTACTCTTGACTACACCTCTGTCTATCCTGTATGGTACATCCTCACCCTTCTCCTGTCTCTGTACTGTACTCCTGAGTACACCTCTGTCTATCCTGTATGGTACATCCTCACCCTTCTCCTGTCTCTGTACTGTACTCCTGACTACACCTCTGTCTATCCTGTGTGGTATATCCTCACCCTTCTACTATCTCTGTACTGTACTCCTGACTACACCTCTGTCTATCCTGTATGGTACATCCTCACCCTTCTCCTATCTCTGTACTGTACTCCTGACTACACCTCTGTCTATCCTGTATGGTATATCCTCACCCTTCTCCTGTCTCTGTACTGTACTCCTGACTACACCTCTGTCTATCCTGTGTGGTATATCCTCACCCTTCTACTATCTCTGTACTGTACTCCTGGCTTCACCTCTGTCTATCCTGTATGGTACATCCTCACCCTTCTCCTGTCTTTGTACTGTACTATCTGATTACACCTCTGTCTATCCTGTTTGGTACATCCTCACCCTTCTACTGTACTGTACTCCTGACTACACCTCTGTCTATCCTGTATGGTACATCCTCACCCTTCTCCTGTCTCTGTACTGTACTCCTTACTACACCTCTGTCTATCCTGTGTGGTACATCCTCACCCTTCTCCTATCTCTGTACTTTACTCCTGACTACACCTCTGTCTATCCTGTATGGTAGATCCTGACCCTTCTACTCTACTGTACTCCTTACTACACCTCTGTCTATCCTGTGTGGTACATCCTCACCCTTCTCCTGTCTCTGTACTGTACTCCTGACTACACCTATGTCTATTCTGTGTGGTACATCCTCACCCTTCTCCTATCTCTGTACTTTACTCCTGACTACACCTCTGTCTATCCTGTATGGTAGATCCTGACCCTTCTACTCTACTGTACTCCTTACTACACCTCTGTCTATCCTGTGTGGTACATCCTCACCCTTCTCCTGTCTCTGTACTGTACTCCTGACTACACCTATGTCTATCCTGTGTGGTACATCCTCACCCTTCTCCTGTCTCTGTACTGTACTCCTGACACCTCTGTCTATCCTGTGTGGTACATCGTCACCCTTCTCCTGTCTCTGTACTGTACTCCTGGCTACACCTCTGTCTATCCTGTATGGTATATCCTCACCCTTCTCCTGTCTCTGTACTGTACTCCTGACTACACCTCTGTCTATCCTGTATGGTAGATCCTGACCCTTCTACTGTACTGTACTCCTGACTACACCTCTCTCTGTCCTGCATGGTACATCCTCACCCTTCTCCTGTCTTTGTACTGTACTCCTGGCTACACCTCTGTCTATCCTGTGTGGTACATCCTCTCCCTTCTCCTGTCTTTGTACTGTACTCCTGACTACACCTCTGTCTATCCTGTGTGGTACATCCTCACCCTTCTCCTGTCTTTGTACTGTACTCCTGATTACATCTCTGTCTATCCTGTGTGGTACATCCTCACCCTTCTCCTGTCTCTGTACTGTACTCTTGACTACACCTCTGTCTATCCTGTGTGGTATATCCTCACCCTTCTCCCGTCTCTGTACTGTACTCCTGACTACACCTCTGTCTATCCTGTATGGTACATCCTCACCCTTCTCCTATCTCTGTACTGTACTCCTGACTACACCTCTGTCTATCCTGTATGGTACATCCTCACCCTTTTCCTATCTCTGTACTGTACTCCTGACTACACCTCTGTCTATCCTGTGTCGTACATCCTCACCCTTCTCCTGTCTTTGTACTGTACTCCTGATTACATCTCTGTCTATCCTGTATGGTACATCCTCACCCTTCTCCTATCTCTGTACTGTACTCCTGACTACACCTCTGTCTATCCTGTATGGTACATCCTCACCCTTCTCCTGTCTCTGTACTGTACTCCTGACTACACCTCTGTCTATCCTGTGTGGTACATCCTCACCCTTCTCCTATCTCTGTACTGTACTCCTGGCTACACCTCTGTCTATCCTGTGTGGTACATCCTCACCCTTCTCCTGTCTCTGTACTGTACTCCTGACTACACCTCTGTCTATCCTGTATGGTACATCCTCACCCTTCTCCTGTCTCTGTACTGTACTCCTGACTACACCTCTGTCTATCCTGTGTGGTACATCCTCACCCTTCTACTGTCTCTGTACTGTACTCCTGATTACATCTCTGTCTATCCTGTGTGGTACATCCTCACCCTTCTCCTGTCTCTGTACTGTACTCTTGACTACACCTCTGTCTATCCTGTGTGGTATATCCTCACCCTTCTCCCGTCTCTGTACTGTACTCCTGACTACACCTCTGTCTATCCTGTATGGTACATCCTCACCCTTCTCCTGTCTCTGTACTGTACTCCTGACTACACCTCTGTCTATCCTGTGTGGTACATCCTCACCCTTCTACTGTCTCTGTACTGTACTCCTGGCTACACCTCTGTCTATCCTGTATGGCACATCCTCACCCTTCTACTGTCTCTGTACTGTACTCCTGATTACATCTCTGTCTATCCTGTGTGGTACATCCTCACCCTTCTCCTATCTCTGTACTGTACTCCTGATTACACCTCTGTCTATCCTGTGTGGTACATCCTCACCCTTCTCCTGTCTCTGTACTGTACTCCTGACTACACCTCTGTCTATCCTGTGTGGTACATCCTCACCCTTCTCCTGTCTCTGTACTGTACTCTTGACTACACCTCTGTCTATCCTGTATGGTACATCCTCACCCTTCTCCTGTCTCTGTACTGTATTTCTGACTACACCTCTGTCTATCCTGTGTGGTACATCCTCTCCCTTCTCTGTCTCTGTACTGTACTCCTGACTACACCTCTGTCTATCCTGTATGGTACATCCTCACCCTTCTCCTGTCTCTGTACTGTATTTCTGACTACACCTCTGTCTATCCTGTGTGGTACATCCTCTCCCTTCTCTGTCTCTGTACTGTACTCCTGACTACACCTCTGTCTATCCTGTATGGTACATCCTCTCCCTTCTCCTATCTCTGTACTGTACTCCTGACTACACCTCTGTCTATCCTGTATGGTACATCCTCACCCTTCTCCTGTCTCTGTACTGTACTCCTGAGTACACCTCTGTCTATCCTGTGTGGTACATCCTCACCCTTCTCCTGTCTCTGTACTGTACTCCTGACTACACCTCTGTCTATCCTGTGTGGTACATCCTCACCCTTCTCCTGTCTCTGTACTGCATTCCTGGCTACACCTCTGTCTATCCTGTATGGTACATCCTCACCCTTCTCCTGTCTCTGTACTGTACTCCTGACTACACCTCTGTCTATCCTGTATGGTACATCCTCAACCTTCTCCTATCTCTGTACTGTACTCCTGACTACACCTCTGTATCCTGTGTGGTACATCCTCACCCTTCTCCTATCTCTGTACTGTACTCCTGACTACACCTCTGTCTATCCTGTGTGGTATATCCTCACCCTTCTCCTATCTCTGTACTGTACTCCTGACTACACCTCTGTCTATCCTGTGTGGTACATCCTCACCCTTCTCCTATCTCTGTACTGTACTCCTGACTACACCTCTGTCTATCCTGTGTGGTACATCCTCACCCTTCTCCTGTCTCTGTACTGTACTCCTGACTACACCTCTGTCTATCCTGTATGGTACATCCTCTCCCTTCTCCTGTCTCTGTACTGTACTCCTGACTACACCTCTGTCTATCCTGTATGGTACATCCTCACCCTTCTCCTGTCTCTGTACTGTACTCCTGACTACACCTCTGTCTATCCTGTGTGGTACATCCTCACCCTTCTCCTGTCTCTGTACTGTACTCCTGACTACACCTCTGTCTATCCTGTATGGTACATCCTCACCCTTCTCCTGTCTCTGTACTGTACTCCTGACTACACCTCTGTCTATCCTGTGTGGTACATCCTCACCCTTCTCCTGACTCTGTACTGTACTCCTGGCTACACCTCTGTCTATCCTGTATGGTACATCGTCACCCTTCTCCTGTCTCTGTACTGTACTCCTGACTACACCTCTGTCTATCCTGTGTGTTATATCCTCACCCTTCTCCTGTCTCTGTACTGTACTCCTGACTACACCTCTGTCTATCCTGTATGGTACATCCTCACCCTTCTCCTGTCTCTACTGTACTCCTGACTACACCTCTGTCTATCCTGTGTGGTACATCCTCACCCTTCTCCTATGTCTGTACTGTACTCCTGACTACACCTCTGTCTATCCTGTATGGTACATCCTCACCCTTCTCCTGTCTCTGTACTGTACTCCTGACTACACCTCTGTCTATCCTGTGTGGTACATCCTCACCCTTCTCCTGTCTCTGTACTGTACTCCTGGCTACACCTCTGTCTATCCTGTATGGTATATCCTCACCCTTCTCCTGTCTCTGTACTGTACTCCTGACTACACCTCTGTCTATCCTGTATGGTACATCGTCACCCTTCTCCTGTCTCTGTACTGTACTGTACTCCTGACTACACCTCTGTCTATCCTGTGTGGTACATCCTCTCCCTTCTCCTGTCTCTGTACTGTACTCCTGACTACACCTCTGTCTATCCTGTGTGGTACATCCTCACCCTTCTCCCGTCTCTGTACTGTACTCCGGACTACACCTCTGTCTATCCTGCATGGTATATCCTGTCCCTTCTACTGTACTGTACTCCTGACTACACCTCTGTCTATACTGTGTGGTACATCCTCACCCTTCTCCTGTCTCTACTGTACTCCTGACTACACCTCTGTCTATCCTGTGTGGTACATCCTCACCCTTCTCCTATGTCTGTACTGTACTCCTGACTACACCTCTGTCTATCCTGTGTGGTACATCCTCACCCTTCTCCTGTCTCTGTACTGTACTCCTGATTACACCTCTGTCTATCCTGTATGGTACATCCTCACCCTTCTCCTATGTCTGTACTGTACTCCTGACTACACCTCTGTCTGTCCTGTATGGTACATCCTCACCCTTCTCCTATCTCTGTACTGTACTCCTGACTACACCTCTGTCTATCCTGTGTGGTACATCCTCACCCTTCTCCTGTCTCTGTACTGTACTCCTGATTACACCTCTGTCTATCCTGTATGGTACATCCTCACCCTTCTCCTGTCTTTGTACTGTACTATCTGATTACACCTCTGTCTATCCTGTGTGGTACATCCTCACCCTTCTCCTGTCTTTGTACTGTACTATCTGATTACACCTCTGTCTATCCTGTGTGGTACATCCTCACCCTTCTCCTGTCTCTGTACTGTACTCCTGACTACACCTCTGTCTATCCTGTATGGTATATCCTCTCCCTTCTCCTGTCTCTGTACTGTACTCCTGACTACACCTCTGTCTATCCTGTGTGGTACATCCTCACCCTTCTCCTGTCTCTGTACTGTACTCCTGATTACACCTCTGTCTATCCTGTATGGTACATCCTCACCCTTCTCCTGTCTCTGTACTGTACTCCTGACTACACCTCTGTCTATCCTGTGTGGTATATCCTCTCCCTTCTACTGTCTCTGTACTGTACTCCTGACTACACCTCTGTCTATCCTGTATGGTACATCCTCACCCTTCTCCTGTCTTTGTACTGTACTCCTGACTACACCTCTGTCTATCCTGTGTGGTATATCCTCACCCTTCTCCTGTCTCTGTACTGTACTCCTGACTACACCTCTGTCTATCCTGTGTGGTATATCCTCACCCTTCTCCTGTCTCTGTACTGTACTCCTGACTACACCTCTGTCTATCCTGTGTGGTATATCCTCACCCTTCTCCTGTCTCTGTACTGTACTCCTGACTACACCTCTGTCTATCCTGTGTGGTACATCCTCACCCTTCTCCTGTCTCTGTACTGTACTCCTGATTACACCTCTGTCTATCCTGTATGGTACATCCTCACCCTTCTCCTGTCTTTGTACTGTACTATCTGATTACACCTCTGTCTATCCTGTTTGGTACATCCTCACCCTTCTACTGTACTGTACTCCTGACTACACCTCTGTCTATCCTGTGTGGTACATCCTCACCCTTCTCCTATCTCTGTACTTTACTCCTGACTACACCTCTGTCTATTCTGTGTGGTACATCCTCACCCTTCTCTTGTCTCTGTACTGTACTCCTGACTACACCTCTGTCTATCCTGTGTGGTACATCCTCACCCTTCTCCTGTCTCTGTACTGTACTCCTGACTACACCTCTGTCTATTCTGTGTGGTACATCCTCACCCTTCTCCTGTCTCTGTACTGTACTCCTGACACCTCTGTCTATCCTGTGTGGTACATCCTCACCCTTCTCCTGTCTCTGTACTGTACTCCTGACTACACCTCTGTCTATCCTGTATGGTATATCCTCACCCTTCTCCTGTCTCTGTACTGTACTCCTGACTACACCTCTGTCTATCCTGTATGGTAGATCCTGACCCTTCTCCTGTCTCTGTACTGTACTCCTGACTACACCTCTCTCTGTCCTGCATGGTACATCCTCACCCTTCTCCTGTCTCTGTACTGTACTCCTGGCTACACCTCTGTCTATCCTGTATGGTACATCCTCACCCTTCTCCTGTCTCTGTACTGTACTCCTGACTACACCTCTGTCTATCCTGTATGGTACATCCTCACCCTTCTCCTGTCTTTGTACTGTACTCCTGGCTACACCTCTGTCTATCCTGTGTGGTACATCCTCACCCTTCTCCTATCTCTGTACTGTACTCCTGACTACACCTCTGTCTATCCTGTATGGTACATCCTCACCCTTCTCCTGTCTCTGTTCTGTACTCCTGACTACACCTCTGTGTGTCCTGTATGGTACATCCTCACCCTTCTCCCGTCTCTGTACTGTACTCCTGACTACACCTCTGTCTATCCTGTGTGGTACATCCTCACCCTTCTACTGTACTGTACTCCTGACTACACCTCTGTCTATCCTGTGTGGTACATCCTCACCCTTCTCCTGTCTCTGTACTGTACTCCTGGCTACACCTCTGTCTATCCTGTATGGTACATCCTCACCCTTCTCCTATCTCTGTACTGTACTCCTGACTACACCTCTGTCTATCCTGTGTGGTACATCCTCACCCTTCTCCCGTCTCTGTACTGTACTCCTGACTACACCTCTGTCTATCCTGTGTGGTACATCCTCACCCTTCTCCTGTCTCTGTACTGTACTCCTGACTACACCTCTGTCTATCCTGTATGGTACATCCTCTCCCTTCTCCTGTCTTTGTACTGTACTCCTGACTACACCTCTGTCTATCCTGTGTGGTACATCCTCACCCTTCTCCTATCTCTGTACTGTACTCCTGACTACACCTCTGTCTATCCTGTATGGTACATCCTCACCCTTCTCCTGTCTTTGTACTGTACTCCTGGCTACACCTCTGTCTATCCTGTGTGGTACATCCTCACCCTTCTCCCGTCTCTGTACTGTACTCCTGACTACACCTCTGTCTATACTGTGTGGTACATCCTCACCCTTCTACTGTCTCTGTACTGTACTCCTGATTACATCTCTGTCTATACTGTGTGGTACATCCTCACCCTTCTCCTATGTCTGTACTGTACTCCTGACTACACCTCTGTCTATCCTGTGTGGTACATCCTCACCCTTCTCCTGTCTCTGTACTGTACTCCTGGCTACACCTCTGTCTATCCTGTATGGTACATCCTCACCCTTCTCCTGTCTCTGTACTGTACTCTTGACTACACCTCTGTCTATCCTGTATGGTACATCCTCACCCTTCTCCTGTCTCTGTACTGTACTCCTGAGTACACCTCTGTCTATCCTGTGTGGTACATCCTCACCCTTCTCCTGTCTCTGTACTGTACTCCTGACTACACCTCTGTCTATCCTGTATGGTACATCCTCACCCTTCTCCTATGTCTGTACTGTACTCCTGACTACACCTCTGTCTATCCTGTATGGTACATCCTCACCCTTCTCCTATGTCTGTACTGTACTCCTGACTACACCTCTGTCTGTCCTGTATGGTACATCCTCACCCTTCTCCTATGTCTGTACTGTACTCCTGGCTACACCTCTGTCTATCCTGTATGGTACATCCTCTCCCTTCTCCTGTCTCTGTACTGTACTCCTGACTACACTTCTGTCTATCCTGTATGGTACATCCTCTCCCTTCTCCTGTCTCTGTACTGTACTCCTGACTACACCTCTGTCTATCCTGTGTGGTACATCCTCTCCCTTCTCCTGTCTCTGTACTGTACTCCTGACTACACCTCTGTCTATCCTGTATGGTACATCCTCTCCCTTCTCCTGTCTCTGTACTGTACTCCTGACTACACCTCTGTCTATCCTGTATGGTACATCCTCACCCTTCTCCTATGTCTGTACTGTACTCCTGACTACACCTCTGTCTATCCTGTATGGTACATCCTCACCCTTCTCCTATGTCTGTACTGTACTCCTGACTACACCTCTGTCTGTCCTGTATGGTACATCCTCACCCTTCTCCTATGTCTGTACTGTACTCCTGGCTACACCTCTGTCTATCCTGTATGGTACATCCTCTCCCTTCTCCTGTCTCTGTACTGTACTCCTGACTACACTTCTGTCTATCCTGTATGGTACATCCTCACCCTTCTCCTATGTCTGTACTGTACTCCTGACTACACCTCTGTCTGTCCTGTATGGTACATCCTCACCCTTCTCCTATGTCTGTACTGTACTCCTGACTACACTTCTGTCTATCCTGTATGGTACATCCTCACCCTTCTCCTATGTCTGTACTGTACTCCTGACTACACTTCTGTCTATCCTGTATGGTACATCCTCACCCTTCTCCTGTCTCTGTACTGTACTCTTGACTACACCTCTGTCTATCCTGTATGGTACATCCTCACCCTTCTCCCGTCTCTGTACTGTACTCCTGACTACACCTCTGTCTATCCTGTGTGGTACATCCTCACCCTTCTCCCGTCTCTGTACTGTACTCCTGACTACACCTCTGTCTATCCTGTGTGGTACATCCTCACCCTTCTCCTGTCTCTGTACTGTACTCCTGACTACACCTCTGTCTATCCTGTATGGTACATCCTCACCCTTCTCCTGTCTCTGTACTTTACTCCTGACTACACCTCTGTCTATCCTGTGTGGTACATCCTCACCCTTCTCCTGTCTCTGTACTGTACTCCTGACTACACCTCTGTCTATTCTGTGTGGTACATCCTCACCCTTCTCCTGTCTCTGTACTGTACTCCTGACACCTCTGTCTATCCTGTGTGGTACATCCTCACCCTTCTCCTGTCTCTGTACTGTACTCCTGACTACACCTCTGTCTATCCTGTGTGGTACATCCTCACCCTTCTCCTGTCTCTGTACTGTACTCCTGACTACACCTCTGTCTATTCTGTGTGGTACATCCTCACCCTTCTCCTGTCTCTGTACTGTACTCCTGACACCTCTGTCTATCCTGTGTGGTACATCCTCACCCTTCTCCTGTCTCTGTACTGTACTCCTGACTACACCTCTGTCTATCCTGTATGGTATATCCTCACCCTTCTCCTGTCTCTGTACTGTACTCCTGACTACACCTCTGTCTATCCTGTATGGTAGATCCTGACCCTTCTCCTGTCTCTGTACTGTACTCCTGACTACACCTCTCTCTGTCCTGCATGGTACATCCTCACCCTTCTCCTGTCTCTGTACTGTACTCCTGGCTACACCTCTGTCTATCCTGTATGGTACATCCTCACCCTTCTCCTGTCTCTGTACTGTACTCCTGACTACACCTCTGTCTATCCTGTATGGTACATCCTCACCCTTCTCCTGTCTTTGTACTGTACTCCTGGCTACACCTCTGTCTATCCTGTGTGGTACATCCTCACCCTTCTCCTATCTCTGTACTGTACTCCTGACTACACCTCTGTCTATCCTGTATGGTACATCCTCACCCTTCTCCTGTCTCTGTTCTGTACTCCTGACTACACCTCTGTGTGTCCTGTATGGTACATCCTCACCCTTCTCCCGTCTCTGTACTGTACTCCTGACTACACCTCTGTCTATCCTGTGTGGTACATCCTCACCCTTCTACTGTACTGTACTCCTGACTACACCTCTGTCTATCCTGTGTGGTACATCCTCACCCTTCTCCTGTCTCTGTACTGTACTCCTGGCTACACCTCTGTCTATCCTGTATGGTACATCCTCACCCTTCTCCTATCTCTGTACTGTACTCCTGACTACACCTCTGTCTATCCTGTGTGGTACATCCTCACCCTTCTCCCGTCTCTGTACTGTACTCCTGACTACACCTCTGTCTATCCTGTGTGGTACATCCTCACCCTTCTCCTGTCTCTGTACTGTACTCCTGACTACACCTCTGTCTATCCTGTATGGTACATCCTCTCCCTTCTCCTGTCTTTGTACTGTACTCCTGACTACACCTCTGTCTATCCTGTGTGGTACATCCTCACCCTTCTCCTATCTCTGTACTGTACTCCTGACTACACCTCTGTCTATCCTGTATGGTACATCCTCACCCTTCTCCTGTCTTTGTACTGTACTCCTGGCTACACCTCTGTCTATCCTGTGTGGTACATCCTCACCCTTCTCCCGTCTCTGTACTGTACTCCTGACTACACCTCTGTCTATACTGTGTGGTACATCCTCACCCTTCTACTGTCTCTGTACTGTACTCCTGATTACATCTCTGTCTATACTGTGTGGTACATCCTCACCCTTCTCCTATGTCTGTACTGTACTCCTGACTACACCTCTGTCTATCCTGTGTGGTACATCCTCACCCTTCTCCTGTCTCTGTACTGTACTCCTGGCTACACCTCTGTCTATCCTGTATGGTACATCCTCACCCTTCTCCTGTCTCTGTACTGTACTCTTGACTACACCTCTGTCTATCCTGTATGGTACATCCTCACCCTTCTCCTGTCTCTGTACTGTATTTCTGACTACACCTCTGTCTATCCTGTGTGGTACATCCTCTCCCTTCTCCTGTCTCTGTACTGTACTCCTGACTACACCTCTGTCTATCCTGTATGGTACATCCTCACCCTTCTCCTATGTCTGTACTGTACTCCTGACTACACCTCTGTCTATCCTGTATGGTACATCCTCACCCTTCTCCTATGTCTGTACTGTACTCCTGACTACACCTCTGTCTGTCCTGTATGGTACATCCTCACCCTTCTCCTATGTCTGTACTGTACTCCTGACTACACTTCTGTCTATCCTGTATGGTACATCCTCACCCTTCTCCTATGTCTGTACTGTACTCCTGACTACACCTCTGTCTGTCCTGTATGGTACATCCTCACCCTTCTCCTATGTCTGTACTGTACTCCTGACTACACTTCTGTCTATCCTGTATGGTACATCCTCACCCTTCTCCTATGTCTGTACTGTACTCCTGACTACACTTCTGTCTATCCTGTATGGTACATCCTCACCCTTCTCCTGTCTCTGTACTGTACTCTTGACTACACCTCTGTCTATCCTGTATGGTACATCCTCACCCTTCTCCCGTCTCTGTACTGTACTCCTGACTACACCTCTGTCTATCCTGTGTGGTACATCCTCACCCTTCTCCCGTCTCTGTACTGTACTCCTGACTACACCTCTGTCTATCCTGTGTGGTACATCCTCACCCTTCTCCTGTCTCTGTACTGTACTCCTGACTACACCTCTGTCTATCCTGTATGGTACATCCTCACCCTTCTCCTGTCTCTGTACTGTATTTCTGACTACACCTCTGTCTATCCTGTGTGGTACATCCTCACCCTTCTACTGTACTGTACTCCTGACTACACCTCTGTCTATCCTGTGTGGTACATCCTCACCCTTCTCTGTCTCTGTACTGTACTCCTGACTACACCTCTGTCTATCCTGTATGGTACATCCTCACCCTTCTCCTGTCTCTACTGTACTCCTGACTACACCTCTGTCTATCCTGTGTGGTACATCCTCACCCTTCTCCTATGTCTGTACTGTACTCCTGACTACACCTCTGTCTGTCCTGTATGGTACATCCTCACCCTTCTCCTATGTCTGTACTGTACTCCTGACTACACCTCTGTCTATCCTGTGTGGTACATCCTCACCCTTCTCCTGTCTCTGTACTGTACTCCTGACTACACCTCTGTCTATCCTGTGTGGTACATCCTCACCCTTCTCCTGTCTCTGCACTGTACTCCTGACTACACCTCTGTCTATCCTGTGTGGTACATCCTCACCCTTCTCCTGTCTCTGTACTGTACTCCTTACTACACCTCTGTCTATCCTGTGTGGTACATCCTCACCCTTCTCCTGTCTCTGTACTGTACTCCTGACTACACCTCTGTCTATCCTGTATGGTACATCCTCACCCTTCTCCTGTCTCTGTACTGTACTGCTGGTTACACCTCTGTCTATCCTGTGTGGTACATCCTCACCCTTCTCCTGACTCTGTACTGTACTCCTGACTACACCTCTGTCTATCCTGTCTCTGTACTGTACTCCTGACTACACCTCTGTCTATCCTGTCTCTGTACTGTACTCCTGACTACACCTCTGTCTATCCTGTCTCTGTACTGTACTCCTGACTACACCTCTGTCTATCCTGTGTGGTACATCCTCACCCTTTGTACTGTACTGTACTCCTGACTACACCTCTGTCTATCCTGTGTGGTACATCCTCACCCTTCTCTTGTCTCTGTACTGTACTCCTGACTACACCTCTGTCTATCCTGTGTGGTACATCCTCACCCTTCTCCTGTCTCTGTACTGTACTCCTGACTACACCTCTGTCTATCCTGTGTGGTACATCCTCACCCTTCTCCTGTCTCTGTACTGTACTCCTGACTACACCTCTGTCTATCCTGTGTGGTACATCCTCACCCTTCTCCTGTCTCTGTACTGTACTCCTGACTACACCTCTGTCTATCCTGTCTCTGTACTGTACTCCTGACTACACCTCTGTCTATCCTGTGTGGTACATCCTCACCCTTCTCCTATCTCTGTACTGTACTCCTGACTACACCTCTGTCTATCCTGTCTCTGTACTGTACTCCTGACTACACCTCTGTCTATCCTGTATGGTATATCCTCACCCTTCTCCTGTCTCTGTACTGTACTCCTGACTACACCTCTGTCTATCCTGTATGGTACATCCTCACCCTTCTCCTATCTCTGTACTGTACTCCTGACTACACCTCTGTCTATCCTGTATGGTACATCCTCACCCTTCTCCTGTCTCTGTACTGTACTCCTGACTACACCTCTGTCTATCCTGTATGGTACATCCTCACCCTTCTCCTGTCTCTGTACTGTACTCCTGACTACACCTCTGTCTATCCTGTGTGGTACATCCTCACCCTTCTCCTGTCTCTGTACTGTACTCCTGACTACACCTCTGTCTATCCTGTATGGTACATCCTCACCCTTCTCCTGTCTCTGTACTGTACTCCTGACTACACCTCTGTCTATCCTGTGTGGTACATCCTCACCCTTCTCCTGTCTCTGTA
This sequence comes from Taudactylus pleione, assembly GCA_031769625.1. Taxonomy (NCBI): domain Eukaryota; kingdom Metazoa; phylum Chordata; class Amphibia; order Anura; family Myobatrachidae; genus Taudactylus; species Taudactylus pleione. The sequence goes on from JAUIMM010000557.1 coordinate 784,087, forward strand.
CTGTACTCCTGACTACACCTCTGTCTATCCTGTATGGTACATCCTCACCCTTCTCCTATCTCTGTACTGTACTCCTGACTACACCTCTGTCTATCCTGTCTCTGTACTGTACTCCTGACTACACCTCTGTCTATCCTGTCTCTGTACTGTACTCCTGACTACACCTCTGTCTATCCTGTATGGTACATCCTTACCCTTCTCCTGTCTCTGTACTGTACTCCTGACTACACCTCTGTCTATACTGTGTGGTACATCCTCACCCTTCTCCTGTCTCTGTACTGTACTCCTGACTACACCTCTGTCTATCCTGTGTGGTACATCCTCACCCTTCTCCTGTCTCTGTACTGTACTCCTGACTACACCTCTGTCTATCCTGTGTGGTACATCCTCACCCTTCTCCTATCTCTGTACTGTACTCCTGACTACACCTCTGTCTATCCTGTATGGCACATCCTCACCCTTCTCCTGTCTCTGTACTGTACTCCTGACTACACCTCTGTCTATCCTGTGTGGCACATCCTCACCCTTCTCCTGTCTCTGTACTGTACTCCTGACTACATCTCTGTCTATCCTGTCTCTGTACTGTACTCCTGACTACACCTCTGTCTATCCTGTATGGCACATCCTCACCCTTCTCCTGTCTCTGTACTGTACTCCTGACTACACCTCTGTCTATCCTGTATGGTACATCCTCACCCTTCTCCTGTCTCTGTACTGTACTGTACTCCTGATTACACCTCTGTCTATACTGTGTGGTACATCCTCACCCTTCTGTCTCTGTACTGTACTCTACACCTCTGTCTATCCTGTATGGTACATCCTCACCCTTCTCCTGTCTTTGTACTGTACTCCTGACTACACCTCTGTCTATCCTGTATGGTACATCCTCACCCTTCTCCTGTCTCTGTACTGTACTCCTGGCTACACCTCTGTCTATCCTGTATGGTACATCCTCACCCTTCTCCTGTCTCTGTACTGTACTCCTGACTACACCTCTGTCTATACTGTGTGGTACATCCTCACCCTTCTCCTGTCTCTGTACTGTACTCTTGACTACACCTCTGTCTATACTGTGTGGTACATCCTCACCCTTCTCCTGTCTCTGTACTGTACTCCTGACTACACCTCTGTCTATCCTGTATGGTACATCCTCACCCTTCTCCTATCTCTGTACTGTACTCCTGACTACACCTCTGTCTATCCTGTGTGGTACATCCTCACCCTTCTCCTGTCTCTGTACTGTACTCCTGACTACACCTCTGTCTATCCTGTATGGTACATCCTCACCCTTCTCCTATCTCTGTACTGTACTCCTGACTACACCTCTGTCTATCCTGTGTGGTACATCCTCACCCTTCTCCTATCTCTGTACTGTACTCCTGACTACACCTCTGTCTATCCTGTATGGTATATCCTCACCCTTCTCCTGTCTCTGTACTGTACTCCTGACTACACCTCTGTCTATCCTGTGTGGTACATCCTCACCCTTCTCCTGTCTCTGTACTGTACTCCTGACTACACCTCTGTCTATCCTGTATTGTATATCCTCTCCCTTCTCCTGTCTCTGTACTGTACTCCTGACTACACCTCTGTCTATCCTGTGTGGTACATCCTCACCCTTCTCCTGTCTCTGTACTGTACTCCTGACTACACCTCTGTCTATCCTGTATGGTACATCCTCACCCTTCTCCTGTCTCTGTACTGTACTCCTGACTACACCTCTGTCTATCCTGTATGGTATATCCTCACCCTTCTCCTGTCTCTGTACTGTACTCCTGACTACACCTCTGTCTATCCTGTGTGGTACATCCTCACCCTTCTCCTGTCTCTGTACTGTACTCCTGGCTACATCTCTGTCTATCCTGTATGGTACATCCTCACCCTTCTCCTGTCTCTGTACTGTACTCCTGACTACACCTCTGTCTATCCTGTATGGTATATCCTCACCCTTCTCCTGTCTCTGTACTGTACTCCTGACTACACCTCTGTCTATCCTGTGTGGTACATCCTCACCATTCTCCTGTCTCTGTACTGTACTCCTGACTACACCTCTGTCTATCCTGTGTGGTACATCCTCACCCTTCTCCTGTCTCTGTACTGTACTCCTGGCTACATCTCTGTCTATCCTGTATGGTACATCCTCACCCTTCTCCTGTCTCTGTACTGTACTCCTGACTACACCTCTGTCTATCCTGTATGGTACATCCTCACCCTTCTCCTGTCTCTGTACTGTACTCCTGACTACACCTCTGTCTATCCTGTGTGGTACATCCTCACCCTTCTCCTGTCTCTGTACTGTACTCCTGGCTACATCTCTGTCTATCCTGTATGGTACATCCTCACCCTTCTCCTGTCTCTGTACTGTACTCCTGACTACACCTCTGTCTATCCTGTGTGGTACATCCTCACCCTTCTCCTGTCTCTGTACTGTACTCCTGGCTACATCTCTGTCTATCCTGTATGGTACATCCTCACCCTTCTCCCGTCTCTGTACTGTACTCCTGACTACACCTCTGTCTATCCTGTGTGGTACATCCTCACCCTTCTCCCGTCTCTGTACTGTACTCCTGACTACACCTCTGTATCCTGTGTGGTACATCCTCTCCCTTCTCCTATGTCTGTACTGTACTCCTGACTACACCTCTGTCTATCCTGTGTGGTACATCCTCACCCTTCTCCTATCTCTGTACTGTACTCCTGACTACACCTCTGTCTATCCTGTATGGTACATCCTCACCCTTCTCCTGTCTCTGTACTGTACTCCTGACTACACCTCTGTCTATCCTGTATGGTACATCCTCACCCTTTGTACTGTACTGTACTCCTGACTACACCTCTGTCTATCCTGTGTGGTACATCCTCTCCCTTCTCCTGTCTCTGTACTGTACTCCTGACTACATCTCTGTCTATCCTGTGTGGTACATCCTCACCCTTCTCCTGTCTCTGTACTGTACTCCTGACTACACCTCTGTCTATCCTGTATGGTATATCCTCACCCTTCTCCTGTCTCTGTACTGTACTCCTGACTACACCTCTGTCTATCCTGTGTGGTACATCCTCACCATTCTCCTGTCTCTGTACTGTACTCCTGACTACACCTCTGTCTATCCTGTGTGGTACATCCTCACCCTTCTCCTGTCTCTGTACTGTACTCCTGACTACATCTCTGTCTATCCTGTGTGGTACATCCTTACACCACTGGCTACCCTGCATGTTACACCCCCATTTCCCACGTGCTCTGTCTCATTTGCTTTCTTTGTATCTTTAATTCTTCTAATTTTATTGTTTGCTTCTTACAGATATGGCCAGCGGTTCAAATGGCAAATTTTTACTTCATCCCTTTATATCATAGGTATGTGTGTACAGGGCTGCATGTGACACGGGCAGTGACATGATGTGAGGAGGGGAATGGGGGCAGCAGGAAGCCACAGACTGAGAGTTATATAGTGGGAGGAGCAGGATCCCCAGCAGCACAGAGTATATCAGGAGATGAGTGATGTGTTAGTGAGGACAGGGCTGCATGTGACATGATATGAGGAGGGGAATGGAGGCAGCAGGAAGCCACAGACTGAGAGTTATATAGTGGGAGGAGTAGGGTCCCCAGCAGCACAGAGTATATCAGGAGATGAGTGATGTTAAGAGCAGGAAGCCACAGACTGAGAGTTATATAGTGGAGAAGCAGGGTCCCCAGTAGCACAGAGTATATCAGGAGATGAGTGATATGTTAGTGAGGACAGGGCTGTATGTGACAGGGGCAGTGACATGATGTGAGGAGGGGAATGGGGACAGCAGTAAGCCACAGACTGAGAGTTATATAGTGGGAGGATCAGGGTCCCCAGCAGCACAGAGTATATCAGGAGATGAGTGATGTGTTAGTGAGGACAGGGCTGTATGTGACAGGGGCAGTGACATGATGTGAGGAGGGGAATGGGGGCAGTAGGAAGTCACAGACTGAGAGTTATATAATGGGAGGAGCAGGGTCCCCAGCAGCACAGAGTATATCAGGAGATGAGTGATGTGAAGAGGGGAATGGAGGCAGCAGGAAACCACAGACTGAGAGTTATATAGTGGGAGGAGTAGGGTCCCCAGCAGCACAGAGTATATCAGGAGATGAGTGATGTGAAGAGCAGGAAGCCACAGACTGAGAGTTATATAGTGGGAGAATTGCCCCCTACTAAAGTTCCAGTATATGTGGCCAGTCAGAGCATGCTAGGTTATGTAGTGTAACAAGGTTTGTCGGCTCTGCTGTACATTTTCTGGTTGAAGTGCTTGTCCTGGTCATATCTCCATATTGTCTCTTGCGGGCAGGCTGGCCGTGGTGCAGTGTGTAGCAATTATCTGGAACGCTTATCTCTCCTGGAAGGCGAACCAGGCCTGATCCTGGGATCTGCTGTGAGGACACTCGTCTCTTGGACTGAAATCCTGCCTCTTCCTTACCACAAGTGTTACAGAAATGCCCCAGGTGGAATGAAGGATCTAGATCCACCCTACAGCAATGTGAGCTGGTATAACGTCTGTGTGCAGATTCCAGCCCTACAGATACGGTATGCGGAACCTGGCGCCCAGGAGCAGCATCCGTGGGATGGCATCTTGTATGGACTCCTGGCCCATAGAACAATGGTTGTTCACTTCGAGGCGGTCACAGCCCAGATGTACTCCTGGTTACCACCAATTTATCTGTTACTACGGCGTCGCCTGAGCTGGTACACTGCGCAGCCGCCACCTTGCACCCTCTGTGTGCGTCAGCCTCCGATACCAGTGTCTGTGTACTGTCCGTCCTTCATGATCCTGCTCACTAGGATCTATCTCAGGAACCATGTTATTTGTACCATGTGACATTGTCCCTCCAATAAAGTGATCTGTTCTGCAGAACTGACTCCAGCTGCTTGTAAAGTGGGCAGTGCCCGATATGTGCCGAATGTGAGGAGACTGCAGAAACCCAGGGACAATGTGTGCCACCGGTAATTGTATCTTTAGTGCGTAATGGGCGGAGATTTTTCCATGTAAGTTCTTGTTGGCATCGATAGTATACCCTACAGGGAAACCAATGGCGCATTTCCACCATGTCTGCTAATCTTATGCTAATGAGTGTCTTATAGAACGCTCGCCATGTGGGGGATACTCGTGTGTTTTCTGATGGAGTCAACGGAAAGTCTTACAGCGGGAAGAGGATTACGGCGTGTATAAATTGCTACCATCGTTCCCGTATCTCCCCATCTCTCCTGCGCACGCCTGGTGGGTCACATTGTTAGGGGTCTTGTGTCATACAGCGCTGCGTACATGAGGGATTTTGCGTCGGTGATTTCCCTCCATTATATCGCTTCATTTTCCAACAATGACCGTAATTACCGGCATTATTATTTATAGATAACGGGAGTGTCTCACCAATATACAGGCTCCATTGTTCCTATAGCTTCCTGTTTTATTAGTGTCCCTTGTTCCAAGATATAATGTTGCAGGTCTTCGTATATAACGGAAAGGTCGCAGTTCCGTCTGACGTACGACGCGTCACGTGCTATATTGATGCCATCTTGCCATGTGTGTATCATAATGTCATTGTGAGAAGAACCCTCATTGGCTCTCAGACGAGTTGTACATGGAGCATACGATTAGTATTTTGGTGTTACCCGGTCCCAGGACATCCTCGCTGCGCACGGATAGCGTGGGCTCAGCGGGCCACCTTCCATCGCCCAGGTGAGGGGGGGGATCTCGCTATGGAGGCGTCTGCCCACCCTCTGAGCTGGGAGCGAGGTGATAGGGAGCAGTGTGCGAGTAATGTTACAGACCCTAGAATTGGGGAGAAGAGACTATCACTGGGGATCCGGATCCGGCGAGGAAAATGGCGCCTCATAATGATTAATCTTCATTTCTATTTTCTTTATTATCAGGTCAAGTGTTTAAGCAAAATGTACAAAATGTAACGTAATAAATCAGACGGCATCTAGTGCTGCTTTGTGACAGGGACGAAAAAGTAACATATAAATAGTGGCGTATACATATATCGATTAGACATAGTGTATTTCAGTATCAAACCTGTATATAGCTGGAATACATTTAATAAACCCTCCTATAATATTCATCTCTTCACCCATATACAGTATATTTTTCTCACAATAACATTTTTTAATAAAAAGAAAAATATATGTGTGTGTGTAATATATATTATGCTGCCTGGGTGCTCTCTCTCCTGCCCGTCTCCTGTCCCTCTGTGTCTCTCTCCTGCCCCTCTGTCTCGGGGTCTCTCTCTCTCCTGCCCCTCTGTCTCGGGGTCTCTCTCTCTCCTGCCCCTCTGTCTCGGGGTCTCTCTCTCTCTCCTGCCCCTCTGTCTCAGGGTCTCTCTCTCTCTCCTGCCCCTCTGTCTCGGGGTCTCTCTCTCTCCTGCCCCTCTGTCTCGGGGTCTCTCTCTCTCCTGCCCCTCTGTCTCAGGGTCTCTCTCTCTCCTGCCCCTCTGTCTCGGGGTTTCTCTCTCTCCTGCCCCTCTGTCTCGGGGTCTCTCTCTCTCCTGCCCCTCTGTCTCGGGGTCTCTCTCTCTCCTGCCCCTCTGTCTCGGGATCTCTCTCTCTCCTGCCCCTCTGTCTCGGGGACTCTCTCTCTCCTGCCACTCTGTCTCGGGGTCTTTCTCTCCTGCCCCTCTGTGTGTCTCTCTCTCTCTCTCTCTCTCGCGTGTGTGTATACAGCGTCCTCTATCTGTCTGCTTCCCGTTACTAGCTCTGTGTGTGTGTATACAGTGTCCTCTATCTGTCTGCTTCCCGTTACTAGCTCTGTGTGTGTATACAGCGTCCTCTATCTGTCTGCTTCCCGTTACTAGCTCTGTGTGTGTATATACAGCGTCCCCTATCTGTCTGCTTCCCGTTACTAGCTCTGTGTGTGTGTATACAGCGTCCTCTATCTGTCTGCTTCCCGTTACTAGCTCTGTGTGTGTGTATACAGTGTCCCCTATCTGTCTGCTTCCCGTTACTAGCTCTGTGTGTGTGTATACAGCGTCCCCTATCTGTCTGCTTCCCGTTACTAGCTCTGTGTGTGTGTATACAGCGTCCCCTATCTGTCTGCTTCCCGTTACTAGCTCTGTGTGTGTGTGTATACAGCGTCCTCTATCTGTCTGCTTCCCGTTACTAGCTCTGTGTGTGTATACAGCGTCCTCTATCTGTCTGCTTCCCGTTACTAGCTCTGTGTGTGTGTATACAGTGTCCCCTATCTGTCTGCTTCCCGTTACTAGCTCTGTGTGTGTGTATACAGCGTCCTCTATCTGTCTGCTTCCCGTTACTAGCTCTGTGTGTGTGTGTGTATACAGCGTCCTCTATCTGTCTGCTTCCCGTTACTAGCTCTGTGTGTGTATACAGTGTCCCCTATCTGTCTGCTTCCCGTTACTAGCTCTGTGTGTGTGTATACAGCGTCCTCTATCTGTCTGCTTCCCGTTACTAGCTCTGTGTGTGTATACAGTGTCCCCTATCTGTCTGCTTCCCGTTACTAGCTCTGTGTGTGTGTATATACAGCGTCCTCTATCTGTCTGCTTCCCGTTACTAGCTCTGTGTGTGTGTATACAGCGTCCTCTATCTGTCTGCTTCCCGTTACTAGCTCTGTGTGTGTGTATACAGTGTCCCCTATCTGTCTGCTTCCCGTTACTAGCTCTGTGTGTGTATACAGTGTCCCCTATCTGTCTGCTTCCCGTTACTAGCTCTGTGTGTGTATACAGCGTCCCCTATCTGTCTGCTTCCCGTTACTAGCTCTGTGTGTGTGTATACAGCGTCCTCTATCTGTCTGCTTCCCGTTACTAGCTCTGTGTGTGTGTATACAGCGTCCTCTATCTGTCTGCTTCCCGTTACTAGCTCTGTGTGTGTGTATACAGCGTCCTCTATCTGTCTGCTTCCCGTTACTAGCTCTGTGTGTGTGTATACAGCGTCCTCTATCTGTCTGCTTCCCGTTACTAGCTCTGTGTGTGTGTGTATACAGTGTCCTCTATCTGTCTGCTTCCCGTTACTAGCTCTGTGTGTGTGTATACAGCGTCCTCTATCTGTCTGCTTCCCGTTACTAGCTCTGTGTGTGTGTGTATACAGCGTCCTCTATCTGACTGCTTCCCGTTACTAGCTCTGTGTGTGTGTATACAGTGTCCCCTATCTGTCTGCTTCCCGTTACTAGCTCTGTGTGTGTGTGTGTATACAGCGTCCCCTATCTGTCTGCTTCCCGTTACTAGCTCTGTGTGTGTGTATACAGCGTCCTCTATCTGACTGCTTCCCGTTACTAGCTCTGTGTGTGTGTGTATACAGCGTCCTCTATCTGTCTGCTTCCCGTTACTAGCTCTGTGTGTGTGTATACAGTGTCCCCTATCTGTCTGCTTCCCGTTACTAGCTCTGTGTGTGTGTATACAGCGTCCTCTATCTGTCTGCTTCCCGTTACTAGCTCTGTGTGTGTATATACAGCGTCCCCTATCTGTCTGCTTCCTGTTACTAGCTCTGTGTGTGTATATACAGCGTCCCCTATCTGTCTGCTTCCCGTTACTAGCTCTGTGTGTGTGTATACAGTGTCCTCTATCTGTCTGCTTCCCGTTACTAGCTCTGTGTGTGTATACAGTGTCCTCTATCTGTCTGCTTCCCGTTACTAGCTCTGTGTGTGTGTATACAGCGTCCCCTATCTGTCTGCTTCCCGTTACTAGCTCTGTGTGTGTGTATACAGCGTCCTCTATATGTCTGCTTCCCGTTACTAGCTCTGTGTGTGTGTGTATATACAGCGTCCTCTATCTGTCTGCTTCCCGTTACTAGCTCTGTGTGTGTGTATACAGCGTCCTCTATCTGTCTGCTTCCCGTTACTAGCTCTGTGTGTGTATACAGTGTCCCCTATCTGTCTGCTTCCCGTTACTAGCTCTGTGTGTGTGTATACAGTGTCCCCTATCTGTCTGCTTCCCGTTACTAGCTCTGTGTGTGTGTATATACAGCGTCCTCTATCTGTCTGCTTCCCGTTACTAGCTCTGTGTGTGTGTATACAGTGTCCTCTATCTGTCTGCTTCCCGTTACTAGCTCTGTGTGTGTGTATACAGTGTCCTCTATCTGTCTGCTTCCCGTTACTAGCTCTGTGTGTGTGTATACAGTGTCCTCTATCTGTCTGCTTCCCGTTACTAGCTCTGTGTGTGTGTATACAGCGTCCCCTATCTGTCTGCTTCCCGTTACTAGCTCTGTGTGTGTGTGTATACAGCGTCCTCTATCTGTCTGCTTCCCGTTACTAGCTCTGTGTGTATATACAGCGTCCCCTATCTGTCTGCTTCCCGTTACTAGCTCTGTGTGTGTGTATACAGCGTCCTCTATCTGACTGCTTCCCGTTACTAGCTCTGTGTGTGTGTGTATACAGCGTCCTCTATCTGTCTGCTTCCCGTTACTAGCTCTGTGTGTGTATACAGCGTCCTCTATCTGTCTGCTTCCCGTTACTAGCTCTGTGTGTGTGTATACAGTGTCCCCTATCTGTCTGCTTCCCGTTACTAGCTCTGTGTGTATACAGCGTCCCCTATCTGTCTGCTTCCCGTTACTAGCTCTGTGTGTGTGTATACAGCGTCCCCTATCTGTCTGCTTCCCGTTACTAGCTCTGTGTGTGTATACAGCGTCCTCTATCTGTCTGCTTCCCGTTACTAGCTCTGTGTGTGTGTATACAGCGTCCTCTATCTGTCTGCTTCCCGTTACTAGCTCTGTGTGTGTATACAGTGTCCCCTATCTGTCTGCTTCCCGTTACTAGCTCTGTGTGTATACAGCGTCCCCTATCTGTCTGCTTCCCGTTACTAGCTCTGTGTGTGTGTATACAGCGTCCCCTATCTGTCTGCTTCCCGTTACTAGCTCTGTGTGTGTATACAGTGTCCCCTATCTGTCTGCTTCCCGTTACTAGCTCTGTGTGTGTGTATACAGTGTCCCCTATCTGTCTGCTTCCCGTTACTAGCTCTGTGTGTGTGTGTGTATACAGCGTCCCCTATCTGTCTGCTTCCCGTTACTAGCTCTGTGTGTGTGTATACAGTGTCCCCTATCTGTCTGCTTCCCGTTACTAGCTCTGTGTGTGTGTATACAGTGTCCCCTATCTGTCTGCTTCCCGTTACTAGCTCTGTGTGTGTGTGTGTATACAGCGTCCCCTATCTGTCTGCTTCCCGTTACTAGCTCTGTGTGTGTGTATACAGCGTCCTCTATCTGTCTGCTTCCCGTTACTAGCTCTGTGTGTGTATACAGCGTCCTCTATCTGTCTGCTTCCCGTTACTAGCTCTGTGTGTGTGTATACAGCGTCCTCTATCTGACTGCTTCCCGTTACTAGCTCTGTGTGTGTGTGTATACAGCGTCCTCTATCTGTCTGCTTCCCGTTACTAGCTCTGTGTGTGTATACAGCGTCCTCTATCTGTCTGCTTCCCGTTACTAGCTCTGTGTGTGTGTATACAGTGTCCCCTATCTGTCTGCTTCCCGTTACTAGCTCTGTGTGTATACAGTGTCCCCTATCTGTCTGCTTCCCGTTACTAGCTCTGTGTGTGTGTATACAGCGTCCCCTATCTGTCTGCTTCCCGTTACTAGCTCTGTGTGTGTGTATACAGCGTCCTCTATCTGTCTGCTTCCCGTTACTAGCTCTGTGTGTGTATACAGTGTCCCCTATCTGTCTGCTTCCCGTTACTAGCTCTGTGTGTGTGTATACAGCGTCCTCTATCTGTCTGCTTCCCGTTACTAGCTCTGTGTGTGTATACAGCGTCCTCTATCTGTCTGCTTCCCGTTACTAGCTCTGTGTGTGTATACAGTGTCCCCTATCTGTCTGCTTCCCGTTACTGGCTCTGTGTGTGTGTGTATACAGTGTCCTCTATCTGTCTGCTTCCCGTTACTAGCTCTGTGTGTGTGTATACAGCGTCCTCTATCTGTCTGCTTCCCGTTACTAGCTCTGTGTGTGTGTATACAGCGTCCTCTATCTGTCTGCTTCCCGTTACTAGCTCTGTGTGTGTGTATACAGTGTCCCCTATCTGTCTGCTTCCCGTTACTAGCTCTGTGTGTGTGTGTGTATACAGCGTCCCCTATCTGTCTGCTTCCCGTTACTAGCTCTGTGTGTGTATACAGCGTCCTCTATCTGACTGCTTCCCGTTACTAGCTCTGTGTGTGTGTGTATACAGCGTCCTCTATCTGTCTGCTTCCCGTTACTAGCTCTGTGTGTGTATACAGCGTCCTCTATCTGTCTGCTTCCCGTTACTAGCTCTGTGTGTGTGTATACAGTGTCCCCTATCTGTCTGCTTCCCGTTACTAGCTCTGTGTGTATACAGCGTCCCCTATCTGTCTGCTTCCCGTTACTAGCTCTGTGTGTGTGTATATACAGCGTCCTCTATATGTCTGCTTCCCGTTACTAGCTCTGTGTGTGTGTATACAGCGTCCCCTATCTGTCTGCTTCCCGTTACTAGCTCTGTGTGTGTATACAGTGTCCCCTATCTGTCTGCTTCCCGTTACTAGCTCTGTGTGTGTGTATACAGCGTCCCCTATCTGTCTGCTTCCCGTTACTAGCTCTGTGTGTGTGTATACAGCGTCCTCTATCTGTCTGCTTCCCGTTACTAGCTCTGTGTGTGTATACAGTGTCCCCTATCTGTCTGCTTCCCGTTACTAGCTCTGTGTGTATACAGCGTCCCCTATCTGTCTGCTTCCCGTTACTAGCTCTGTGTGTGTGTATACAGCGTCCCCTATCTGTCTGCTTCCCGTTACTAGCTCTGTGTGTGTATACAGTGTCCCCTATCTGTCTGCTTCCCGTTACTAGCTCTGTGTGTGTGTATACAGTGTCCCCTATCTGTCTGCTTCCCGTTACTAGCTCTGTGTGTGTGTGTGTATACAGCGTCCCCTATCTGTCTGCTTCCCGTTACTAGCTCTGTGTGTGTGTATACAGCGTCCTCTATCTGACTGCTTCCCGTTACTAGCTCTGTGTGTGTGTGTATACAGCGTCCTCTATCTGTCTGCTTCCCGTTACTAGCTCTGTGTGTGTATACAGCGTCCTCTATCTGTCTGCTTCCCGTTACTAGCTCTGTGTGTGTGTATACAGTGTCCCCTATCTGTCTGCTTCCCGTTACTAGCTCTGTGTGTATACAGCGTCCCCTATCTGTCTGCTTCCCGTTACTAGCTCTGTGTGTGTGTATACAGCGTCCCCTATCTGTCTGCTTCCCGTTACTAGCTCTGTGTGTGTATACAGTGTCCCCTATCTGTCTGCTTCCCGTTACTAGCTCTGTGTGTGTGTATACAGCGTCCCCTATCTGTCTGCTTCCCGTTACTAGCTCTGTGTGTGTGTATACAGCGTCCTCTATCTGTCTGCTTCCCGTTACTAGCTCTGTGTGTGTATACAGTGTCCCCTATCTGTCTGCTTCCCGTTACTAGCTCTGTGTGTGTATACAGCGTCCTCTATCTGTCTGCTTCCCGTTACTAGCTCTGTGTGTGTATACAGTGTCCCCTATCTGTCTGCTTCCCGTTACTAGCTCTGTGTGTGTGTATACAGTGTCCTCTATCTGTCTGCTTCCCGTTACTAGCTCTGTGTGTGTGTATACAGCGTCCTCTATCTGTCTGCTTCCCGTTACTAGCTCTGTGTGTGTGTATACAGCGTCCTCTATCTGTCTGCTTCCCGTTACTAGCTCTGTGTGTGTGTATACAGTGTCCCCTATCTGTCTGCTTCCCGTTACTAGCTCTGTGTGTGTGTGTGTATACAGCGTCCCCTATCTGTCTGCTTCCCGTTACTAGCTCTGTGTGTGTGTATACAGCGTCCTCTATCTGTCTGCTTCCCGTTACTAGCTCTGTGTGTGTGTATACAGCGTCCTCTATCTGTCTGCTTCCCGTTACTAGCTCTGTGTGTGTGTATACAGTGTCCCCTATCTGTCTGCTTCCCGTTACTAGCTCTGTGTGTGTGTATACAGCGTCCCCTATCTGTCTGCTTCCCGTTACTAGCTCTGTGTGTGTGTGTATACAGCGTCCTCTATCTGTCTGCTTCCCGTTACTAGCTCTGTGTGTGTGTATACAGTGTCCCCTATCTGTCTGCTTCCCGTTACTAGCTCTGTGTGTGTGTATACAGCGTCCTCTATCTGTCTGCTTCCCGTTACTAGCTCTGTGTGTGTGTATACAGCGTCCCCTATCTGTCTGCTTCCCGTTACTAGCTCTGTGTGTGTGTATACAGTGTCCCCTATCTGTCTGCTTCCCGTTACTAGCTCTGTGTGTGTATATACAGCGTCCCCTATCTGTCTGCTTCCCGTTACTAGCTCTGTGTGTGTGTCTACAGCGTCCTCTATCTGTCTGCTTCCCGTTACTAGCTCTGTGTGTGTGTGTGTATACAGCGTCCCCTATCTGTCTGCTTCCCGTTACTAGCTCTGTGTGTGTGTATACAGTGTCCCCTATCTGTCTGCTTCCCGTTACTAGCTCTGTGTGTGTATATACAGCGTCCCCTATCTGTCTGCTTCCCGTTACTAGCTCTGTGTGTGTATATACAGCGTCCCCTATCTGTCTGCTTCCCGTTACTAGCTCTGTGTGTGTGTGTGTATACAGCGTCCCCTATCTGTCTGCTTCCCGTTACTAGCTCTGTGTGTGTGTATACAGTGTCCTCTATCTGTCTGCTTCCCGTTACTAGCTCTGTGTGTGTATACAGTGTCCCCTATCTGTCTGCTTCCCGTTACTAGCTCTGTGTGTGTGTATACAGCGTCCCCTATCTGTCTGCTTCCCGTTACTAGCTCTGTGTGTGTGTATACAGTGTCCCCTATCTGTCTGCTTCCCGTTACTAGCTCTGTGTGTGTGTGTGTATACAGTGTCCCCTATCTGTCTGCTTCCCGTTACTAGCTCTGTGTGTGTGTATACAGCGTCCTCTATCTGTCTGCTTCCCGTTACTAGCTCTGTGTGTGTATACAGTGTCCCCTATCTGTCTGCTTCCCGTTACTAGCTCTGTGTGTGTGTATACAGCGTCCTCTATCTGTCTGCTTCCCGTTACTAGCTCTGTGTGTGTATACAGTGTCCCCTATCTGTCTGCTTTCCATTACTAGCTCTGTGTGTGTATACAGCGTCCCCTATCTGTCTGCTTCCCGTTACTAGCTCTGTGTGTGTGTGTATACAGTGTCCTCTATCTGTCTGCTTCCCGTTACTAGCTCTGTGTGTGTGTATACAGCGTCCCCTATCTGTCTGCTTCCCGTTACTAGCTCTGTGTGTGTGTATACAGCGTCCTCTATCTGTCTGCTTCCCGTTACTAGCTCTGTGTGTGTGTATACAGCGTCCTCTATCTGTCTGCTTCCCGTTACTAGCTCTGTGTGTGTATATACAGCGTCCCCTATCTGTCTGCTTCCTGTTACTAGCTCTGTGTGTGTATATACAGCGTCCCCTATCTGTCTGCTTCCCGTTACTAGCTCTGTGTGTGTGTATACAGTGTCCTCTATCTGTCTGCTTCCCGTTACTAGCTCTGTGTGTGTGTATACAGCGTCCCCTATCTGTCTGCTTCCCGTTACTAGCTCTGTGTGTGTGTATACAGCGTCCTCTATATGTCTGCTTCCCGTTACTAGCTCTGTGTGTGTGTGTAGATACAGCGTCCTCTATCTGTCTGCTTCCCGTTACTAGCTCTGTGTGTGTGTATACAGCGTCCTCTATCTGTCTGCTTCCCGTTACTAGCTCTGTGTGTGTATACAGTGTCCCCTATCTGTCTGCTTCCCGTTACTAGCTCTGTGTGTGTGTATACAGCGTCCCCTATCTGTCTGCTTCCCGTTACTAGCTCTGTGTGTGTATACAGCGTCCCCTATCTGTCTGCTTCCCGTTACTAGCTCTGTGTGTGTGTATACAGTGTCCCCTATCTGTCTGCTTCCCGTTACTAGCTCTGTGTGTGTGTATATACAGCGTCCTCTATCTGTCTGCTTCCCGTTACTAGCTCTGTGTGTGTGTATACAGTGTCCTCTATCTGTCTGCTTCCCGTTACTAGCTCTGTGTGTGTGTATACAGTGTCCTCTATCTGTCTGCTTCCCGTTACTAGCTCTGTGTGTGTGTATACAGTGTCCTCTATCTGTCTGCTTCCCGTTACTAGCTCTGTGTGTGTGTATACAGCGTCCCCTATCTGTCTGCTTCCCGTTACTAGCTCTGTGTGTGTGTGTATACAGCGTCCTCTATCTGTCTGCTTCCCGTTACTAGCTCTGTGTGTATATACAGCGTCCCCTATCTGTCTGCTTCCCGTTACTAGCTCTGTGTGTGTGTATACAGCGTCCTCTATCTGACTGCTTCCCGTTACTAGCTCTGTGTGTGTGTGTATACAGCGTCCTCTATCTGTCTGCTTCCCGTTACTAGCTCTGTGTGTGTATACAGCGTCCTCTATCTGTCTGCTTCCCGTTACTAGCTCTGTGTGTGTGTATACAGTGTCCCCTATCTGTCTGCTTCCCGTTACTAGCTCTGTGTGTATACAGCGTCCCCTATCTGTCTGCTTCCCGTTACTAGCTCTGTGTGTGTGTATACAGCGTCCCCTATCTGTCTGCTTCCCGTTACTAGCTCTGTGTGTGTATACAGTGTCCCCTATCTGTCTGCTTCCCGTTACTAGCTCTGTGTGTGTGTATACAGCGTCCCCTATCTGTCTGCTTCCCGTTACTAGCTCTGTGTGTGTGTATACAGCGTCCTCTATCTGTCTGCTTCCCGTTACTAGCTCTGTGTGTGTATACAGTGTCCCCTATCTGTCTGCTTCCCGTTACTAGCTCTGTGTGTGTATACAGCGTCCTCTATCTGTCTGCTTCCCGTTACTAGCTCTGTGTGTGTATACAGTGTCCCCTATCTGTCTGCTTCCCGTTACTGGCTCTGTGTGTGTGTGTATACAGTGTCCTCTATCTGTCTGCTTCCCGTTACTAGCTCTGTGTGTGTGTATACAGCGTCCTCTATCTGTCTGCTTCCCGTTACTAGCTCTGTGTGTGTGTATACAGCGTCCTCTATCTGTCTGCTTCCCGTTACTAGCTCTGTGTGTGTGTATACAGTGTCCTCTATCTGTCTGCTTCCCGTTACTAGCTCTGTGTGTGTGTGTGTATACAGCGTCCCCTATCTGTCTGCTTCCCGTTACTAGCTCTGTGTGTGTGTATACAGCGTCCTCTATCTGTCTGCTTCCCGTTACTAGCTCTGTGTGTGTGTATACAGCGTCCTCTATCTGACTGCTTCCCGTTACTAGCTCTGTGTGTGTGTATACAGTGTCCCCTATCTGTCTGCTTCCCGTTACTAGCTCTGTGTGTGTGTATACAGCGTCCCCTATCTGTCTGCTTCCCGTTACTAGCTCTGTGTGTGTGTGTATACAGCGTCCTCTATCTGTCTGCTTCCCGTTACTAGCTCTGTGTGTGTATACAGCGTCCTCTATCTGTCTGCTTCCCGTTACTAGCTCTGTGTGTGTGTATACAGTGTCCCCTATCTGTCTGCTTCCCGTTACTAGCTCTGTGTGTGTGTATACAGCGTCCCCTATCTGTCTGCTTCCCGTTACTAGCTCTGTGTGTGTGTATACAGTGTCCCCTATCTGTCTGCTTCCCGTTACTAGCTCTGTGTGTGTATATACAGCGTCCCCTATCTGTCTGCTTCCCGTTACTAGCTCTGTGTGTGTGTCTACAGCGTCCTCTATCTGTCTGCTTCCCGTTACTAGCTCTGTGTGTGTGTATACAGTGTCCCCTATCTGTCTGCTTCCCGTTACTAGCTCTGTGTGTGTGTGTGTATACAGCGTCCCCTATCTGTCTGCTTCCCGTTACTAGCTCTGTGTGTGTGTGTGTATACAGCGTCCTCTATCTGTCTGCTTCCCGTTACTAGCTCTGTGTGTGTATACAGTGTCCCCTATCTGTCTGCTTCCCGTTACTAGCTCTGTGTGTGTGTATACAGCGTCCCCTATCTGTCTGCTTCCCGTTACTAGCTCTGTGTGTGTATACAGTGTCCCCTATCTGTCTGCTTCCCGTTACTAGCTCTGTGTGTGTGTATACAGTGTCCTCTATCTGTCTGCTTCCCGTTACTAGCTCTGTGTGTGTGTATACAGCGTCCTCTATCTGTCTGCTTCCCGTTACTAGCTCTGTGTGTGTGTATACAGCGTCCCCTATCTGTCTGCTTCCCGTTACTAGCTCTGTGTGTGTGTATACAGCGTCCTCTATCTGTCTGCTTCCCGTTACTAGCTCTGTGTGTGTGTATACAGCGTCCTCTATCTGTCTGCTTCCCGTTACTAGCTCTGTGTGCGTATATACAGCGTCCCCTATCTGTCTGCTTCCTGTTACTAGCTCTGTGTGTGTATATACAGCGTCCCCTATCTGTCTGCTTCCCGTTACTAGCTCTGTGTGTGTGTATACAGTGTCCTCTATCTGTCTGCTTCCCGTTACTAGCTCTGTGTGTGTGTATACAGCGTCCCCTATCTGTCTGCTTCCCGTTACTAGCTCTGTGTGTGTGTATACAGCGTCCTCTATATGTCTGCTTCCCGTTACTAGCTCTGTGTGTGTGTATACAGCGTCCTCTATCTGTCTGCTTCCCGTTACTAGCTCTGTGTGTGTGTATACAGCGTCCCCTATCTGTCTGCTTCCCGTTACTAGCTCTGTGTGTGTGTATACAGCGTCCTCTATCTGTCTGCTTCCCGTTACTAGCTCTGTGTGTGTGTATACAGCGTCCTCTATCTGTCTGCTTCCCGTTACTAGCTCTGTGTGCGTATATACAGCGTCCCCTATCTGTCTGCTTCCTGTTACTAGCTCTGTGTGTGTATATACAGCGTCCCCTATCTGTCTGCTTCCCGTTACTAGCTCTGTGTGTGTGTATACAGTGTCCTCTATCTGTCTGCTTCCCGTTACTAGCTCTGTGTGTGTGTATACAGCGTCCCCTATCTGTCTGCTTCCCGTTACTAGCTCTGTGTGTGTGTATACAGCGTCCTCTATATGTCTGCTTCCCGTTACTAGCTCTGTGTGTGTGTGTATATACAGCGTCCTCTATCTGTCTGCTTCCCGTTACTAGCTCTGTGTGTGTGTATACAGCGTCCTCTATCTGTCTGCTTCCCGTTACTAGCTCTGTGTGTGTGTATACAGCGTCCCCTATCTGTCTGCTTCCCGTTACTAGCTCTGTGTGTGTATACAGCGTCCCCTATCTGTCTGCTTCCCGTTACTAGCTCTGTGTGTGTGTATACAGTGTCCCCTATCTGTCTGCTTCCCGTTACTAGCTCTGTGTGTGTGTATATACAGCGTCCTCTATCTGTCTGCTTCCCGTTACTAGCTCTGTGTGTGTGTATACAGTGTCCTCTATCTGTCTGCTTCCCGTTACTAGCTCTGTGTGTGTATACAGTGTCCCCTATCTGTCTGCTTCCCGTTACTAGCTCTGTGTGTGTGTATACAGCGTCCTCTATCTGTCTGCTTCCCGTTACTAGCTCTGTGTGTGTGTATATACAGCGTCCTCTATCTGTCTGCTTCCCGTTACTAGCTCTGTGTGTGTGTATACAGTGTCCTCTATCTGTCTGCTTCCCGTTACTAGCTCTGTGTGTGTGTATACAGTGTCCTCTATCTGTCTGCTTCCCGTTACTAGCTCTGTGTGTGTGTATACAGCGTCCCCTATCTGTCTGCTTCCCGTTACTAGCTCTGTGTGTGTGTGTATACAGCGTCCTCTATCTGTCTGCTTCCCGTTACTAGCTCTGTGTGTATATACAGCGTCCCCTATCTGTCTGCTTCCCGTTACTAGCTCTGTGTGTGTGTATACAGCGTCCCCTATCTGTCTGCTTCCCGTTACTGGCTCTGTGTGTGTGTGTATACAGCGTCCCCTATCTGTCTGCTTCCCGTTACTAGCTCTGTGTGTGTATACAGTGTCCTCTATCTGTCTGCTTCCCGTTACTAGCTCTGTGTGTGTGTATACAGTGTCCTCTATCTGTCTGCTTCCCGTTACTAGCTCTGTGTGTGTGTATACAGCGTCCCCTATCTGTCTGCTTCCCGTTACTAGCTCTGTGTGTGTGTGTATACAGCGTCCCCTATCTGTCTGCTTCCCGTTACTAGCTCTGTGTGTATACAGCGTCCCCTATCTCTCAGCATTCCTGGCCTCCTATAGATGTCTGTTCTATAATCTTGTACTCACCATCGCCTTAAACCTGGCAATTCAAACCCCGGCTCTACATATGGACCCGCCCCCTGTAATAGTGCCGCGCAGCGCTTTGTGACCATGTTAGACATTTTACCTCCAACATTTATTTCTTCCATTTCAAATTTTCCTATTTACTGCTCCGTCCTCTCTCTTATCCCTAACACACACTCATGTAACCAACACTTTATCTCAAAGCCTTATTCATCGAGCCTCTCTACCCATTGGCTATTGCGGCACTGTACTCTTCTCCTGCACCCCCTTCCCTCCTTTGGCTATTGCGGCACTGTACTCTTCTCCTGCACCTCCTTCCCTCCACTGTACTCTTCCCCTGCACCCCCTTCCCTCCATTGGCTGTTGCGGCACTGTACTCTTCTCCTGCACCCCCTTCCCTCCATTGGCTATTGTGGCACTGTACTCTTCCCCTGCACCCCCTTCCCTCCATTGGCTATTGCGGCACTGTACTCTTCCCCTGCATCCCCTTCCCTCCATTGGCTATTGCGGCACAGTACTCTTCCCCTGCACCCCCTTCCCTCCATTGGCTATTGCGGCACTGTACTCTTCTCCTGCACCCCCTTCCCTCCATTGGCTGTTGCGGCACTGTACTCTTCTCCTGCACCCCCTTCCCTCCATTGGCTGTTGCGGCACTGTACTCTTCTCCTGCACCCCCTTCCCTCCATTGGCTGTTGCGGCACTGTACTCTTCTCCTGCACCCCCTTCCCTCCATTGGCTGTTGCGGCACTGCACTCTTCCCCTGCACCCCCTTCCCTCCATTGCCTATTGTGGCACTGTACTCTCTGGCTCCTGATTCAGTATCTGTTCCTGTATTGCATCACAGCATTCTGCTCCAGTGCTATCCAAAAAACCTGCACTAGTATTTCTTCACAGATTCCTGCTCCTGGATAGCTTTGCAGTGCTCAGCTACTCAGAAAACCTGCTCCAGTATTGCTTCACAGCATATTTCATTGCAATCTGTCTCCGAGATACGGCGCCGCCTTAGGTGCGGAGGGGAGATACGGCGCCGCCTTAGGTGCGGAGGGGAGATACGGCGCTGCCTTAGGTGCGGAGGGGAGATACAGCGCCGCCTTAGGTGCGGAGGTGAGATACGGCGCCGCCTTAGGTGCGGAGGGGAGATACGGCGCCGCCTTAGGTGAGATGGGGAGATACGGCGCTGCCTTAGGTGCGGAGGGGAGATACGGCGCTACCTTAGGTGCGGAGGGGAGATACGGTGCTGCCTTAGGTGCGGAGGGGAGATACGGCGCTGCCTTAGGTGCGGAGGGGAGATACGGCGCTGCCTTAGGTGCGGAGCGGACACATGGCACTGCCTTAGGTGCGGAGGGGAGATACGGCACTGCCTTAGGTGCGGAGGGGAGATACGGCGCTGCCTTAGGTGCGGAGGGGAGATACGGCGCCGCCTTAGGTGCGGAGGGGAGATACGGCGCCGCCTTAGGTGCGGAGGGGAGATACGGCGCCGCCTTAGGTGCGGAGGGGAGATACGGCGCCGCCTTAGGTGCGGAGGGGAGATACGGCGCCGCCTTAGGTGCGGAGGGGAGATACAGCGCCGCCTTAGGTGCGGAGGGGAGATACGGCGCCGCCTTAGGTGCGGAGGGGAGATACGGCGCCGCCTTAGGTGCGGAGGGGAGATACGGCGCCGCCTTAGGTGCGGAGGGGAGATACGGCGCCGCCTTAGGTGCGGAGGGGAGATACGGCGCCGCCTTAGGTGCGGAGGGGAGATACGGCGCCGCCTTAGGTGCGGAGGGGAGATACGGCGCCGCCTTAGGTGCAGAGTGGGGATATAAGTCGTCTTGCATCCTGGGTATAAATTAACCTACACTGAAGTACCAAAAGTCATGGATAGGTGCCTAGAATCATGTAGGACCCCCTCTAGCCCAGCGAAGTGCAGCATCTCGACGTGGCATGGATTACACAAGTGGATGGGAGACCTCTGGAGTGATGGTGACCCATGCCGTCTGGGTGGCTTTGCACAGGTCCCTGATATTTGTAGGTGCAGGATCTTGGGTGTGAATGGGAGAATGTGGCGGCCACACCATTCCTCAGAACTCTCCAGAATGCTCCTCAAGCCACTTCTGGACAACTTGGAACCGGTGACACGGTGCATTATCCTGCTGGAATAATCCATCGCTGTGGGGGTACATGATGTCCATGAATGGCTGCAAATGGTCATCAAGCAATACCACGTAGCTGTTACCGGTCAGTGACGTGTTCAGATGGACCAGCGGAACCAACCCATGTCACGTGAACACACCCAACACTATTATGGAACCACTACCAGCTTGCACGGTGCATTGTTGACAACTGAGATCCATGGCCTCATGGGGTCTGTACCACACCCGAACCCTACCATCATCCCGAATCATCTGGAACTCTTTGGACCACGCCACATGCTGCCAGACCTCCAGGGGCCAATTACAGATGACATGAGCCCAGGTGGGGTGCTGTGTATGGTGACGCAGTGATAACATTGACACTCCGGTGGGTCTTCTGCTCCCATATCCCATGTAAACTAAAGAACGCTGCACTGACCTGCGTCTGGTACCTCCTGCATTGTATGTGGATGCGATTTGTGCCAGTGTCGCTTGTCTGTTACCACGGACATTTCTGGCCAGGCGCCACTGGTCACCATCTTTAAGCACCCATGGTCAGCCACGGTGGGTGGTAATGTCTTCCATGAGGTATTCCTGGTACACATGTGACACCATAGATCGAGGAATGTTGAATGTCCTCATAACTTCATATCTAGCTCACAAGATGTCACATTACAACTGATGCAGGTCTAGGCTTTTCCAAGATGTCACAATACGGTGACGCCACTTACCAATACCTTCACCTCCTGCTATCCCATGACTATTGCCACGTCAGTGTATAAGGGACAGTGAGGATGTCCTCTGCAGAGCGATGTTTTGCTGCCGCTCATGCGTCTAAGTCACACAGCACATGCAGCCCCGAATGTATCCGCAAGAGAACCGCAGTCAGGATATCGAGATTGCCGGAGGAAGGGTAAAGAAGATGTAATTGGTGTTCCTGGGTGGTGACGGGGAGGTGGATTAGCGCAAGCACAGATATTGTCCGTCTTGTGGGCGTGTTATGGGAGTGGTGAAAGTGGGTGTGTACACAGACGCTCACACAGGAGACCGTACATGGAACTGAACCTGCCGCAGAGATAACTCATTTTTCATGGTGCAGCCAATGATGGCATCTAAAGACGTTTACGGGCGTTATCAGTGGATGTCTCGGTGCATCCGGACGCACGGCTGTACACCAAGGAAGGACTTTGTATCAGCATTTGCATAACATCACAGATGGGCAACCGCCTGTAGACGCAGCTGCGTGGTCACCTCTGTGTGATATCCGGGAGAGACGTATGGAGCAGAGGCCGCCTGTAGACGCAGCTGCGCGGTCACCTCCGTGTGATATCCAGGAGAGATGGATGGAGCAGGGGCCGCCTGTAGACGCAGCTGCATGGTCACCTCTGTGTGATATCAGGGAGGGACGGATGGAGCAGAGGCCGCCTGTAGACGCAGCTGCGTGGTCACCTCTGTGTGATATCTGGGAGGGACGGATGGAGCAGAGGCCGCCTGTAGACGCAGCTGCGCGGTCACCTCCGTGTGATATCCAGGAGAGATGGATGGAGCAGGGGCCTCCTGTAGACGCAGCTGCGTGGTCACCTCTGTGTGATATCCGGGAAAAACGGATGGAGCAGAGGCCTCCTGTAGATATTCTCTTCTCTCGCCCCCCTTCCTGATGGCGGTCAGATGGCGCGCTCACTGTTCTGGCCTGGCAGACCCTGCCGTGTGTCTTGCCCAGTCTGTGTTATTGTTCTTGGAACCCATCACTTTCCTGGCGGAGAGACGTTCTATTCCTCGCAGGATTCTCCGCACACAAACAAGAGGCTTCGGTGAAAGGTTGGTTACGTGTTTACCTTCTATTTACAGATCTCATCTGCTGCCCAATCTCCAGCCCAGCGGCCTATGCGCTGCCAATGCTGAAGCCAGGCTATTAGCTGCCAAATTAGAGGCCCCTAAGGGGAACCCAGAGAGATTTATTTTCCAGTTTACTCTCGGTCACCTCTGCCGCAATGAAGACGCTTCCTACACCTGGCGCAAGAGAGGATTCTGGGTTCTCTGTCCTTTTGCTTCTGACAGCAAAGTAATATGTACCAATGACGGATGCACGCGATTTGCAAGGTTCCTATTCCTGAGGTCTCCAGCGATCTGTGCGCACAGACGAGATCCCCATTTGTGTGCTCTACTAGTGTGAGCAAATCTTATTGTCAAATTACAGAGCAGTCACAAGAATAACATCGTATGTCCGTGTTATAAAGAGACCCAGTGGTGATGAGTGTCTGATATAACCATGCACACTCCTGTCTGTCAGCGTAAGGTCTGTGGCCACAGGCGTGATTCCTCCGCCTTTCCCCCTATGCTGTGGCCATCTGATCACCAATGGGCGCCTTGGCACGCTAGGATCTTTCTGGTCAGCTTCCTGCTTATTTATCACACAGGGATCCCTGATTCTCTCTGCCAGTCTCCTGGTGACATCTGCCTGGTGATTTCCAGGCCTTGGCTTCCAGTTCTGGCCCTGACATTGGATGCAATCCCTCTGTGGGCACTGCCCACATGTATTCTCCTATATCATGTAGTCTCCTTATAGAATACACCCAGCTCTAGAGTCCAGCTCTGCAATAAGACCTGCTCCTATGTGCTGGAGACCTGGGACTTCCATTGGGCGCCTTCCGTCTAAGGGAGAGGGGACTGCTAGAGGCAAAGAGCACAATTAGCCGGTTTCAGGATCCGCAGATCTAATCATCTGCAGGGGAGCCAGAGGGAAGAGGAGAAAGAGAAGGGGGTGAGAGAGGAATGGGAGGGTTATTGGGGGGCAGGATAAGAGACATGGGGAATGATGGCAGCGTAAGGGTACAAGTGATGGTCATAGAAACATAGAATGTGATGGCAGATAAGAACCACTTGGCCCACCTAGTCTGCCCCATTTTTAAACATATTACCCCAACCCTTATTGATCCTTACTTCTTCTGAAGGATATCCTTATGTCTATCCCATGCATGTATATATTGCTCTACTGTCTTAGCCTCTACCACCTCTGATGGGAGGCTATTCCACTCATCCACTACCCTCTCTGTGACGTCATTCTTCCTCACATTTCCCCTGAACCTACCACCCTCCAGTGTCAGAACATGTCCTCTTGTTCTAATACTCTTCTTCCTATGAAGAATGTCTCCTTCCTTTACCTTGTTATAACCCTTTATATATTTGAACGTTTCTATCATGTCCCCCCTTTCCCTTCTCTGCCCCAAACTATACATATAAGATCTTTTAGTCTTTCCTGGTAGGTTTTGTGGTGTAGACCTTGCAACATTTTAGTTGCCCTTCTTTGTACAGTCTCTAATGTATTAATATCCTTCTGGAGATATGGCATCCAGAACTGAACACAGTATAGAGATGAGGACGTACCAATGACCTATACAGTGATATCACTTCTTTCTTTCTGCTACTGATTCCTCTCCCTATGTACCAAGCATCTGACCAGCCTTCCTCATTGCTTTGTTACAATGTTTTCTTGCCTTTATGTCACCTGAAATAGTGACTCCTAGATCCCTTTCCTCCTCAGTATTAATGGCACTATACTGGAAAGTACTATATTTAGCCTTTATGTCACCGGAGATAGTGACTCCTAGATCCCTTTCCTCCTCAGTACTTTCCAGTATAGTCCCATTAATACTATATTTAGCCTATAAGTCACCAGAAATAGTGACTCCTAGATCCCTTTCCTCCTCAGTAGTTACCAGTATAGTGCCATTAATACTATATTTAGCCTTTGTCACCTGAGATAGTGAATCCTAGATCCCTTTCCTCCTCAGTAGTTACCAGTATAGTGCCCTTAATACTATATTTAGCCTATAAGTCACCTGAAATAGTGACTCCTAGATCCCTTTCCTCCTCAGTACTTTCCAGTATAGTCCCATTAATACTATATTTAGCCTATAAGTCACCAGAAATAGTGACTCCTAGATCCCTTTCCTCCTCAGTAGTTACCAGTATAGTGCCATTAATACTATATTTAGCCTTTGTCACCTGAGATAGTGAATCCTAGATCCCTTTCCTCCTCAGTAGTTACCAGTATAGTGCCCTTAATACTATATTTAGCCTATAAGTCACCTGAAATAGTGACTCCTAGATCCCTTTCCTCCTCAGTACTTTCCAGTATAGTGCCATTAATACTATATTTAGCCTTTGTCACCTGAGATAGTGACTCCTAGATCCCTTTCCTCCTCAGTAGTTACCAGTATAGTGCCATTACTACTATATTTAGCCTTTATGTCACCTGAGATAGTGACTCCTAGATCCCTTTCCTCCTCAGTACTTTCCAGTATAGTGCCATTAATACTATATTTAGCCTTTGTCACCTGAGATAGTGAATCCTAGATCCCTTTCCTCCTCAGTAGTTACCAGTATAGTGCCCTTAATACTATATTTAGCCTATAAGTCACCTGAAATAGTGACTCTTAGATCCCTTTCCTCCTCAGTAGTTTCCAGTATAGTGCCATTAATACTATATTTAGCCTTTATGTCACCTGAAATAGTGACTCCTAGATCCCTTTCCTCTTCAGTACTTTCCAGTATAGTGCCATTAATACTATATTTAGCCTTTATGTCACCTGAAATAGTGACTCCTAGATCCCTTTCCTCTTCAGTACTTTCCAGTATAGTGCCATTAATACTATATTTAGCCTTTATGTCACCTGAAATAGTGACTCCTAGATCCCTTTCCTCCTCAGTAGTTTCCAGTATAGTGCCATTAATACTATATTTAGCCTTTATGTCACCTGAAATAGTGACTCCTAGATCCCTTTCCTCCTCAGTACTTTCCAGTATAGTGCCATTAATACTATATTTAGCCTTTGTCACCTGAGATAGTGAATCCTAGATCCCTTTCCTCCTCAGTAGTTACCAGTATAGTGCCCTTAATACTATATTTAGCCTATAAGTCACCTGAAATAGTGACTCCTAGATCCCTTTCCTCCTCAGTAGTTTCCAGTATAGTGCCATTAATACTATATTTAGCCTTTATGTCACCTGAAATAGTGACTCCTAGATCCCTTTCCTCTTCAGTACTTTCCAGTATAGTGCCATTAATACTATATTTAGCCTTTATGTCACCTGAAATAGTGACTCCTAGATCCCTTTCCTCTTCAGTACTTTCCAGTATAGTGCCATTAATACTATATTTAGCCTTTATGTCACCTGAAATAGTGACTCCTAGATCCCTTTCCTCCTCAGTAGTTTCCAGTATAGTGCCATTAATACTATATTTAGCCTTTGTCACCTGAGATAGTGACTCCTAGATCCCTTTCCTCTTCAGTAGTTTCCAGTATAGTGCCATTAATACTATATTTAGCCTTTGGATTTTTGAGACCCAAGTGCATGATTTAGCATTTTTTGGCATTAAACTGCAGTTGCCACGTTCTTGACCATTCCTCTAGTTTACCCAGATCACGGGGTCACAGGGCTAAAAGGCAGATCAGGGAGAGGACAGTGATAAAGGGAGAGAAATACAGGTAATATCCTTTTTTATCTCTTTATTTAAAATGTAATAAAGTCATAATATATAAAATGTTTACCTAGAAAATATGAACAGTGACAGCGCTCGAAGACACAGCGGTAATGGGAACCAGGTGAAGCAGACAGTGTGGTGTCAACATTTCCAGCAAGAAGTTGGTTAGAGTAGATGAGTAAAGGGAGAGGACAGAGGGAGTTTATCTATGGTGTAGGGGAGAAATGGGTGAGGAATGGGAGTGAGCCAGGTGGAGGGGAGAATGGAGTCATGGGAGGGGACAGGGACAGAGAAGGGGCTTACTCATAGTATATCGGTGTGCGCTGATGGCTTACGCAGTGCCTAGTATACCATAGGCTGGTGTTCGCTGATCGGTTACGCAGTGACTAGTATATCATAGTCTGGTGTGCGCTGATCGGTTACGCAGTGACTAGTATACCATAGGCTGGTGTGCGCTGATCGGTTACGCAGTGACTAGTATATCATAGGCTGGTGTGCGCTGATCGGTTACGCAGTGACTAGTATATCATAGGCTGGTGTGCGCTGATCGGTTACGCAGTGACTAGTATATCATAGGCTGGTGTGCGCTGATCGGTTATGCAGTGACTAGTATATCATAGGCTGGTGTGCGCTGATCGGTTACGCAGTGACTAGTATATCATAGGCTGGTGTGCGCTGATCGGTTACGCAGTGACTAGTATATCATAGGCTGGTGTGCGCTGATCGGTTACGCAGTGACTAGTATATCATAGGCTGGTGTGCGCTGATCGGTTATGCAGTGACTAGTATATCATAGGCTGGTGTGCGCTGATCGGTTACGCAGTGACTAGTATATCATAGGCTGGTGTGCGCTGATCGGTTACGCAGTGACTAGTATATCATAGGCTGGTGTGCGCTGATCGGTTATGCAGTGACTAGTATATCATAGGCTGGTGTGCGCTGATGGTTTATGCAGTGCCTAGTATATCACAGGACGGATCGCACATCACTGGGTGATGAGCTGGGCTAGAAGCTGCCGTTACTACCCCCGGTGATGAGCTAGAAGCTGCCGTTACTTCCCACGGTGATGAGCTAGAAGCTGCTGTTACTTCCCCCGGTGATGAGCCGGGCTAGAAGCCGCTGTTACTTCCCCCGGTGATGAGCTGGGCTAGAAGCTGCTGTTACTTCCCCCGGTGATGAGCTAGAAGCTGCTGTTACTTCCCCCGGTGATGAGCTAGAAGCTGCCGTTACTTCCCCCGGTGATGAGCTGGGCTAGAAGCTGCTGTTACTTCCCCCAGTGATGAGCTAGAAGCCGCTGTTACGTCCCCCAGTGATGAGCTAGAAGCCGCTGTTACTTCCCCCGGTGATGAGCTGGGCTAGAAGCTGCTGTTACTTCCCCCGGTGATGAGCTGGGCACGAAGCTGCCGTTACTTCCCCCGGTGATGAGCTGGGATAGAAGCTGCTGTTACTTCCCCCGGTGATGAGCTGGGCTAGAAGCCGCTGTTACTTCCCCCAGTGATGAGCTAGAAGCCGCTGTTACTTCGCCCAGTGATGAGCTGGGCTAGAAGCTGCTGTTACTTCCCCCGGTGATGAGCTGGGCTAGAAGCTGCTGTTACTTCCCCCGGTGATGAGCTGGGATAGAATCTGCCGTTACTTCCCCCGGTGATGAGCTGGGATAGAAGCTGCCGTTACTTCCCCCGGTGATGAGCTGGGCACGAAGCTGCCGTTACTTCCCCCGGTGATGAGCTGGGATAGAAGCTGCTGTTACTTCCCCCGGTGATGAGCTGGGCTAGAAGCCGCTGTTACTTCCCCCGGTGATGAGCTGGGCTAGAAGCTGCTGTTACTTCCCCCGGTGATGAGCTAGAAGCCGCTGTTACTTCCCCCGGTGATGAGCTGGGCTAGAAGCTGCTGTTACTTCCCCCGGTGATGAGCTGGGCTAGAAGCTGCTGTTACTTCCCCCAGTGATGAGCTAGAAGCCGCTGTTACTTCCCCCGGTGATGAGCTGGGCTAGAAGCTGCTGTTACTTCCCCCGGTGATGAGCTGGGCACGAAGCTGCCGTTACTTCCCCCGGTGATGAGCTGGGATAGAAGCTGCTGTTACTTCCCCCGGTGATGAGCTGGGCTAGAAGCCGCTGTTACTTCCCCCAGTGATGAGCTAGAAGCCGCTGTTACTTCCCCCGGTGATGAGCTGGGCTAGAAGCTGCTGTTACTTCCCCCGGTGATGAGCTGGGATAGAATCTGCTGTTACTTCCCCCGGTGATGAGCTGGGATAGAAGCTGCTGTTACTTCCCCCAGTGATGAGCTGGGCTAGAAGCTGCTGTTACTTCCCCCAGTGATGAGCTAGAAGCCGCTGTTACTTCCCCCGGTGATGAGCTGGGCTAGAAGCTGCTGTTACTTCCCCCGGTGATGAGCTGAGCTAGAAGCTGCTGTTACTTCCCCCGGTGATGAGCTGGGCTAGAAGCTGCTGTTACTTCCCCCAGTGATGAGCTAGAAGCCGCTGTTACTTCCCCCGGTGATGAGCTGGGCTAGAAGCTGCTGTTACTTCCCCCAGTGATGAGCTAGAAGCTGCTGTTACTTCCCCTGGTGATGAGCTGGGATAGAAGCTGCTGTTACTTCCCCCAGTGATGAGCTGGGCTAGAAGCTGCTGTTACTTCCCCAGTGATGAGCTAGAAGCTGCCGTTACTTCCCCCAGTGATAAGCTAGAAGCTGCTGTTACTTCCCCCAGTGATGAGCTAGAAGCTGCTGTTACTTCCCCCGGTGATGAGCTAGAAGCTGCTGTTACTTCCCCCGGTGATGATCTGGGCTAGAAGCTGCCGTTACTTCCCCCGGTGATGATCTGGGCTAGAAGCTGCCGTTACTTCCCCCGGTGATGATCTGGGCTAGAAGCTGCTGTTACTTCCCCAGTGATGAGCTGGGATAGAAGCTGCTGTTACTTCCCCCGGCGATGAGCTGGGATAGAAGCTGATGTTACTTCCCCCGGTGATGATCTGGGCTATAAGCTGCCGTTACTTCCCCCGGTGATGATCTGGGCTAGAAGCTGCCGTTACTTCCCCCGGTGATGAGCTAGAAGCCGCTGTTACTTCCCCCGGTGATGAGCTGGGCTAGAAGCTGCTGTTACTTCCCCCAGTGATGAGCTAGAAGCTGCTGTTACTTCCCCCGGTGATGAGCTGGGATAGAAGCTGCTGTTACTTCCCCCAGTGATGAGCTGGGCTAGAAGCTGCTGTTACTTCCCCAGTGATGAGCTAGAAGCTGCCGTTACTTCCCCCAGTGATAAGCTAGAAGCTGCTGTTACTTCCCCCAGTGATGAGCTAGAAGCTGCTGTTACTTCCCCCGGTGATGAGCTAGAAGCTGCTGTTACTTCCCCCGGTGATGATCTGGGCTAGAAGCTGCCGTTACTTCCCCCGGTGATGATCTGGGCTAGAAGCTGCCGTTACTTCCCCCGGTGATGATCTGGGCTAGAAGCTGCCGTTACTTCCCCCGGTGATGAGCTGGCCTAGAAGCTGCTGTTACTTCCCCAGTGATGAGCTGGGATAGAAGCTGCTGTTACTTCCCCCGGCGATGAGCTGGGATAGAAGCTGCTGTTACTTCCCCCGGTGATGATCTGGGCTATAAGCTGCCGTTACTTCCCCCGGTGATGATCTGGGCTAGAAGCTGCCGTTACTTCCCCCGGTGATGAGCTGGGATAGAAGCTGCTGTTACTTCCCCCGGTGATGAGCTGGGATAGAAGCTGCTGTTACTTCCCCCAGTGATGAGCTAGAAGCTGCTGTTACTTCCCCCGGTGATGAGCTAGAAGCTGCCGTTACTTCCCCCGGTGATGAGCTGGGATAGAAGCTGCCGTTACTTCCCCCGGTGATGAGCTGGGATAGAAGCTGCCGTTACTTCCCCCGGTGATGAGCTGGGCTAGAAGCTGCTGTTACTTCCCCCGGTGATGAGCTAGAAGCTGCCGTTACTTCCCCCGGTGATGAGCTGGGATAGAAGCTGCTGTTACTTCCCCCAGTGATGAGCTAGAAGCTGCTGTTACTTCCCCCAGTGATGAGCTAGAAGCTGCTGTTACTTCCCCCGGTGATGAGCTAGAAGCTGCTGTTACTTCCCCCAGTGATGAGCTGGGATAGAAGCTGCTGTTACTTCCCCCAGTGATGAGCTAGAAGCTGCTGTTACTTCCCCCGGTGATGAGCTAGAAGCTGCCGTTACTTCCCCCGGTGATGAGCTGGGATAGAAGCTGCTGTTACTTCCCCCGGTGATGAGCTGAGCTAGAAGCTGCCGTTACTTCCCTCGGTGATGAGCTGGGATAGAAGCTGCCGTTACTTCCCCCGGTGATGAGCTGGGCTAGAAGCTGCCGTTACTTCCCCCGGTGATGAGCTGGGCTAGAAGCTGCCGTTACTTCCCCCGGTGATGAGCTGGGCTAGAAGCTGCCGTTACTTCCCCCGGTGATGAGCTGGGCTAGAAGCTGCCGTTACTTCCCCCGGTGGTGAGCTGGGCTAGAAGCTGCCGTTACTTCCCCCGGTGATGAGCTGGGCTAGAAGCTGCCGTCACTTCCCCCGGTGATGAGCTAGAAGCTGCTGTTACTTCCCCCGGTGATGAGCTGGGATAGAAGCTGCTGTTACTTCCCCCGGTGATGAGCTGGGCTAGAAACTGCTGTTATTTCCCCCGGTGATGAGCTAGAAGCTGCTGTTACTTCCCCCGGTGATGAGCTGGGCTAGAAGCTGCTGTTCCATTTGCCCGATATAAGCTGCTGTCCTGTAAGCCGCCTGTCCCACAAGCTGCTGACTTTCAGAAACATGTTTTCATTCACTCCTTCCCCTGGCTCCCAATAATACTCAGTATGTTATTGTGGTTCTTAGTGTTGGGAGTCTCGCTTCTCTTTGTCTCCTGAAACCAAGAAGTAACTGTCACCACAAATCAGCACAATCATTGTTCGGTAATCTGACTGCTTCTCAGTGACTTCTCGACGTTCTTGTTCCTCAGAGAACATTAGGGCCTATAGCAGCCTGCGACAAT
The DNA here is from genome assembly GCA_031769625.1 of Taudactylus pleione. Taxonomy (NCBI): domain Eukaryota; kingdom Metazoa; phylum Chordata; class Amphibia; order Anura; family Myobatrachidae; genus Taudactylus; species Taudactylus pleione. The sequence goes on from JAUIMM010000557.1 coordinate 815,675, forward strand.
GGGCAACGGTGAGATCTCAGCAACACAGATGCTAGATTTAAAACAGCAATTTATTTTAAGGCAAAACCAGGACGCCGGGGATCCACAAGAGAAAGTTCTACAGTCATGCTTCCCCTCTGCCCGGAATGCCGCGCAGAATCTAACATGGTGACCAAGACAGAGATACCGGTGGATGCTGTCCCAGCTCTCCTGCAGTCTGTGCAGTCCTGTTCTCTTTGTGACTGTACCGATTTCTTATGGGGATCTTCTGAAGGCCATTAAAGAGAGACCATGCAGCCTTCAGGAGCAGGCAGACACATTTACACAGGTTCTCACATCCTATGGCAGGTGCGACTGACAGGGCTGGCAACAGAAATCATGGGGCCCAGCGGGTGCCAGTTAATACATGCCACAGGTAATATCGCACCCTGCAATGTGATCTTGGGCGATAACATTGTGCCCAGGTCACATTGGAAATTTTTGGTAAATGCACCCCATAATAATAGAAGTTTTAGTGCAGGACAAAATGTGAACTTCTTGAGCAAACAATTATATTTTATTAAACTATATTTGCTGATTGTGTCCTTGTGTCTCTCCAGCCCTAGTCCCCTTCTATCTCTCTATCCCCAGACCCTTCTGTCTCTCCAGACCAGATAGTCTTCCTCCAGACTCCACAGCCTCCCTCCAGACCCAGCTCAGTGTGTCCCTTCAGCCCACAGTCTCTCTCCAGCCTCCACACTGCCTGCCCTGACCCCTTTGGGTTGATTTCCAGTGGTGCTGTGCTGCAATAAACAAAAACTTTATTGTACTGGCCCCTGCTGTTGCTATAAAGCAGTGGTTGCCCGGATGATTTTATCCATACATGCCTGTGATCCGCTGATCACTGCAGCAGCACAGGTAGAGGTTAGAGCACAGGTTCCCAAACGCGGTCCTCAAGGCTCCCCAACAGTTCAGGTTTTAGAGATATCCATTGTTAAGCACAGGTGGTTAAATCAAATTGATTGAGGTACTAATTAAATCACCAGTGGTTAACCATGGATATATCTAAAACCTGAACTGTTGGGGAGCCTTGAGGACCGTGATTGGGAACCTCTGGGTTAGAGTGAGGATTATCTGTGGGCTCCACCAGGGCCCCCTAGAACCTTGGGGCCCATTACAGGGACTGGCAACCAATAGTGGCCTCTAAAGATGTACCAATCAATATTCCTGCATGTACGAAAGTGAATAGTGGGCATCTCAGTCTTTGCACATTGGGACCCACAGATCTACACATGGGAAAGAGATTGTATCGACATTTGCATAAAGTCACCAAAGATGCAGCTGTTAGCACTTCTGTGTGCACCTATTAATCAGGGCCACAGTATCTACCTGAGGCTGAACACAAGCTGGGGGGATCATCAGTTGTGGAATAAACTTGAAGACCTGGAGACTAGGTACAGGCTGAATAATATTTGGATTGTAGGCTTACAGAAGTCCCTTAAAGGCTCAAAACTATTATCTAGTTTAAATTGCATCCTGGTAATTTTATGGTCGTATTGGTCAAGCAGCTTGCAGGAAAGCTTAGAGTTCCCTTTTTTTAAAAAAAAATTGGAATCCACAGATGTAGATGGTATGTATTCATTATGTCAACATTCTGAATTTTGACAGTGGTAATGGAAGACAGATGGAGAACACAAGTAGATTAGTGGCGGGAGGCAGGTGAAGAAGACCGATGCTAAACACAAGGAGACTGGTGATGGAAGTTAGATGAAGAAGACAAGACTGGTGATGGAAGACAGATGTGAATATCAAGAATACTAGTGGCGGAAGTCAGGTGTAGAAGATGAGATTGGTGATGGAAGACAGCTGCTGAACACTAGAAGACTAGTAGTAGAAGTCAGGTGAAGAAGACAAGAATGGTGATGGAAGACAGATGGTGAACACAAGGAGGTTGGTGATGGAAGCTAGATGAAGACGAGACTGGTAACTGAAGACAGATGGAGAACACAAGTAGACTAGTGGCATAAGTCAGGTGAAGATGACGAGACTAGTGATAGAAGAAAGACAGCGAACACAAGGAGACTGGTGATGGAAGCTAGATAAGAAGACAATAATGGTGATGGAAGCCAGATGGTGATCACAAGGAGACTGGTGATGGAAGCTAGATAAGAAGACCATAATGGTGATGGAAGCCAGATGGTGATCACAAGGAGACTGGTGATGGAAGCTAGATAAGAAGACAATAATGGTGATGGAAGCCAGATGATGATCACAAGGAGACTGGTGATGGAAGACAGATCTAGTAGAATATACTGCTTTTTATGCATTTAAGCAGACAGAGTGATGATCCAAGGGAAGTATGCTGATTACAGAACATGCTATATGTGGGATTCCAGCTTGGCTTGCAGACACTAACACCACATGTAATGAACCAGTGCTCAGGTGTTACACAAATGAGTCTGTAATTATAATTAAACCTATTTACAGAGAGCTGGGAATTCATCTCAGCCAGTTCTACCATCATTAAGCAAATGATTATTTCCACATCTACACCCACAGTTCTGTATCATCTCCAAGAGAAACAGAGTAACAACACAAAGCCTCCAGCTGGTCCTATATTAGTGCAGACCTGGAAGACACAATCGACTGAGATTAAAACCTTGTATGACCTATCACGTAGGTTCTCAAACTCTGTCCTCAGGACCCAAACAGTTCATGTTTTCCATATCCCCTCACAGAATCACAAATTAAATAATTCCACCTCCATATCTTTTAAAATGTCTCTGTGAGTAATTAATATACCTGGGTACCTGCTATGTGATCTGAAAAACATGACCTGTTGGGATTCCTGAGGAGCGAGTTTGAGAACCACTGACCTATAATGATGTGTCTACAGCAGTGCTCCTGGTGTCCCATCAAGTCTTGCACACAGCTGGCAATTTTACTGAGACTTGTAGTTCTGTAATACCTGCAGTGCCATAGAATGTCCAGCCCTGCTATATACAATCACACTATATAGTCTCGGACAGTGGTCCCCAACTCTGTCCTCAGGACCCCACACAGGTCACGTTTTCCTGGTCACCCAGCAGGTGCACAGGTGTATTCATTACTCTGACACATTTTAAAAGATCCACAGGTGGAGCTAATTATTTCACTTGTGATTCTGTGAGGAAACCCAGAAAACATGCACAGTTTGGGGTCCCGAGAACCGAGTTTGAGAACCTGTGGTCTAGAATGTACATCATTGTTTCCTCTGTGCTATCACATTAGGACAGAGATTGCCAATCTCCACCATTACAGTCCATTTATTAAGGATATCCATGCTTGAGCACAGGTGACTTAATTAGTATCTCAGTCAATTTGCTTTAATCATAGATCAGGGGTGGCTAGACTTTTGGAATCTGTGGTCTACTTTTTTTTCATAAATTCTTTATTTTAAAGTTCGGAAAGTCCTAAAACATAAAAACGGTCATAAAACAATATCACAATGGTAAAGTATATGGGGTAATAAACTATTTTCCTGTTTGATCCGATCAGGTTGGATGAAATATAATATACAGCCTGGCCAAAAGTTTTGAGAATGAAACCAGTATTGGCTTTCACAGTCTGCTGCTTCAGTTATTATGATGGAAATTTGCATATACTCCAGAATGTCATGAAGAGTGATCAGATGATTTGCAATTAATTGCAAAGTCCCTCTTTGCCATGACAATGATCTTAATCCCAAAAACAACATTTCCTCTGCATTTCAGCCCTGCCACAAAAGGACAAGCTGACATGTCAGTGATTCTCTCGTTAACACAGTGTTGACGAGGAAAAGGCTGGAGATCACTCTGTCAAGCTGATTGAGTTAAAATAAGACTGGAAGCTTTAAAAGGAGGGTTGAACTTGAAATTATTGCTCTTCCTCTGTTAACCATGGTTACCTGCAAGGAAACATGTGCAGTCATCATTGCTTTGCACAAAAAAGGGCTTCTATTGCTGCAAGTAAGATTGCACCTAAATCAACCATTTAACGGATCTTCAAGAAGAGAGGTTCAATAGTTGTGAAGAAGGCTTCAGGACACCCTAGAACATCCAGCAAGCTCTCCTAAAGTTGATTCAGCTGCGGGATTGGGGCACCACCAATGCAGAACTTGCTTAGGTATGGCAGCAGGCAGGTGTGTGTGCATCTTCATGCACAGTGAGGCGAAGACTTTTGGAGGATAGCCTGGTGTCAAGAAGGGCAGCAAAGAATCCACATCTCTCCAGGAAAACCATCAGGTACAGGCTGATATTCTGCAAAACAACCGATGAGGACTGTGGTAAAGTTATTTTCTCTGATGAATGCCCTTTCAGATTGTTTGGGGCATCTGGAAAACCCTTGTCCAAAGAAGGAAAGGTGAGCGCTACCATCAGTCTTTTGTCATGCCAAGTAAGGCATCCTGAGACCATTCATGTGTCGGATTGCTTCTCGGCCAAGGGAGTTGGCTCACAATTTTGCCTACGAACACAGCCATAAAAAAAGAATAGTACCAAAACATCCTTCAAGAGCAACTTCTCCCAACCATCCAAGAACAGTTTTGTGACGTACAATGCTTTTTCCAGCACGATGGAGAACCTTGCCATAAGGTAAAAGTGATAAGTTAATGGCTTGGGGAATAAAACATCAAAATTTTGGGTCCATAGCCAGGAAACTCCCCAGACCTTAATCCCATTGAGAACTTGTGTTCAATCCTCAAAAGGTGGGTGGATAAACAAAAACCCACAAATTCTGACAATCTCCAAAAAATTGATTAAGCAAGAATGGGCGGCCATCAGTCAGGATGTGGCCCAGAAGTTGATTGCCAGCATGCCAGGGCAAATTGCAGAGGTCTTGAAAAAGAAGGGTCAACACTGCAAATATTCACTCTTTGCACAAACTTAATAAAAGCCTTTGACACTTATGAAATAATGTAATATACTCTTCAGTATACCATAGTAACATCTGACAAAAAGGTCTAAAAACACTGAAGCAGCTAACTTTGTGAAAACCAACACTTGTGTCATTCTCAAAACTTTTGACCATTAGGACGCCCACTATGTCTTGCCGTGCGATTGCGGTATGTATTTATACGCCCACCAGCCTGTCTCAAGACACCCACTTTCCCTTCGTAACACGTCATTACCAGGATGTCTGTTACACAATCTGTAACATTAAGAAAGATCGGAGCTATATGCAGCACTTGTCGCTGCCCAGACCCTACCGCAAACACTGAGAGTGCTACAGTGCGTAATTCAGCTATGTGACGTGTATTCTGATGCTGCGTCTTAATTATGCACGCCCCTGAAATGGCATTAAGATGCACAGACACGCCTGCATTCACACCACCACACCCCCATTTCCATCGACCACCCTGTCACCCACCCACAAATGGCTCGTCCTGTCACTCATTCTACCGGAGTGTCTGTACAGGGAGCGATCAACTAGATCGCGCACGTGCACTCTCTTATATGCATGCACAGATTGCAAACATCGGCAGGCTACGTGCAAACGCAGCCTAGCGGGCGAGTCTGCTTCAGGCCCTAAGATCATTGTCATGGCAAAGAGGGACTTTGTAATTAATTACAATTCATCTGATCACTCTCTATGACATCCTGGAGTATATGCACATTGCCATAATAAACACTGAGACTCTGTGACACCCAACACTCGTGTCATTCTCAGAACTTGTGGCCACGGCTGTATATTTATATACAGAGTAGGGGTCTCAGAACTTGTGGCCACGGCTGTATATTTATATACAGAGTAGGGGCCTCCTGCCGTCTTCTGTAATCGCGGCTGCATCGGAACATGCAGCATTGGATGCATTGCGAGACTGTCAGACATCTGAGTAACCCTACGGTTGCTCATGATGTAGGGTGAATTCATGATTCGTGGGCCAGTGATGCATCCAAGGACGCAGCTCCTGCCCTCAGCACGCCCAGGAAATGGGGCTGGCACACCCCATGTTATCTGTGACGATGGCTGTCGCCTCCCCAACCCCGCCCCCAAATGGCCAGCAGCATATAAATCATGTGACTTAGGAGATGCCGAAATTGTCATCACAGACACAGCTGCATATGCGCAGTACAGACCCTGCGCACATCTCACACCACATGTGATGTACCAGGTGAGGCTATTAAATAACGAGGCTGATGCTATAACTTATGTCTAATTATATAAAGTACATTTTACCTACGTTCCCCATCTATGTCAAATGGTGCTAGGCCTGGCGAGTATGGAGGGTGCTCTAGCTCTGCAATCTGTCTCTCTGCCAGTAACTGATACAGAACGGGTGCCCCTGAGTACAGATGTGATATTAGGGAAAAGAGAGAAGTTACATGGTGCTAGGCCTGGCGAGTATGGAGGGTGCTCTAGCTCTGCAATCTGTCTCTCTGCCAGTAACTGATACAGAATGGGTTCCCCTGAGTACAGATGTGACATTAGGGAAAAGAGAGAAGTCACATGATGCTGGGCCTGGCGAGTATGGAGGGTGCTCTAGCTCTGCAATCTGTCTCTCTGCCAGTAACTGATACAGAACGGGTTCCCCTGAGTACAGATGTGACATTAGGGAGAAGAGAGAAGTCACATGGTGCTAGGCCTGGTGAGTATGGAGGGTGCTCTAGCTCTGCAATCTGTCTCTCTGCCAGTAACTGATACAGAACGGGTTCCCCTGAGTACAGATGTGACATTAGGGAAAAGAGGGAAGTCACATGATGCTAGGCCTGGCGAGTATGGAGGGTGCTCTAGCTCTGCTATCTGATTCTCTGCCAGTAACTGATACAGAACGGGTTCCCCTAAGAACAGATGTGACATTAGGGAAAAGAGAGAAGTCACATGGTGCTATGCCTGGTGAGTATGGAGGGTGCTCTAGCTCTGCAATCTGATGCTCTGCCAGTAACTGATGCAGAACGGGTTCCCCTGAGTACAGAAGTGACATTAGGGAGAAGAGAGAAGTCACATGGTGCTAGGCCTGGCGAGTATGGAGGGTACTCTAGCTCTGCAATCTGTCTCTCTGCCACTAACTGATGCAGAACGGGTTCCCCTGAGTACAGATGTGACAATAGGGCAAAGAGAGAAGTCACATGGTGCTAGGCCTGGCGAGCATGGAGGGTGCTCTAGCTCTCCAATCTGTCTTTCTGCCAGTAACTGATGCAGATCGGGTTCCCCTGAGTACAGATGTCACATTAGGGAAAAGAAAAGTCACATGGTGCTAGGCCTGGCGAGTATAAAGGGTGCTCTAGCACTGCAATCTGATTCTCTGCCAGTAACTGATACAGATCGGGTTCCCCTGAGTACAGATGTGACATTAGGGAGAAGAGAGAAGTCACATGGTGCCAGGCCTGGCGAGTATGGAGGGTACTCTAGCTCTGCAATATGTCTCTCTGCCAGTAACTGATACAGAACAGGTTCCCCTGAGTAGAGATGTGACATTAGGGAGAAGAGAGAAGTCACATGGTGCTAGGTCTGGCGAGTATGGAGGGTGTTCTAGCTCTGCAATCTGTCTGCCAGTAACTGATGCAGAATGGGTGCCCCTGAGTACAGATGTGACATTAGGGAGAAGAGAGAAGTCACATGGTGCCAGGCCTGGCGAGTATGGAGGGTACTCTAGCTCTGCAATATGTCTCTCTGCCAGTAACTGATGCAGATCGGGTTCCACTGAGTACAGATGTGACATTAGGGAAAAGAGAGAAGTCACATGGTGCTAGGTCTGGCGAGTATGGAGGGTGTTCTAGCTCTGCAATCTGTCTGCCAGTAACTGATGCAGAACGGGTGCCCCTGAGTACAGATGTGACATTAGGGAGAAGAGAGAAGTCACATGGTGCTAGGTCTGGCGAGTATGTAGGGTGTTCTAGCTCTGCAATCTGTCTGCCAGTAACTGATGCAGAACGGGTACCCCTGAGTACAGATGTGACATTAGGGAGAAGAGAGAAGTCACATGGTGCTAGGCCTGGCGAGTATGGAGGGTGTTCTAGGTCTGCAATCTGTCTTTCTGCCAGCAACTGATGCAGATCGGGTTCCACTGAGTACAGATGTGACATTAGGGAGAAGAGAGAAGTCACATGGTGCTAGGTCTGGCGAGTATGGAGGGTGTGCTAGCTCTGCAATCTGTCTTTCTGCCAGTAACTGATGCAGATCGGGTTCCACTGAGTACAGATGTGACATTAGGGAAAAGAGGGAAGTCACATGGTGCTAGGTCTGGCGAGTATGGAGGGTGTTCTAGCTCTGCAATCTGTCTCTCTGCCAGTAACTGATACAGAACGGGTTCCCCTGAGTACAGATGTGACATTAGGGAGAAGAGAGAAGTCACATGGTGCTAGGCCTGGCGAGTATGGAGGGTGTTCTAGGTCTGCAATCTGTCTTTCTGCCAGCAACTGATGCAGATCGGGTTCCACTGAGTACAGATGTGACATTAGGGAGAAGAGAGAAGTCACATGGTGCTAGGTCTGGCGAGTATGGAGGGTGTGCTAGCTCTGCAATCTGTCTTTCTGCCAGTAACTGATGCAGATCGGGTTCCACTGAGTACAGATGTGACATTAGGGAAAAGAGAGAAGTCACATGGTGCTAGGTCTGGCGAGTATGGAGGGTGTTCTAGCTCTGCAATCTGTCTCTCTGCCAGTAACTGATACAGAACGGGTTCCCCTGAGTACAGATGTGACATTAGGGAGAAGAGAGAAGTCACATGGTGCTAGGCCTGGCGAGTATGGAGGGTGTTCTAGCTCTGCAATCTGTCTCTCTGCCAGTAACTGGTCACAGAGAGAGAGCTGTAAGGGCTGCATCGTTGTCCTGATGGAGGATGAAAATTTTTTTCCAAGCATTGGCCCAATTTCTTCTGATTTTTTCCCGCAAAGTTGCTAACATATTTTTGTAGTAATGTTGATTCAGCATTGAAACAACATTACTACATAGTATATTGTTTGGTCAATGTCCCCCCTCTCCCTTTATAACTTGCATAGTATGGTTTTAGGGCCAGATTAATGACTGATTGCAATTGTGTGGTGATGTACATATTATATGGTATACAGTGTGACGGGGCAGAGTGTGTGGTGATGTACATATTATATGGTACACAGTGTGACGGGGCAGAGTGTGTGGTGATGTACATATTATATGGTATACAGTGTGATGGTGCAGAGTGTGTGGTGATGTACATATTATATGGTATACAGTGTGACGGGGCAGAGTGTGTGGTGATGTACATATTATATGGTACACAGTGTGACGGGGCAGAGTGTGTGGTGATGTACATATTATATGGTATACAGTGTGACGGGGCAGAGTGTGTGGTGATGTACATATTAGTGGTGATGTACATATTATGTGGTATACAGTGTGATGGGGCAGAGCGTGTGGTGATGTACATATTATATGGTATACAGTGTGATGGGGCAGAGTGTGTGGTGATGTACATAGTATATGGTATACAGTGTGACGGGGCAGAGTGTGTGGTGATGTACATATTATATGGTATACAGTGTGATGGGGCAGAGTGTGTGGTGATGTACATATTATATGGTATACAGTGTGATGGGGCAGAGTGTGTGGTGATGTACATATTATATGGTATACAGTGTGACGGGGCAGAGTGTGTGGTGATGTACATATTATATGGTATACAGTGTGACGGGGCAGATTGTGTGCTGATGTACATATTATATGGTATACAGTGTGACGGGGCAGAGTGTGTGGTGATGTACATATTATATGGTATACAGTGTGACGGGGCAGAGTGTATGGTGATGTACATATTATTATATGGTATACAGTGTGATGGTGCAGAGTGTGTGCTGATGTACATATTATATGGTATACAGTGTGACGGGGCAGAGCGTGTGGTGACGTACATATTATATGGTATACAGTGTGACGGGGCAGAGCGTGTGGTGACGTACATATTATATGGTATACAGTGTGACGGGGCAGAGCGTGTGGTGACGTACAAATTATATGGTATACAGTGTGACGGAGCAGAGCGTGTGGTGATGTACATATTATATGGTATACAGTGTGACGGGGCAGAGCGTGTGGTGACGTACATATTATATGGTATACAGTGTGACGGGGCAGAGCGTGTGGTGACGTACATATTATATGGTATACAGTGTGACGGGGCAGAGTGTGTGGTGACGTACATATTATATGGTATACAGTATGACGGGGCAGAGTGTGTGGTGACGTACATATTATATGGTATACAGTGTGACGGGGCAGAGTGTGTGGTGACGTACATATTAATGGTGATGTACATATTATGTGGTATACAGTGTGACAGGGCAGAGCGTGTGGTGATGGACATATTATATGGTATACAGTGTGATGGTGCAGAGTGTGTGGTGATGGACATATTATATGGTATACAGTGTGATGGGGCAGAGTGTGTGGTGATGTACATAGTATATGGTATACAGTGTGACGGGGCAGAGTGTGTGGTGATGTACATATTATATGGTATACAGTGTGACGGGGCAGAGTGTGTGGTGATGTACATATTATATGGTATACAGTGTGACGGGGCAGACTGTGTGGTGATGTACATATTACATGGTATACAGTGTGACGGGGCAGATTGTGTGCTGATGTACATATTATATGGTATACAGTGTGATGGTGCAGAGTGTGTGCTGATGTACATATTATATGGTATACAGTGTGACGGGGCAGAGTGTGTGGTGACGTACATATTATACGGTATACAGTGTGACGGGGCAGAGTGTGTGGTGACGTACATATTATACGGTATACAGTGTGACGGGGCAGAGTGTGTGGTATACAGTGTGACGGGGCAGAGTGTGTGGTGATGTACATATTATATTGTATACAGTGTGAAGGGGCAGATTGTGTGCTGACGTACATATTATATGGTATACAGTATGACGGGGCAGAGTGTGTGGTGACGTACATATTATACGGTATACAGTGTGACGGGGCAGAGTGTGTGGTATACAGTGTGACGGGGCAGAGTGTGTGGTGATGTACATATTATATTGTATACAGTGTGAAGGGGCAGATTGTGTGCTGACGTACATATTATATGGTATACAGTATGACGGGGCAGAGTGTGTGGTGACGTACATATTATATGGTATACAGTGTGACGGGGCAGAGTGTGTGGTGACGTACATATTAGTGGTGATGTACATATTATATGGTATACAGTGTGACGGGGCAGAGCGTGTGGTGATGTACATATTATATGGTATACAGTGTGACGGGGCAGAGCGTGTGGTGACGTACATATTATATGGTATACAGTGTGACGGGGCAGAGCGTGTGGTGACGTACATATTATATGGTATACAGTGTGACGGGGCAGAGTGTGTGGTGACGTACATATTATATGGTATACAGTATGACGGGGCAGAGTGTGTGGTGACGTACATATTATATGGTATACAGTGTGACGGGGCAGAGTGTGTGGTGACGTACATATTAATGGTGATGTACATATTATGTGGTATACAGTGTGACAGGGCAGAGCATGTCGTGATGTACATATTATATGGTATACAGTGTGATGGGGCAGAGTGTGTGGTGATGTACATAGTATATGGTATACAGTGTGACGGGGCAGAGTGTGTGGTGATGTACATATTATATGGTATACAGTGTGACGGGGCAGAGTGTGTGGTGATGTACATATTATATGTTTACGGTGTGACGGGGCAGAGTGTGTGGTGATGTACATATTACATGGTATACAGTGTGACGGGGCAGATTGTGTGCTGATGTACATATTATATGGTATACAGTGTGATGGGGCAGAGTGTGTGGTGATGTACATATTATATGGTATACAGTGTGATGGTGCAGAGTGTGTGCTGATGTACATATTATATGGTATACAGTGTGACGGGGCAGAGTGTGTGGTGACGTACATATTATATGGTATACAGTGTGACGGGGCAGAGTGTGTGGTGACGTACATATTATACGGTATACAGTGTGACGGGGCAGAGTGTGTGGTATACAGTGTGACGGGGCAGAGTGTGTGGTGATGTACATATTATATTGTATACAGTGTGAAGGGGCAGATTGTGTGCTGACGTACATATTATATGGTATACAGTATGACGGGGCAGAGTGTGTGGTGACGTACATATTATATGGTATACAGTGTGACGGGGCAGAGTTTGTGGTGACGTACATATTAGTGGTGATGTACATATTATGTGGTATACAGTGTGACAGGGCAGAGCGTGTGGTGATGTACATATTATATGGTATACAGTGTGATGATGTACATAGGATATGGTATACAGTGTGACGGGGCAGAGTGTGTGGTGATGTACATATTATATGGTATACAGTGTGACGGGGCAGAGTGTGTGGTGATGTACATATTATATGGTATACAGTGTGACGGGGCAGAGTGTGTGGTGATGTACATATTACATGGTATACAGTGTGACGGGGCAGATTGTGTGCTGATGTACATATTATATGGTATACAGTGTGACGGGGCAGTGTGTGTGGTGATGTACATATTATATGGTATACAGTGTGATGGTGCAGAGTGTGTGCTGATGTACATATTATATGGTATACAGTGTGACGGGGCAGAGTGTGTGGTGACGTACATATTATATGGTATACAGTGTGACGGGGCAGAGTGTGTGGTGACGTACATATTAGTGGTGATGTACATATGTGGTAAACAGTGTGACAGGGCAGAGCGTGTGGTGATGTACATATAATATGGTATACAGTGTGATGGTGCAGAGTGTGTGGTGATGTATATATTATATGGTATACAGTGTGACGGGGCAGAGTGTGTGGTGATGTACATATATGGTATACAGTGTGACGGGGCAGAGTGTGTGACGTACATATTATATGGTATGAAGTGTTACGCGGCATAGTGTGTGGTGATGTACATATTATATGGTATACATTGTGACGGGGCAGAGTGTGTGGTGATGTACATATTATATGGTATACAGTGTGACAGGGCAGAGCGTGTGGTGACTACATATTATATGGTATACAGTGTGACAGGGCACAGTGTGTGGTGATGTACATATTACATGGTATACAGTGTGACGGGGCAGAGTGTGTGGTGACGTACATATTATATGGTATACAGTGTGACGGGGCAGAGTGTGTTGTGACGTACATATTATATGGTATACAGTGTGACGGGGCAGAGTGTGTGGTGATGTACATGTTATATGGTATACAGTGTGACGGGGCAGAGTGTGTGGTGACGTACATATTATATGGTATACAGTGTGACGGGGCAGAGTGTGTGGTGATGTACATATTATATTGGTATACAGTGTGATGGGGCAGAGTGTGTGGTGATGTACATATTATATGGTATACAGTGTGACGGGGCAGAGTGTGTGACGTACATATATGGTATACAGTGTGACAGGGCAGAGTGTGTGGTGACGTACATATTATATGGTATACAGTGTGACGGGGCAGATGTGTGGTGACGTACATATTATGTGGTATACAGTGTGACAGGGCAGAGCGTGTGGTGATGTACATATTATATGGTATACAGTGTGACGGGGCAGAGTGTGTGGTGATGTACATATTATATGGTATACAGTGTGACGGGCAGAGTGTGTGACGTACATATTATATGGTATACAGTGTGACGGGGCATAGTGTCTGGTGATGTACATATTTTATGGTATACAGTGTGATGGTGCAGAGTGTGTGCTGATGTACATATTATATGGTATACAGTGTGACAGGGCAGAGCGTGTGGTGATGTACATATTATTTGGTATACAGTGTGACGGGGCAGAGTGTGTGGTGACGTACATATTATATGGTATACAGTGTGACGGGGCAGAGTGTGTGGTGATGTACATATTATGTGGTATACAGTGTGACAGGGCAGAGTGTTTGGTGATGTACATATTATGTGGTATACAGTGTGACGGGGCAGAGCGTGTGGTGATGTACATATTATCTGGTATACAGTGTGACGGGGCAGAGTGTGTGGTGATGTACATATTATATTGTATACAGTGTGACGGGGCAGAGTGTGTCACGTACATATTATATGGTATACAGTGTGACGGGGCATAGTGTCTGGTGATGTACATATTTTATGGTATACAGTGTGACGGGGCATAGTGTGTGGTGATGTACATATTATATGGTATACAGTGTGACGGGGCAGAGTGTGTGGTGATGTACATATTATATGGTATACAGTGTGACAGGGCAGAGCGTGTGGTGACGTACATATTATATGGTATACAGTGTGTGGTGACTTACATATTAGTGGTGATGTACATATTATATGGTATACAGTATGGAATACAGTGTGACGGAGCAGAGTGTGTGTTGACGTACATATTATATGGTATACAGTGTGACGGGGCAGAGTGTGTGGTGATGTACATATTATATGGTATACAGTGTGACGGGGCAGAGCGAGTGGTGACGTACATATTATATGGTATACAGTGTGACGGGGCAGAGCGTGTGGTGACGTACATATTATATGGTATACAGTATGACGGGGCAGAGCGTGTGGTGATGTACATATTATATGGTATACAGTGTGACGGGGCAGAGTGTGTGGTGACGTACATATTAGTGGTGATGTACATATTATGTGGTATACAGTGTGACAGGGCAGAGCGTGTGGTGACGTACATATTATATGGTATACAGTGTGACGGGGCAGAATGTGTGGTGATGTACATATTATATGGTATACAGTGTGACGGGGCAGAGTGTGTGCTGATGTACATATTATATGGTATACAGTGTGACGGGGCAGAGTGTGTGGTGATGTACATATTATATGGTATACAGTGTGATGGGGCAGAGTGTGTGGTGATGTACATATTATATGGTATACAGTGTGACGGGGCAGAGTGTGTGGTGATGTACATATTATATGGTATACAGTGTGACGGGGCAGATTGTGTGCTGATGTACATATTATATGGTATACAGTGTGACGGGGCAGTGTGTGGTGATGTACATATTATATGGTATACAGTGTGATGGTGCCGAGTGTGTGGTGATGTACATATTATATGGTATACAGTGTGACGGGGCAGAGTGTGTGGTGACGTACATATTATATGGTATACAGTGTGACGGGGCAGAGTGTGTGGTGACGTACATATTAGTGGTGATGTACATATTATGTGGTATACAGTGTGACAGGGCAGAGCGTGTGGTGATGTACATATTATATGGTATACAGTGTGACGGGGCAGAGTGTGTGGTGATGTACATATTATATGGTATACAGTGTGACGGGGCAGAGTGTGTGACGTACATATATGGTATACAGTGTGACAGGGCAGAGTGTGTGGTGACGTACATATTATATGGTATACAGTGTGACAGGGCAGAGTGAGTGGTGACGTACATATTATATGGTATACAGTGTGACGGGGCAGAGTGTGTGGTGACGTACATATTATATGGTATACAGTGTGTCGGGGCAGAGTGTGTGGTGACGTACATATTAGTGGTGATGTACATATTATGTGGTATACAGTGTGACAGGGCAGAGCGTGTGGTGATGTACATATTATCTGGTATACAGTGTGACTGGGCAGAGTGTTTGGTGATGTACATATTATGTGGTATACAGTGTGACGGGGCAGAGCGTGTGGTGATGTACATATTATCTGGTATACAGTGTGACGGGGCAGAGTGTGTGGTGATGTACATATTATATTGTATACAGTGTGACGGGGCAGAGTGTGTGACGTACATATTATATGGTATACAGTGTGACGGGGCATAGTGTCTGGTGATGTACATATTTTATGGTATACAGTGTGACAGGGCAGAGTGTGTGGTGATGTACATATTATATGGTATACAGTGTGACGGGGCAGAGAGTGTGGTGATGTACATATTATATGGTATACAGTGTGACAGGGCAGAGCGTGTGGTGACGTACATATTATATGGTATACAGTGTGTGGTGACTTACATATTAGTGGTGATGTACATATTATATGGTATACAGTATGGAATACAGTGTGACGGAGCAGAGTGTGTGTTGACGTACATATTATATGGTATACAGTGTGACGGGGCAGAGTGTGTGGTGATGTACATATTATATGGTATACAGTGTGACGGGGCAGAGCGAGTGGTGACGTACATATTAAATGGTATACAGTGTGACGGGGCAGAGCGTGTGGTGACGTACATATTATATGGTATACAGTATGACGGGGCAGAGCGTGTGGTGATGTACATATTATATGGTATACAGTGTGACGGGGCAGAGCGTGTGGTGACGTACATATTATATGGTATATAGTGTGACGGGGCAGAGTGTGTGGTGATGTACATATTATATGGTATACAGTGTGATGGTGCAGAGTGTGTGTTGATGTAGATATTATATAGTGTACAGTGTGACGGGGCAGAGTGTGTGGTGATGTACATATTATATGGTATACAGTGTGACGGGGCATAGTGTGTGGTGATGTACATATTATATGGTATACAGTGTGACGGGGCAGAGTGTGTGGTGATGTACATATTATATGGTATACAGTGTGACGAGGCAGAGTGTGTGGTGATGTACATATTATATGGTATACAGTGTGATGGTGCAGAGTGTGTGGTGATGTACATATTATATGGTATACAGTGTGATGGGGCACAGTGTGTGGTGATGTACATATTATATGGTATACAGTGTGACGGGGCAGAGTGTGTGTTGACGTACATATTATATTGTATACAGTGTGACGGGGCAGAGTGTGTGGTTACGTACATATTATATGGTATACAGTGTGATGGGGCAGAGTGTGTGGTGATGTACTTATTATATGGTATACAGTGTGACGGGGCAGAGTGTGTGGTGATGTACATATTATCTGGTATACAGTGTGATGGTGCAGAGTGTGTGCTGATGTACATATTATATGGTATACAGTGTGACGGGGCAGAGTGTGTGGTGACGTACATATTATATGGTATACAGTGTGACGGGGCAGAGTGTGTGGTGACGTACATATTAGTGGTGATGTACATATGTGGTATACAGTGTGACGGGGCAGAGTGTGTGACGTACATATATGGTATACAGTGTGACGGGGTAGAGAGTGTGGTGCTGTACATATTACATGGTATACAGTGTGACGGGGCAGAGTGTGTGGTGACGTACATATTATATGGTATACAGTGTGACGGGGCAGATTGTGTGCTGATGTACATATTATATGGTATACAGTGTGACGGGGCAGAGTGTGTGGTGATGTACATATTATATGGTATACAGTGTGATGGTGCAGAGTGTGTGCTGATGTACATATTATATGGTATACAGTGTGACGGGGCAGAGTGTGTGGTGATGTACATATTATATGGTATACAGTGTGATGGTGCAGAGTGTGTGCTGATGTACATATTATATGGTATACAGTGTGACGGGGCAGAGTGTGTGGTGACGTACATATTATATGGTATACAGTGTGACGGGGCAGAGTGTGTGGTGACAAACATATTAGTGGTGATGTACATATGTGGTAAACAGTGTGACAGGGCAGAGCGTGTGGTGATGTACATATTATATGGTATACAGTGTGATGGTGCAGAGTGTGTGGTGATGTACATATTATATGGTATACAGTGTGACGGGGCAGAGTGTGTGGTGATGTACATATTATATGGTATACAGTGTGACAGGGCAGAGCATGTGGTGACGTACATATTATATGGTATACAGTGTGACGGGGCAGAGTGTGTGGTGATGTACATATTATATGGTATACAGTGTGACGGGGCAGAGTGTGTGGTGATGTACATATTACATGGTATACAGTGTGATGGTGCAGAGTGTGTGCTGATGTACATATTATATGGTATACAGTGTGACGGGGCAGAGTGTGTGGTGACGTACATATTAGTGGTGATTTACATATGTGGTATACAGTGTGACAGGGCAGAGCGTGTGGTGATGTACATATTATATGGTATACAGTGTGTGGTGACGTACATATTAGTGGTGATGTACATATTATATGGTATATAGTGTGACGGGGCAGAGTGTGTGGTGATGTACATATTATATGGTATACAGTGTGATGGTGCCGAGTGTGTGGTGATGTACATATTATATGGTATACAGTGTGACGGGGCAGAGTGTGTGGTGACGTACATATTATATGCTATACAGTGTGACGGGGCAGAGTGTGTGGTGACGTACATATTAGTGGTGATGTACATATTATGTGGTATACAGTGTGACAGGGCAGAGCGTGTGGTGATGTACATATTATATGGTATACAGTGTGACGGGGCAGAGTGTGTGGTGATGTACATATTATATGGTATACAGTGTGACGGGGCAGAGTGTGTGACGTACATATTATATGGTATACAGTGTGACGGGGCAGAGTGTGTGACGTACATATTATATGGTATACAGTGTGACGGGGCATAGTGTGTGGTGATGTACATATATAGTATACATTGTGACGGGGTAGAGTGTGTGGTGATGTACATATTATATGGTATACAGTGTGACAGGGCAGAGCGTGTGGTAACTACATATTATATGGTATACAGTGTGACGGGGCAGAGTGTGTGACGTACATATATGGTATACAGTGTGACAGGGCAGAGTGTGTGGTGACGTACATATTATATGGTATACAGTGTGACAGGGCAGAGTGTGTGGTGACGTACATATTATATGGTATACAGTGTGACGGGGCAGAGTGTGTGGTGACGTACATATTAGTGGTGATGTACATATGTGGTAAACAGTGTGACAGGGCAGAGCGTGTGGTGATGTACATATTATATGGTATACAGTGTGACGGGGCAGAGTGTGTGGTGATGTACATATTATATGGTATACAGTGTGATGGTGCAGAGCGTGTGGTGATGTACATATTATATGGTATACAGTGTGATGGTGCCGAGTGTGTGGTGATGTACATATTATATGGTATACAGTGTGACGGGGCAGAGTGTGTGGTGAAGTACATATTATATGGTATACAGTGTGACGGGGCAGAGTGTGTGGTGACGTACATATTAGTGGTGATGTACATATTATGTGGTATACAGTGTGACAGGGCATAGCGTGTGGTGATGTACATATTATATGGTATACAGTGTGACGGGGCAGAGCGTGTGGTGATGTACATATTATATGGTATACAGTGTGACGGGGCAGAGTGTGTGACGTACATATTATATGGTATACAGTGTGACGGGGCATAGTGTCTGGTGAAGTACATATTTTATGGTATACAGTGTGACGGGGCATAGTGTGTGGTGATGTACATATTATATGGTATACAGTGTGACGTGGCAGAGTGTGTGGTGACGTACATATTATATGGTATACAGTGTGACAGGGCAGAGCGTGTGGTGACGTACATATTATATGGTATACAGTGTGACGGGGCAGAGTGTGTGGTGATGTACATATTACATGGTATACAGTGTGACGGGGCAGATTGTGTGCTGATGTACATATTATATGGTATACAGTGTGACGGGGCAGAGTGTGTGGTGATGTACATATTATATGGTATACAGTGTGACGGGTCAGAGTGTGTGGTGACGTACATATTAGTGGTGATTTACATATGTGGTATACAGTGTGACAGGGCAGAGCGTGTGGTGATGTACATATTATATGGTATACAGTGTGATGGTGCAGAGTGTGTGGTGATGTACATATTATATGGTATACAGTGTGACGGGGCAGAGTGTGTGGTGACGTACATATTATATGGTATACAGTGTGACGGGGCAGAGTGTGTGGTGATGTACATATTATATGGTATACAGTGTGACGGGGCAGAGTGTGTGGTGACGTACATATTAGAGGTGATGTACATATTATGTGGTATACAGTGTGACAGGGCAGAGCGTGTGGTGACGTACATATTATATGGTATACAGTGTGACGGGGCAGAGTGTGTGGTGATGTACATATTATATGGTATACAGTGTGATGGTGCAGAGTGTGTGCTGATGTACATATTATATGGTATACAGTGTGACGGGGCAGAGTGTGTGGTGACGTACATATTAGTGGTGATGTACATATGTGGTATACAGTGTGACAGGGCAGAGCGTGTGGTGATGTACATATTATATGGTATACAGTGTGACGGGGCAGAGTGTGTGGTGATGTACATATTATATGGTATACAGTGTGACGGGGCAGAGTGTGTGGTGATGTACATATTATATGGTATACAGTGTGACAGGGCAGAGCATGTGGTGACGTACATATTATATGGTATACAGTGTGACGGGGCAGAGTGTGTGGTGATGTACATATTATATGGTATACAGTGTGACGGGGCAGAGTGTGTGGTGATGTACATATTACATGGTATACAGTGTGACGGGGCAGATTGTGTGCTGATGTACATATTATATGGTATACAGTGTGACGGGGCAGAGTGTGTGGTGATGTACATATTATATGGTATACAGTGTGATGGTGCAGAGTGTGTGCTGATGTACATATTATATGGTATACAGTGTGACGGGGCAGAGTGTGTGGTGACGTACATATTAGTGGTGATTTACATATGTGGTATACAGTGTGACAGGGCAGAGCGTGTGGTGATGTACATATTATATGGTATACAGTGTGTGGTGACGTACATATTAGTGGTGATGTACATATTATATGGTATATAGTGTGACGGGGCAGAGTGTGTGGTGATGTACATATTATATGGTATACAGTGTGATGGTGCCGAGTGTGTGGTGATGTACATATTATATGGTATACAGTGTGACGGGGCAGAGTGTGTGGTGACGTACATATTATATGGTATACAGTGTGACGGGGCAGAGTGTGTGGTGACGTACATATTAGTGGTGATGTACATATTATGTGGTATACAGTGTGACAGGGCAGAGCGTGTGGTGATGTACATATTATATGGTATACAGTGTGACGGGGCAGAGTGTGTGGTGATGTACATATTATATGGTATACAGTGTGACGGGGCAGAGTGTGTGACGTACATATTATATGGTATACAGTGTGACGGGGCAGAGTGTGTGACGTACATATTATATGGTATACAGTGTGACGGGGCATAGTGTGTGGTGATGTACATATATAGTATACATTGTGACGGGGTAGAGTGTGTGGTGATGTACATATTATATGGTATACAGTGTGACAGGGCAGAGCGTGTGGTAACTACATATTATATGGTATACAGTGTGACGGGGCAGAGTGTGTGACGTACATATATGGTATACAGTGTGACAGGGCAGAGTGTGTGGTGACGTACATATTATATGGTATACAGTGTGACAGGGCAGAGTGTGTGGTGACGTACATATTATATGGTATACAGTGTGACGGGGCAGAGTGTGTGGTGACGTACATATTAGTGGTGATGTACATATGTGGTAAACAGTGTGACAGGGCAGAGCGTGTGGTGATGTACATATTATATGGTATACAGTGTGACGGGGCAGAGTGTGTGGTGATGTACATATTATATGGTATACAGTGTGATGGTGCAGAGCGTGTGGTGATGTACATATTATATGGTATACAGTGTGATGGTGCCGAGTGTGTGGTGATGTACATATTATATGGTATACAGTGTGACGGGGCAGAGTGTGTGGTGAAGTACATATTATATGGTATACAGTGTGACGGGGCAGAGTGTGTGGTGACGTACATATTAGTGGTGATGTACATATTATGTGGTATACAGTGTGACAGGGCATAGCGTGTGGTGATGTACATATTATATGGTATACAGTGTGACGGGGCAGAGCGTGTGGTGATGTACATATTATATGGTATACAGTGTGACGGGGCAGAGTGTGTGACGTACATATTATATGGTATACAGTGTGACGGGGCATAGTGTCTGGTGAAGTACATATTTTATGGTATACAGTGTGACGGGGCATAGTGTGTGGTGATGTACATATTATATGGTATACAGTGTGACGTGGCAGAGTGTGTGGTGACGTACATATTATATGGTATACAGTGTGACAGGGCAGAGCGTGTGGTGACGTACATATTATATGGTATACAGTGTGACGGGGCAGAGTGTGTGGTGATGTACATATTACATGGTATACAGTGTGACGGGGCAGATTGTGTGCTGATGTACATATTATATGGTATACAGTGTGACGGGGCAGAGTGTGTGGTGATGTACATATTATATGGTATACAGTGTGACGGGTCAGAGTGTGTGGTGACGTACATATTAGTGGTGATTTACATATGTGGTATACAGTGTGACAGGGCAGAGCGTGTGGTGATGTACATATTATATGGTATACAGTGTGATGGTGCAGAGTGTGTGGTGATGTACATATTATATGGTATACAGTGTGACGGGGCAGAGTGTGTGGTGACGTACATATTATATGGTATACAGTGTGACGGGGCAGAGTGTGTGGTGATGTACATATTATATGGTATACAGTGTGACGGGGCAGAGTGTGTGGTGACGTACATATTAGAGGTGATGTACATATTATGTGGTATACAGTGTGACAGGGCAGAGCGTGTGGTGACGTACATATTATATGGTATACAGTGTGACGGGGCAGAGTGTGTGGTGATGTACATATTATATGGTATACAGTGTGATGGTGCAGAGTGTGTGCTGATGTACATATTATATGGTATACAGTGTGACGGGGCAGAGTGTGTGGTGACGTACATATTAGTGGTGATGTACATATGTGGTATACAGTGTGACAGGGCAGAGCGTGTGGTGATGTACATATTATATGGTATACAGTGTGACGGGGCAGAGTGTGTGGTGATGTACATATTATATGGTATACAGTGTGACGGGGCAGAGTGTGTGACGTACATATTATATGGTATACAGTGTGACGGGGCATAGTGTCTGGTGATGTACATATTTTATGGTATACAGTGTGACGGGGCATAGTGTGTGGTGATGTACATATTATATGGTATACAGTGTGACGGGGCAGAGTGTGTGGTGACGTACATATTATATGGTATACAGTGTGACGGGGCAGAGTGTGTGGTGACGTACATATTAGTGGTGATGTACATATTATGTGGTATACAGTGTGACAGGGCAGAGCGTGTGGTGATGTACATATTATATGGTATACAGTGTGACGGGGCAGAGTGTGTGGTGATGTACATATTATATGGTATACAGTGTGACGGGGCAGAGTGTGTGACGTACATATATGTATACAGTGTGACAGGGCAGAGTGTGTGGTGACGTACATATTATATGGTATACAGTGTGACAGGGCAGAGTGTGTGGTGACGTACATATTATATGGTATACAGTGTGACGGGGCAGAGTGTGTGGTGACGTACATATTAGTGGTGATGTACATATGTGGTAAACAGTGTGACAGGGCAGAGAGTGTGGTGATGTACATATTATATGGTATACAGTGTGATGGTGCCGAGTGTGTGGTGATGTACATATTATATGGTATACAGTGTGACGGGGCAGAGTGTGTGGTGACATACATATTATATGGTATACAGTGTGACGGGGCAGAGTGTGTGGTGACGTACATATTAGTGGTGATGTACATATTATGTGGTATACAGTGTGACAGGGCAGAGCGTGTGGTGATGTACATATTATATGGTATACAGTGTGACGGGGCAGAGCGTGTGGTGATGTACATATTATATGGTATACAGTGTGACGGGGCAGAGTGTGTGGTGACGTACATATTAGTGGTGATGTACATATGTGGTAAACAGTGTGACAGGGCAGAGCGTGTGGTGATGTACATATTATATGGTATACAGTGTGACGGGGCAGAGTGTGTGGTGATGTACATATTATATGGTATACAGTGTGATGGTGCAGAGCGTGTGGTGATGTACATATTATATGGTATACAGTGTGATGGTGCCGAGTGTGTGGTGATGTACATATTATATGGTATACAGTGTGACGGGGCAGAGTGTGTGGTGAAGTACATATTATATGGTATACAGTGTGACGGGGCAGAGTGTGTGGTGACGTACATATTAGTGGTGATGTACATATTATGTGGTATACAGTGTGACAGGGCATAGCGTGTGGTGATGTACATATTATATGGTATACAGTGTGACGGGGCAGAGCGTGTGGTGATGTACATATTATATGGTATACAGTGTGACGGGGCAGAGTGTGTGACGTACATATTATATGGTATACAGTGTGACGGGGCATAGTGTCTGGTGAAGTACATATTTTATGGTATACAGTGTGACGGGGCATAGTGTGTGGTGATGTACATATTATATGGTATACAGTGTGACGGGGCAGAGTGTGTGGTGACGTACATATTATATGGTATACAGTGTGACAGGGCAGAGCATGTGGTGACGTACATATTATATGGTATACAGTGTGACGGGGCAGAGCGTGTGGTGACGTACATATTATATGGTATACAGTGTGACGGGGCAGATTGTGTGCTGATGTACATATTATATGGTATACAGTGTGACGGGGCAGAGTGTGTGGTGATGTACATATTATATGGTATACAGTGTGACGGGTCAGAGTGTGTGGTGACGTACATATTAGTGGTGATTTACATATGTGGTATACAGTGTGACAGGGCAGAGCGTGTGGTGATGTACATATTATATGGTATACAGTGTGATGGTGCAGAGTGTGTGGTGATGTACATATTATATGGTATACAGTGTGACGGGGCAGAGTGTGTGGTGACGTACATATTATATGGTATACAGTGTGACGGGGCAGAGTGTGTGGTGATGTACATATTATATGGTATACAGTGTGACGGGGCAGAGTGTGTGGTGACGTACATATTAGAGGTGATGTACATATTATGTGGTATACAGTGTGACAGGTCAGAGCGTGTGGTGACGTACATATTATATGGTATACAGTGTGACGGGGCAGAGTGTGTGGTGATGTACATATTATATGGTATACAGTGTGATGGTGCAGAGTGTGTGCTGATGTACATATTATATGGTATACAGTGTGACGGGGCAGAGTGTGTGGTGACGTACATATTAGTGGTGATGTACATATGTGGTATACAGTGTGACAGGGCAGAGCGTGTGGTGATGTACATATTATATGGTATACAGTGTGACGGGGCAGAGTGTGTGGTGATGTACATATTATATGGTATACAGTGTGACGGGGCAGAGTGTGTGACGTACATATTATATGGTATACAGTGGGACGGGGCATAGTGTCTGGTGATGTACATATTTTATGGTATACAGTGTGACGGGGCATAGTGTGTGGTGATGTACATATTATATGGTATACAGTGTGACGGGGCAGAGTGTGTGGTGACGTACATATTATATGGTATACAGTGTGACGGGGCAGAGTGTGTGGTGACGTACATATTAGTGGTGATGTACATATTATGTGGTATACAGTGTGACAGGGCAGAGCGTGTGGTGATGTACATATTATATGGTATACAGTGTGACGGGGCAGAGTGTGTGGTGATGTACATATTATATGGTATACAGTGTGACGGGGCAGAGTGTGTGACGTACATATATGTATACAGTGTGACAGGGCAGAGTGTGTGGTGACGTACATATTATATGGTATACAGTGTGACAGGGCAGAGAGTGTGGTGATGTACATATTATATGGTATACAGTGTGATGGTGCCGAGTGTGTGGTGATGTACATATTATATGGTATACAGTGTGACGGGGCAGAGTGTGTGGTGACGTACATATTAGTGGTGATGTACATATTATGTGGTATACAGTGTGACAGGGCAGAGCGTGTGGTGATGTACATATTATATGGTATACAGTGTGACGGGCCAGAGCGTGTGGTGATGTACATATTATATGGTATACAGTGTGACGGGGCAGAGTGTGTGACGTACATATTATATGGTATACAGTGTGACGGGGCATAGTGTCTGGTGAAGTACATATTTTATGGTATACAGTGTGACGGGGCATAGTGTGTGGTGATGTACATATTATATGGTATACAGTGTGACGGGGCAGAGTGTGTGGTGATGTACATATTATATGGTATACAGTGTGACAGGGCAGAGCGTGTGGTGACGTACATATTATATGGTATACAGTGTGACGGGGCAGAGTGTGTGGTGATGTACATATTACATGGTATACAGTGTGACGGGGCAGATTGTGTGCTGATGTACATATTATATGGTATACAGTGTGACGGGGCAGAGTGTGTGGTGATGTACATATTATATGGTATACAGTGTGATGGTGCAGAGTGTGTGCTGATGTACATATTATATGGTATACAGTGTGATGGGGCAGAGTGTGCGGTGACGTACATATTAGTGGTGATGTACATATGTGGTATACAGTGTGACAGGGCAGAGCGTGTGGTGATGTACATATTATATGGTATACTGTGTGATGGTGCAGAGTGTGTGGTGATGTACATATTATATGGTATACAGTGTGACGGGGCAGAGTGTGTGGTGACGTACATATTATATGGTATACAGTGTGACGGGGCAGAGTGTGTGGTGATGTACATATTATATGGTATACAGTGTGACGGGGCAGAGTGTGTGGTGACGTACATATTAGTGGTGATGTACATATGTGGTATACAGTGTGACGGGGCAGAGTGTGTGGTGATGTACATATTATATGATATACAGTGTGACGGGGCAGAGTGTGTGACGTACATATTATATGGTATACAGTGTGACGGGGCATAGTGTCTGGTGATGTACATATTTTATGGTATACAGTGTGACGGGGCATAGTGTGTGGTGATGTACATATTATATGGTATACAGTGTGACGGGGCAGAGTGTGTGGTGATGTACATATTATATGGTATACAGTGTGACAGGGGCAGAGCGTGTGGTGACGTACATATTATATGGTATACAGTATGGAATACAGTATGACAGGGCAGAGTGTGTGGTGATGTACATATTACATGGTATACAGTGTGACGGGGCAGAGTGTGTGGTGATGTACATATTATATGGTATACAGTGTGACGGGGCAGAGTGTGTGGTGATGTACATATTATATGGTATACAGTGTGACGGAGCAGTGTGTGTGGTGATGTACATATTATATGGTATACAGTGTGACGGAGCAGTGTGTGTGGTGATGTACATATTATATGGTATACAGTGTGACGGGCAGAGTGTGTGGTGATGTACATATTATATGGTATACAGTGTGACGGGGCAGAGTGTGTGGTGATGTACATATTATATGGTATACAGTGTGACGGGGCAGAGTGTGTGGTGATGTACATATTATATGGTATACAGTGTGACGGGGCAGATTGTGTGCTGATGTACATATTATATGGTATACAGTGTGATGGGGCAGAGTGTGTGGTGACGTACATATTATATGGTATACAGTGTGACGGGGCAGAGCGAGTGGTGACGTACATATTATATGGTATACAGTGTGACGGGGCAGAGCGTGTGGTGATGTACATATTATATGGTATACAGTGTGACGGGGCAGAGTGTGTGGTGACGTACATATTATATGGTATATAGTGTGACGGGGCAGAGTGTGTGGTGATATACATATTATATGGTATACAGTGTGATGGTGCAGAGTGTGTGGTGATGTAGATATTATATGGTGTACAGTGTGACGGGGCAGAGCGTGTGGTGATGTACATATTATATGGTATACAGTGTGTGGTGACGTACATATTAGTGGTGATGTACATATTATATGGTATACAGTGTGACAGAGCAGAGCGTGTGGTGACGTACATATTATAAGGTATACAGTGTGACAGGGCAGAGTGTGTGGTGATGTACATATTATATGGTATACAGTGTGACTGGGCATAGTGTGTGGTGCTGTACATATTATATGGTATACAGTGTGACGAGGCAGAGTGTGTGGTGATGTACATATTATATGGTATACAGTGTGACGGGGCAGAGTGTGTGGTGATGTACATATTATATGGTATACAGTGTGATGGGGCAGAGTGTGTGGTGATGTACATATTATATGGTATACAGTGTGACGAGGCAGAGTGTGTGGTGATGTACATATTATATGGTATACAGTGTGATGGTGCAGAGTGTGTGGTGATGTACATATTATATGGTATACAGTGTGATGGGGCACAGTGTGTGGTGACGTACATATTATATGGTATACAGTGTGACGGGGCAGAGTGTGTGGTGACGTACATATTATATGGTATACAGTGTGACGGGGCAGAGTGTGTGGTGACGTACATATTAAATGGTATACAGTGTGACGGGGCAGAGTGTGTGGTGACGTACATATTATATGGTATACAGTGTGACGGGGCAGAGTGTGTGGTGATGTACATATTATATGGTATACAGTGTGACGGGGCAGAGTGTGTGGTGATGTACATATTATATGGTATACAGTGTGATGGTGCCGAGTGTGTGGTGATGTACATATTATATGGTATACAGTGTGACGGGGCAGAGTGTGTGGTGACGTACATATTATATGGTATACAGTGTGACGGGGCAGAGTGTGTGGTGACGTACATATTAGTGGTGATGTACATATGTGGTATACAGTGTGACAGGGCAGAGCGTGTGGTGATGTACATATTATATGGTATACAGTGTGATGGTGCAGAGTGTGTGGTGATGTACATATTATATGGTATACAGTGTGACGGGGGCAGAGTGTGTGGTGACGTACATATTATATGGTATACAGTGTGACGGGGCAGAGTGTGTGGTGATGTACATATTATATGGTATACAGTGTGACGGGGCAGAGTGTGTGGTGACGTACATATTAGAGGTGATGTACATATTATGTGGTATACAGTGTGACAGGGCAGAGCGTGTGGTGACGTACATATTATATGGTATACAGTGTGACGGGGCAGAGTGTGTGGTGATGTACATATTATATGGTATACAGTGTGATGGTGCAGAGTGTGTGCTGATGTACATATTATATGGTATACAGTGTGACGGGGCAGAGTGTGTGGTGACGTACATATTAGTGGTGATGTACATATGTGGTATACAGTGTGACAGGGCAGAGCGTGTGGTGATGTACATATTATATGGTATACAGTGTGACGGGGCAGAGTGTGTGGTGATGTACATATTATATGATATACAGTGTGATGGGGCAGAGTGTGTGACGTACATATTATATGGTATACAGTGTGACGGGGCATAGTGTCTGGTGATGTACATATTTTATGGTATACAGTGTGACGGGGCATAGTGTGTGGTGATGTACATATTATATGGTATACAGTGTGACGGGGCAGAGTGTGTGGTGATGTACATATTATATGGTATACAGTGTGATGGTGCAGAGTGTGTGGTGATGTAGATATTATATGGTGTACAGTGTGACGGGGCAGAGCGTGTGGTGATGTACATATTATATGGTATACAGTGTGTGGTGACGTACATATTAGTGGTGATGTACATATTATATGGTATACGGTGTGACAGAGCAGAGCGTGTGGTGACGTACATATTATAAGGTATACAGTGTGACAGGGCAGAGTGTGTGGTGATGTACATATTATATGGTATACAGTGTGACTGGGCATAGTGTGTGGTGATGTACATATTATATGGTATACAGTGTGACGGGGCATAGTGTGTGGTGATGTACATATTATATGGTATACAGTGTGACGAGGCAGAGTGTGTGGTGATGTACATATTATATGGTATACAGTGTGACGGGGCAGAGTGTGTGGTGACGTACATATTATATGGTATACAGTGTGATGGGGCAGAGTGTGTGGTGATGTACATATTATATGGTATACAGTGTGACGAGGCAGAGTGTGTGGTGATGTACATATTATATGGTATACAGTGTGATGGGGCACAGTGTGTGGTGACGTACATATTATATGGTATACAGTGTGACGGGGCAGTGTGTGGTGATGTACATATTATATGGTATACAGTGTGACAGGGCAGAGCGTGTGGTGACGTACATATTATATGGTATACAGTGTGACGGGGCAGAGTGTGTGGTGATGTACATATTACATGGTATACAGTGTGACGGGGCAGATTGTGTGCTGATGTACATATTATATGGTATACAGTGTGACGGGGCAGAGTGTGTGGTGATGTACATATTATATGGTATACAGTGTGATGGTGCAGAGTGTGTGCTGATGTACATATTATATGGTATACAGTGTGATGGGGCAGAGTGTGCGGTGACGTACATATTAGTGGTGATGTACATATGTGGTATACAGTGTGACAGGGCAGAGCGTGTGGTGATGTACATATTATATGGTATACAGTGTGATGGTGCAGAGTGTGTGGTGATGTACATATTATATGGTATACAGTGTGACGGGGCAGAGTGTGTGGTGACGTACATATTATATGGTATACAGTGTGACGGGGCAGAGTGTGTGGTGATGTACATATTATATGGTATACAGTGTGACGGGGCAGAGTGTGTGGTGACGTACATATTAGAGGTGATGTACATATTATGTGGTATACAGTGTGACAGGGCAGAGTGTGTGGTGACGTACATATTATATGGTATACAGTGTGATGGTGCAGAGTGTGTGCTGATGTACATATTATATGGTATACAGTGTGACGGGGCAGGGTGTGTGGTGACGTACATATTAGTGGTGATGTACATATGTGGTATACAGTGTGACAGGGCAGAGTGTGTGGTGATGTACATATTATATGGTACACAGTGTGACGGGGCAGAGTGTGTGGTGATGTACATATTATATGATATACAGTGTGACGGGGCAGAGTGTGTGACGTACATATTATATGGTATACAGTGAGACGGGGCATAGTGTCTGGTGATGTACATATTTTATGGTATACAGTGTGACGGGGCATAGTGTGTGGTGATGTACATATTATATGGTATACAGTGTGATGGGGCAGAGTGTGTGGTGATGTACATATTATATGGTATACAGTGTGACAGGGCAGAGCGTGTGGTGACGTACATATTATATGGTATACAGTATGGAATACAGTATGACAGGGCAGAGTGTGTGGTGATGTACATATTACATGGTATACAGTGTGACGGGGCAGAGTGTGTGGTGATGTACATATTATATGGTATACAGTGTGACGGAGCAGAGTGTGTGGTGATGTACATATTATATGGTATACAGTGTGACGGGGCAGAGTGTGTGGTGATGTACATATTATATGGTATATAGTGTGACGGGGCAGAGTGTGTGGTGATGTACATATTATATGGTATACAGTGTGACGGGGCAGAGTGTGTGGTGATGTACATATTATATGGTATACAGTGTGACGGGGCAGATTGTGTGCTGATGTACATATTATATGGTATACAGTGTGATGGGGCAGAGTGTGTGGTGACGTACATATTATATGGTATACAGTGTGACGGGGCAGAGCGAGTGGTGACGTACATATTATATGGTATACAGTGTGACGGGGCAGAGCGTGTGGTGATGTACATATTATATGGTATACAGTGTGACGGGGCAGAGTGTGTGGTGACGTACATATTATATGGTATATAGTGTGACGGGGCAGAGTGTGTGGTGATATACATATTATATGGTATACAGTGTGATGGTGCAGAGTGTGTGGTGATGTAGATATTATATGGTGTACAGTGTGACGGGGCAGAGCGTGTGGTGATGTACATATTATATGGTATACAGTGTGTGGTGACGTACATATTAGTGGTGATGTACATATTATATGGTATACAGTGTGACAGAGCAGAGCGTGTGGTGATGTACATATTATAAGGTATACAGTGTGACAGGGCAGAGTGTGTGGTGATGTACATATTATATGGTATACAGTGTGACTGGGCATAGTGTGTGGTGATGTACATATTATATGGTATACAGTGTGACTGGGCATAGTGTGTGGTGATGTACATATTATATGGTATACAGTGTGACGGGGCATAGTGTGTGGTGATGTACATATTATATGTTATACAGTGTGACGAGGCAGAGTGTGTGGTGACGTACATATTATATGGTATATAGTGTGACGGGGCAGAGTGTGTGGTGATATACATATTATATGGTATACAGTGTGATGGTGCAGAGTGTGTGGTGATGTAGATATTATATGGTGTACAGTGTGACGGGGCAGAGCGTGTGGTGATGTACATATTATATGGTATACAGTGTGTGGTGACGTACATATTATATGGTATACAGTGTGACAGAGCAGAGCGTGTGGTGATGTACATATTATAAGGTATACAGTGTGACAGGGCAGAGTGTGTGGTGATGTACATATTATATGGTATACAGTGTGACTGGGCATAGTGTGTGGTGATGTACATATTATATGGTATACAGTGTGACTGGGCATAGTGTGTGGTGATGTACATATTATATGGTATACAGTGTGACGGGGCATAGTGTGTGGTGATGTACATATTATATGTTATACAGTGTGACGAGGCAGAGTGTGTGGTGATGTACATATTATATGGTATACAGTGTGACGGGGCAGAGTGTGTGGTGATGTACATATTATATGGTATACAGTGTGACGGGGCAGAGTGTGTGGTGATGTACATATTATATGGTATACAGTGTGACGAGGCAGAGTGTGTGGTGATGTACATATTATATGGTATACAGTGTGATGGTGCAGAGTGTGTGGTGATGTACATATTATATGGTATACAGTGTGATGGGGCACAGTGTGTGGTGACGTACATATTATATGGTATACAGTGTGACGGGGCAGAGTGTGTGGTGACGTACATATTATATGGTATACAGTGTGACGGGGCAGAGTGTGTGCTGATGTACATATTATATGGTATACAGTGTGACGGGGCAGAGTGTGTGGTGATGTACATATTATATGGTATACAGTGTGACGAGGCAGAGTGTGTGGTGATGTACATATTATATGGTATACAGTGTGATGGTGCAGAGTGTGTGGTGATGTACATATTATATGGTATACAGTGTGACGGGGCACAGTGTGTGGTGACGTACATATTATATGGTATACAGTGTGACGGGGCAGAGTGTGTGGTGACGTACATATTATATGGTATACAGTGTGACGGGGCAGAGTGTGTGGTGACGTACATATTAAATGGTATACAGTGTGACGGGGCAGAGTGTGTGGTGACGTACATATTATATGGTATACAGTGTGACGGGGCAGAGTGTGTGGTGATGTACATATTATATGGTATACAGTGTGACGGGGCAGAGTGTGTGGTGATGTACATATTATATGGTATACAGTGTGATGGTGCCGAGTGTGTGGTGACGTACATATTATATGGTATACAGTGTGACGGGGCAGAGTGTGTGGTGACGTACATATTATATGGTATACAGTGTGACGGGGCAGAGTGTGTGGTGACGTACATATTAGTGGTGATGTACATATGTGGTATACAGTGTGACAGGGCAGAGCGTGTGGTGATGTACATATTATATGGTATACAGTGTGACGGGGCAGAGTGTGTGGTGATGTACATATTATATGGTATACAGTGTGACGGGGCAGAGTGTGTGGTGATGTACATATTATATGGTATACAGTGTGACGGGGCAGAGTGTGTGGTGACGTACATATTATATGGTATACAGTGTGACGGGGCAGAGTGTGTGGTGACGTACATATTAAATGGTATACAGTGTGACGGGGCAGAGTGTGTGGTGACGTACATATTATATGGTATACAGTGTGACGGGGCAGAGTGTGTGGTGATGTACATATTATATGGTATACAGTGTGACGGGGCAGAGTGTGTGGTGATGTACATATTATATGGTATACAGTGTGATGGTGCCGAGTGTGTGGTGACGTACATATTATATGGTATACAGTGTGACGGGGCAGAGTGTGTGGTGATGTACATATTATATGGTATACAGTGTGATGGGGCAGAGTGTGTGGTGACGTACATATTATATGGTATACAGTGTGACGGGGCAGAGTGTGTGGTGATGTACATATTAAATGGTATACAGTGTGACGGGGCAGAGTGTGTGGTGACGTACATATTAGAGGTGATGTACATATTATGTGGTATACAGTGTGACAGGGCAGAGCGTGTGGTGACGTACATATTATATGGTATACAGTGTGACGGGGCAGAGTGTGTGGTGATGTACATATTATATGGTATACAGTGTGATGGTGCAGAGTGTGTGCTGATGTACATATTATATGGTATACAGTGTGACGGGGCAGAGTGTGTGGTGACGTACATATTAGTGGTGATGTACATATGTGGTATACAGTGTGACAGGGCAGAGCGTGTGGTGATGTACATATTATATGGTATACAGTGTGATGGGGCAGAGTGTGTGGTGATGTACATATTATATGATATACAGTGTGACGGGGCAGAGTGTGTGACGTACATATTATATGGTATACAGTGTGACGGGGCATAGTGTCTGGTGATGTACATATTTTATGGTATACAGTGTGACGGGGCATAGTGTGTGGTGATGTACATATTATATGGTATACAGTGTGACGGGGCAGAGTGTGTGGTGATGTACATATTATATGGTATACAGTGTGATGGTGCAGAGTGTGTGGTGATGTAGATATTATATGGTGTACAGTGTGACGGGGCAGAGCGTGTGGTGATGTACATATTATATGGTATACAGTGTGTGGTGACGTACATATTAGTGGTGATGTACATATTATATGGTATACAGTGTGACAGAGCAGAGCGTGTGGTGACGTACATATTATAAGGTATACAGTGTGACAGGGCAGAGTGTGTGGTGATGTACATATTATATGGTATACAGTGTGACTGGGCATAGTGTGTGGTGATGTACATATTATATGGTATACAGTGTGACGGGGCATAGTGTGTGGTGATGTACATATTATATGGTATACAGTGTGACGAGGCAGAGTGTGTGGTGATGTACATATTATATGGTATACAGTGTGACGGGGCAGAGTGTGTGGTGATGTACATATTATATGGTATACAGTGTGACGGGGCAGAGTGTGTGGTGATGTACATATTATATGGTATACAGTGTGACGAGGCAGAGTGTGTGGTGATGTACATATTATATGGTATACAGTGTGATGGTGCAGAGTGTGTGGTGATGTACATATTATATGGTATACAGTGTGATGGGGCACAGTGTGTGGTGACGTACATATTATATGGTATACAGTGTGACGGGGCAGAGTGTGTGGTGACGTACATATTATATGGTATACAGTGTGACGGGGCAGAGTGTGTGGTGACGTACATATTAAATGGTATACAGTGTGACGGGGCAGAGTGTGTGGTGACGTACATATTATATGGTATACAGTGTGACGGGGCAGAGTGTGTGGTGATGTACATATTATATGGTATACAGTGTGACGGGGCAGAGTGTGTGGTGATGTACATATTACATGGTATACAGTGTGACGGGGCAGATTGTGTGCTGATGTACATATTATATGGTATACAGTGTGACGGGGCAGAGTGTGTGGTGATGTACATATTATATGGTATACAGTGTGATGGTGCAGAGTGTGTGCTGATGAACATATTATATGGTATACAGTGTGACGGGGCAGAGTGTGTGGTGACGTACATATTATATGGTATACAGTGTGACGGGGCAGAGTGTGTGGTGACGTTCATATTAGTGGTGATGTACATATGTGGTATACAGTTTGACAGGGCAGAGCGTGTGGTGATGTACATATTATATGGTATACAGTGTGATGGTGCAGAGTGTGTGGTGATGTACATATTATATGGTATACAGTGTGATGGGGCACAGTGTGTGGTGATGTACATATTATATGGTATACAGTGTGACGGGGCAGAGTGTGTGGTGACGTACATATTATATGGTATACAGTGTGACCGGGCAGAGTGTGTGGTGACGTACATATTAAATGGTATACAGTGTGACGGGGCAGAGTGTGTGGTGACGTACATATTATATGGTATACAGTGTGACGGGGCAGAGTGTGTGGTGACGTACATATTTTATGGTATACAGTGTGACGGGGCAGAGTGTGTGGTGTTGTACATATTATATGGTATACAGTGTGACGGGGCAGAGTGTGTGGTGATGTACATATTATATGGTATACAGTGTGACGGGGCAGAGTGTGTGGTGATGTACATATATGGTATACAGTGTGACGGGGCAGAGTGTGTGCTGATGTACATATTATATGGTATACAGTGTGACGGGGCAGAGTGTGTGGTGATGTACATATTATATGGTATACAGTGTGACGGGGCAGAGTGTGTGGTGATGTACATATTATATGGTATACAGTGTGACGGGGCAGAGTGTGTGGTGATGTACATATTATATGGTATACAGTGTGACGGGGCAGAGTGTGTGGTGATGTACATATTACATGGTATACAGTGTGACGGGGCAGATTGTGTGCTGATGTACATATTATATGGTATACAGTGTGACGGGGCAGAGTGTGTGGTGATGTACATATTATATGGTATACAGTGTGATGGTGCAGAGTGTGTGCTGATGTACATATTATATGGTATACAGTGTGACGGGGCAGAGTGTGTGGTGATGTACATATTATATGGTATACAGTGTGATGGTGCCGAGTGTGTGGTGATGTACATATTATATGGTATACAGTGTGACGGGGCAGAGTGTGTGGTGACGTACATATTATATGGTATACAATGTGACGGGCAGAGTGTGTGGTGACGTACATATTAGTGGTGATGTACATATTATGTGGTATACAGTGTGACAGAGCAGAGCGTGTGGTGATGTACATATTATATGGTATACAGTGTGACGGGGCAGAGTGTGTGGTGATGTACATATTATATGGTATACAGTGTGACGGGGCAGAGTGTGTGACGTACATATATGTATACAGTGTGACAGGGCAGAGTGTGTGGTGACGTACATATTATATGGTATACAGTGTGACAGGGCAGAGTGTGTGGTGACGTACATATTATATGGTATACAGGGTGACGGGGCAGAGTGTGTGGTGACGTACATATTAGTGGTGATGTACATATGTGGTAAACAGTGTGACAGGGCAGAGCGTGTGGTGATGTACATATTATATGGTATACAGTGTGATGGTGCCGAGTGTGTGGTGATGTACATATTATATGGTATACAGTGTGACGGGGCAGAGTGTGTGGTGATGTACATATTATATGGTATACAGTGTGACGGGGCAGAGTGTGTGGTGACGTACATATTAGTGGTGATGTACATATGTGGTATACAGTGTGACAGGGCAGAGCGTGTGGTGATGTACATATTATATGGTATACAGTGTGATGGTGCAGAGTGTGTGGTGATGTACATATTATATGGTATACAGTGTGACGGGGCAGAGTGTGTGGTGACGTACATATTATATGGTATACAGTGTGACGGGGCAGAGTGTGTGGTGATGTACATATTATA
The DNA here is from genome assembly GCA_031769625.1 of Taudactylus pleione. Taxonomy (NCBI): domain Eukaryota; kingdom Metazoa; phylum Chordata; class Amphibia; order Anura; family Myobatrachidae; genus Taudactylus; species Taudactylus pleione. Next base: position 852,979 of record JAUIMM010000557.1, read on the forward strand.
TGGTATACAGTGTGACGGGGCAGAGTGTGTGGTGACGTACATATTAGAGGTGATGTACATATTATGTGGTATACAGTGTGACAGGGCAGAGCGTGTGGTGACGTACATATTATATGGTATACAGTGTGACGGGGCAGAGTGTGTGGTGATGTACATATTATATGGTATACAGTGTGATGGTGCAGAGTGTGTGCTGATGTACATATTATATGGTATACAGTGTGACGGGGCAGAGTGTGGGGTGACGTACATATTAGTGGTGATGTACATATGTGGTATACAGTGTGACAGGGCAGAGCGTGTGGTGATGTCCATATTATATGGTATACAGTGTGACGGGGCAGAGTGTGTGGTGATGTTCATATTTTATGATATACAGTGTGACGGGGCAGAGTGTGTGACGTACATATTATATGGTATACAGTGTGACGGGGCATAGTGTCTGGTGATGTACATATTTTATGGTATACAGTGTGACGGGGCATAGTGTGTGGTGATGTACATATTATATGGTATACAGTGTGACGGGGCAGAGTGTGTGGTGATGTACATATTATATGGTATACAGTGTGACAGGGCAGAGCGTGTGGTGACGTACATATTATATGGTATACAGTGTGACAGAGCAGAGCGTGTGGTGACGTACATATTATAAGGTATACAGTGTGACAGGGCAGAGTTTGTGGTGATGTACATATTATATGGTATACAGTGTGATGGTGCAGAGTGTGTGGTGATGTACATATTATAAGGTATACAGTGTGACTGGGCATAGTGTGTGGTGATGTACATATTATATGGTATACAGTGTGATGGTGCAGAGTGTGTGGTGATGTACATATTATATGGTATACAGTGTGATGGGGCACAGTGTGTGGTGACGTACATATTATATGGTATACAGTGTGACGGGGCAGAGTGTGTGGTGACGTACATATTATATGGTATACAGTGTGACGGGGGCAGAGTGTGTGGTGACGTACATATTAAATGGTATACAGTGTGACGGGGCAGAGTGTGTGGTGACGTACATATTATATGGTATACAGTGTGATGGGGCAGAGTGTGTGGTGATGTACATATTATATGGTATACAGTGTGACGGGGCAGAGTGTGTGGTGATGTACATATTACATGGTATACAGTGTGACGGGGCAGATTGTGTGCTGATGTACATATTATATGGTATACAGTGTGACGGGGCAGAGTGTGTGGTGAGGTACATATTATATGGTATACAGTGTGATGGTGCAGAGTGTGTGCTGATGTACATATTATATGGTATACAGTGTGACGGGGCAGAGTGTGTGGTGACGTACATATTATATGGTATACAGTGTGACGGGGCAGAGTGTGTGGTGACGTACATATTAGTGGTGATGTACATATGTGGTATACAGTTTGACAGGGCAGAGCGTGTGGTGATGTACATATTATATGGTATACAGTGTGATGGTGCAGAGTGTGTGGTGATGTACATATTATATGGTATACAGTGTGATGGGGCACAGTGTGTGGTGATGTACATATTATATGGTATACAGTGTGACGGGGCAGAGTGTGTGGTGACGTACATATTATATGGTATACAGTGTGACCGGGCAGAGTGTGTGGTGACGTACATATTAAATGGTATACAGTGTGACGGGGCAGAGTGTGTGGTGACGTACATATTATATGGTATACAGTGTGACGGGGCAGAGTGTGTGGTGACGTACATATTATATGGTATACAGTGTGACGGGGCAGAGTGTGTGGTGATGTACATATTATATGGTATACAGTGTGACGGGGCAGAGTGTGTGGTGATGTACATATTATATGGTATACAGTGTGACGGGGCAGAGTGTGTGGTGATGTACATATTATATAGTATACAGTGTGACGGGGCAGAGTGTGTGGTGATGTACATATTATATAGTATACAGTGTGACGGGGCAGAGTGTGTGCTGATGTACATATTATATGGTATACAGTGTGACGGGGCAGAGTGTGTGGTGATGTACATATTATATGGTATACAGTGTGACGGGTCAGAGTGTGTGGTGATGTACATATTATATGGTATACAGTGTGACGGGGCAGAGTGTGTGGTGATGTACATATTACATGGTATACAGTGTGACGGGGCAGATTGTGTGCTGATGTACATATTATATGGTATACAGTGTGACGGGGCAGAGTGTGTGGTGATGTACATATTATATGGTATACAGTGTGACGGGGCAGAGTGTGTGGTGATGTGACGGGGCAGAGTGTGTGGTGATGTACATATTACATGGTATACAGTGTGATGGTGCAGAGTGTGTGCTGATGTACATATTATATGGTATACAGTGTGACGGGCAGAGTGTGTGGTGATGTACATATTATATGGTATACAGTGTGATGGTGCCGAGTGTGTGGTGATGTACATATTATATGGTATACAGTGTGACGGGGCAGAGTGTGTGGTGACGTACATATTATATGGTATACAATGTGACGGGCAGAGTGTGTGGTGACGTACATATTATATGGTATACAGTGTGACGGGGCAGAGTGTGTGCTGATGTACATATATGGTATACAGTGTGACGGGGCAGAGTGTGTGGTGATGTACATATTTTATGGTATACAGTGTGATGGGGCAGAGTGTGTGGTGATGTACATATTATGTGGTATACAGTGTGACAGGGCAGAGCGTGTGGTGATGTACATATTATATGGTATACAGTGTGACGGGGCAGAGTGTGTGGTGATGTACATATTATATGGTATACAGTGTGACGGGGCAGAGTGTGTGACGTACATATATGTATACAGTGTGACAGGGCAGAGTGTGTGGTGACGTACATATTATATGGTATACAGTGTGACAGGGCAGAGTGTGTGGTGACGTACATATTATATGGTATACAGGGTGACGGGGCAGAGTGTGTGGTGACGTACATATTAGTGGTGATGTACATATGTGGTAAACAGTGTGACAGGGCAGAGCGTGTGGTGATGTACATATTATATGGTATACAGTGTGATGGTGCCGAGTGTGTGGTGATGTACATATTATATGGTATACAGTGTGACGGGGCAGAGTGTGTGGTGACGTACATATTATATGGTATACAGTGTGACGGGGCAGAGTGTGTGGTGACGTACATATTAGTGGTGATGTACATATTATGTGGTATACAGTGTGACAGGGCAGAGCGTGTGGTGACGTACATATTATATGGTATACAGTGTGACGGGGCAGAGCGTGTGGTGATGTACATATTATATGGTATACAGTGTGACGGGGCAGAGTGTGTGACGTACATATTATATGGTATACAGTGTGACGGGGCATAGTGTCTGGTGATGTACATATTTTATGGTATACAGTGTGACGGGGCATAGTGTGTGGTGATGTACATATTATATGGTATACAGTGTGACGGGGCAGAGTGTGTGGTGATGTACATATTATATGGTATACAGTGTGACGGGGCAGAGCGTGTGGTGACGTACATATTATATGGTATACAGTGTGACGGGGCAGAGTGTGTGGTGATGTACATATTATATGGTATACAGTGTGATGGTGCAGAGTGTGTGCTGATGTACATATTATATGGTACACAGTGTGACGGGGCAGAGTGTGTGGTGACGTACATATTAGTGGTGATGTACATATGTGGTATACAGTGTGACAGGGCAGAGCGTGTGGTGATGTACATATTATATGGTATACAGTGTGACGGGGCAGAGTGTGTGGTGATGTACATATTATATGATATACAGTGTGACGGGGCAGAGTGTGTGACGTACATATTATATGGTATACAGTGTGACGGGGCATAGTGTCTGGTGATGTACATATTTTATGGTATACAGTGTGACGGGGCATAGTGTGTGGTGATGTACATATTATATGGTATACAGTGTGACGGGGCAGAGTGTGTGGTGATGTACATATTATATGGTATACAGTGTGACAGGGCAGAGCGTGTGGTGACGTACATATTATATGGTATACAGTATGGAATACAGTATAACAGGGCAGAGTGTGTGGTGATGTACATATTACATGGTATACAGTGTGACGGGGCAGAGTGTGTGGTGATGTACATATTATATGGTATACAGTGTGACGGAGCAGTGTGTGTGGTGATGTACATATTATATGGTATACAGTGTGACGGGGCAGAGTGTGTGGTGATGTACATATTATATGGTATACAGTGTGACGGGGCAGAGTGTGTGGTGATGTACATATTATATGGTATACAGTGTGACGGGGCAGAGTGTGTGGTGATGTACATATTATATGGTATACAGTGTGACGGGGCAGATTGTGTGCTGATGTACATATTATATGGTATACAGTGTGATGGGGCAGAGTGTGTGGTGACGTACATATTATATGGTATACAGTGTGACGGGGCAGAGCGAGTGGTGACGTACATATTATATGGTATACAGTGTGACGGGGCAGAGCGTGTGGTGACGTACATATTATATGGTATACAGTATGACGGGGCAGAGCGTATGGTGATGTACATATTATATGGTATACAGTGTGACGGGGCAGAGTGTGTGGTGTCGTACATATTATATGGTATATAGTGTGACGGGGCAGAGTGTGTGGTGATGTACATATTATATGGTATACAGTGTGATGGTGCAGAGTGTGTGGTGATGTAGATATTATATGGTGTACAGTGTGACGGGGCAGAGCGTGTGGTGATGTACATATTATATGGTATACAGTGTGTGGTGACGTACATATTAGTGGTGATGTACATATTATATGGTATACAGTGTGACAGAGCAGAGCGTGTGGTGACGTACATATTATAAGGTATACAGTGTGACAGGGCAGAGTGTGTGGTGATGTACATATTATATGGTATACAGTGTGACGGGGCATAGTGTGTGGTGATGTTCATATTATATGGTATACAGTGTGACGAGGCAGAGTGTGTGGTGATGTACATATTATATGGTATACAGTGTGACGGGGCAGAGTGTGTGGTGATGTACATATTATATGGTATACAGTGTGACGGGGCAGAGTGTGTGGTGATGTACATATTATATGGTATACAGTGTGACGGGGCAGAGTGTGTGGTGATGTACATATTATATGGTATACAGTGTGACGAGGCAGAGTGTGTGGTGATGTACATATTATATGGTATACAGTGTGATGGTGCAGAGTGTGTGGTGATGTACATATTATATGGTATACAGTGTGATGGGGCACAGTGTGTGGTGACGTACATATTAAATGGTATACAGTGTGACGGGGCAGAGTGTGTGGTGACGTACATATTATATGGTATACAGTGTGATGGGGCAGAGTGTGTGGTGATGTACATATTATATGGTATACAGTGTGACGGGGCAGAGTGTGTGGTGATGTACATATTACATGGTATACAGTGTGACGGGGCAGATTGTGTGCTGATGTACATATTATATGGTATACAGTGTGACGGGGCAGAGTGTGTGGTGACGTACATATTATATGGTATACAGTGTGACGGGGCAGAGTGTGTGGTGACGTACATATTAGTGGTGATGTACATATGTGGTATACAGTTTGACAGGGCAGAGCGTGTGGTGATGTACATATTATATGGTATACAGTGTGATGGTGCAGAGTGTGTGGTGATGTACATATTATATGGTATACAGTGTGATGGGGCACAGTGTGTGGTGATGTACATATTATATGGTATACAGGGTGACGGGGCAGAGTGTGTGGTGACGTACATATTATATGGTATACAGTGTGACCGGGCAGAGTGTGTGGTGACGTACATATTAAATGGTATACAGTGTGACGGGGCAGAGTGTGTGGTGACGTACATATTATATGGTATACAGTGTGACGGGGCAGAGTGTGTGGTGACGTACATATTATATGGTATACAGTGTGACGGGGCAGAGTGTGTGGTGATGTACATATTATATGGTATACAGTGTGACGGGGCAGAGTGTGTGGTGATGTACATATTATATGGTATACAGTGTGACGGGGCAGAGTGTGTGGTGATGTACATATTATATAGTATACAGTGTGACGGGGCAGAGTGTGTGCTGGTGTACATATTATATGGTATACAGTGTGACGGGGCAGAGTGTGTGGTGATGTACATATTATATGGTATACAGTGTGACGGGGCAGAGTGTGTGGTGATGTACATATTATATGGTATACAGTGTGACGGGGCAGAGCATGTGGTGATGTACATATTATATGGTATACAGTGTGACGGGGCAGAGTGTGTGGTGATGTACATATTACATGGTATACAGTGTGACGGGGCAGATTGTGTGCTGATGTACATATTATATGGTATACAGTGTGACGGGGCAGAGTGTGTGGTGATGTACATATTATATGGTATACAGTGTGATGGTGCAGAGTGTGTGCTGATGTACATATTATATGGTATACAGTGTGACGGGGCAGAGTGTGTGGTGATGTACATATTATATGGTATACAGTGTGATGGTGCCGAGTGTGTGGTGATGTACATATTATATGGTATACAGTGTGACGGGGCAGAGTGTGTGGTGACGTACATATTATATGGTATACAGTGTGACAGGGCAGAGTGTGTGGTGACGTACATATTATATGGTATACAGGGTGACGGGGCAGAGTGTGTGGTGACGTACATATTAGTGGTGATGTACATATGTGGTAAACAGTGTGACAGGGCAGAGCGTGTGGTGATGTACATATTATATGGTATACAGTGTGATGGTGCCGAGTGTGTGGTGATGTACATATTATATGGTATACAGTGTGACGGGGCAGAGTGTGTGGTGACGTACATATTATATGGTATACAGTGTGACGGGGCAGAGTGTGTGGTGACGTACATATTAGTGGTGATGTACATATTATGTGGTATACAGTGTGACAGGGCAGAGCGTGTGGTGACGTACATATTATATGGTATACAGTGTGACGGGGCAGAGCGTGTGGTGATGTACATATTATATGGTATACAGTGTGACGGGGCAGAGTGTGTGACGTACATATTATATGGTATACAGTGTGACGGGGCATAGTGTCTGGTGATGTACATATTTTATGGTATACAGTGTGACGGGGCATAGTGTGTGGTGATGTACATATTATATGGTATACAGTGTGACGGGGCAGAGTGTGTGGTGATGTACATATTATATGGTATACAGTGTGACGGGGCAGAGCGTGTGGTGACGTACATATTATATGGTATACAGTGTGACGGGGCAGAGTGTGTGGTGATGTACATATTATATGGTATACAGTGTGATGGTGCAGAGTGTGTGCTGATGTACATATTATATGGTACACAGTGTGACGGGGCAGAGTGTGTGGTGACGTACATATTAGTGGTGATGTACATATGTGGTATACAGTGTGACAGGGCAGAGCGTGTGGTGATGTACATATTATATGGTATACAGTGTGACGGGGCAGAGTGTGTGGTGATGTACATATTATATGATATACAGTGTGACGGGGCAGAGTGTGTGACGTACATATTATATGGTATACAGTGTGACGGGGCATAGTGTCTGGTGATGTACATATTTTATGGTATACAGTGTGACGGGACATAGTGTGTGGTGATGTACATATTATATGGTATACAGTGTGACGGGGCAGAGTGTGTGGTGATGTACATATTATATGGTATACAGTGTGACGGGGCAGAGTGTGTGGTGATGTACATATTATATGGTATACAGTGTGACGGGGCAGAGTGTGTGGTGATGTACATATTATATGGTATACAGTGTGACGGGGCAGATTGTGTGCTGATGTACATATTATATGGTATACAGTGTGATGGGGCAGAGTGTGTGGTGACGTACATATTATATGGTATACAGTGTGACGGGGCAGAGCGAGTGGTGATGTACATATTATATGGTATACAGTGTGACGGGGCAGAGCGTGTGGTGACGTACATATTATATGGTATACAGTATGACGGGGCAGAGCGTATGGTGATGTACATATTATATGGTATACAGTGTGACGGGGCAGAGTGTGTGGTGACTTACATATTATATGGTATATAGTGTGACGGGGCAGAGTGTGTGGTGATGTACATATTATATGGTATACAGTGTGATGGTGCAGAGTGTGTGGTGATGTAGATATTATATGGTGTACAGTGTGACGGGGCAGAGCGTGTGGTGATGTACATATTATATGGTATACAGTGTGTGGTGACGTACATATTAGTGGTGATGTACATATTATATGGTATACAGTGTGACAGAGCAGAGCGTGTGGTGACGTACATATTATAAGGTATACAGTGTGACAGGGCAGAGTGTGTGGTGATGTACATATTATATGGTATACAGTGTGACGGGGCATAGTGTGTGGTGATGTTCATATTATATGGTATACAGTGTGACGAGGCAGAGTGTGTGGTGATGTACATATTATATGGTATACAGTGTGACGGGGCAGAGTGTGTGGTGATGTACATATTATATGGTATACAGTGTGACGGGGCAGAGTGTGTGGTGATGTACATATTATATGGTATACAGTGTGACGAGGCAGAGTGTGTGGTGATGTACATATTATATGGTATACAGTGTGATGGTGCAGAGTGTGTGGTGATGTACATATTATATGGTATACAGTGTGATGGGGCACAGTGTGTGGTGACGTACATATTATATGGTATACAGTGTGACGGGGCAGAGTGTGTGGTGACGTACATATTATATGGTATACAGTGTGACGGGGCAGAGTGTGTGGTGACGTACATATTAAATGGTATACAGTGTGACGGGGCAGAGTGTGTGGTGACGTACATATTATATGGTATACAGTGTGATGGGGCAGAGTGTGTGGTGATGTACATATTATATGGTATACAGTGTGACGGGGCAGAGTGTGTGGTGATGTACATATTACATGGTATACAGTGTGACGGGGCAGATTGTGTGCTGATGTACATATTATATGGTATACAGTGTGACGGGGCAGAGTGTGTGGTGACGTACATATTATATGGTATACAGTGTGACGGGGCAGAGTGTGTGGTGACGTACATATTAGTGGTGATGTACATATGTGGTATACAGTTTGACAGGGCAGAGCGTGTGGTGATGTACATATTATATGGTATACAGTGTGATGGTGCAGAGTGTGTGGTGATGTACATATTATATGGTATACAGTGTGATGGGGCACAGTGTGTGGTGATGTACATATTATATGGTATACAGGGTGACGGGGCAGAGTGTGTGGTGACGTACATATTATATGGTATACAGTGTGACCGGGCAGAGTGTGTGGTGACGTACATATTAAATGGTATACAGTGTGACGGGGCAGAGTGTGTGGTGACGTACATATTATATGGTATACAGTGTGACGGGGCAGAGTGTGTGGTGACGTACATATTATATGGTATACAGTGTGACGGGGCAGAGTGTGTGGTGATGTACATATTATATGGTATACAGTGTGACGGGGCAGAGTGTGTGGTGATGTACATATTATATGGTATACAGTGTGACGGGGCAGAGTGTGTGGTGATGTACATATTATATAGTATACAGTGTGACGGGGCAGAGTGTGTGCTGGTGTACATATTATATGGTATACAGTGTGACGGGGCAGAGTGTGTGGTGATGTACATATTATATGGTATACAGTGTGACGGGGCAGAGTGTGTGGTGATGTACATATTATATGGTATACAGTGTGACGGGGCAGAGCGTGTGGTGATGTACATATTATATGGTATACAGTGTGACGGGGCAGAGTGTGTGGTGATGTACATATTACATGGTATACAGTGTGACGGGGCAGATTGTGTGCTGATGTACATATTATATGGTGTACAGTGTGACGGGGCAGAGTGTGTGGTGATGTACATATTATATGGTATACAGTGTGATGGTGCAGAGTGTGTGCTGATGTACATATTATATGGTATACAGTGTGACGGGGCAGAGTGTGTGGTGATGTACATATTATATGGTATACAGTGTGATGGTGCCGAGTGTGTGGTGATGTACATATTATATGGTATACAGTGTGACGGGGCAGAGTGTGTGGTGACGTACATATTATATGGTATACAGTGTGACAGGGCAGAGTGTGTGGTGACGTACATATTATATGGTATACAATGTGACGGGCAGAGTGTGTGGTGACGTACATATTAGTGGTGATGTACATATTATGTGGTATACAGTGTGACAGGGTAGAGCGTGTGGTGATGTACATATTATATGGTATACAGTGTGACGGGGCAGAGTGTGTGGTGATGTACATATTATATGGTATACAGTGTGACGGGGCAGAGTGTGTGACGAACATATATGTATACAGTGTGACAGGGCAGAGTGTGTGGTGACGTACATATTATATGGTATACAGTGTGACAGGGCAGAGTGTGTGGTGACGTACATATTATATGGTATACAGGGTGACGGGGCAGAGTGTGTGGTGACGTACATATTAGTGGTGATGTACATATGTGGTAAACAGTGTGACAGGGCAGAGCGTGTGATGATGTACATATTATATGGTATACAGTGTGATGGTGCCGAGTGTGTGGTGATGTACATATTATATGGTATACAGTGTGACGGGGCAGAGTGTGTGGTGACGTACATATTATATGGTATACAGTGTGACGGGGCAGAGTGTGTGGTGACGTACATATTAGTGGTGATGTACATATTATATGGTATACAGTGTGACGGGGCAGAGTGTGTGACGTACATATTATATGGTATACAGTGTGACGGGGCATAGTGTCTGGTGAAGTACATATTTTATGGTATACAGTGTGACGGGGCATAGTGTGTGGTGATGTACATATTATATGGTATACAGTGTGACGGGGCAGAGTGTGTGGTGATGTACATATTATATGGTATACAGTGTGACAGGGCAGAGCGTGTGGTGACGTACATATTATATGGTATACAGTGTGACGGGGCAGAGTGTGTGGTGATGTACATATTACATGGTATACAGTGTGACGGGGCAGATTGTGTGCTGATGTACATATTATATGGTATACAGTGTGACGGGGCAGAGTGTGTGGTGATGTACATATTATATGGTATACAGTGTGATGGTGCAGAGTGTGTGCTGATGTACATATTATATGGTATACAGTGTGATGGTGCAGAGTGTGTGCTGATGTACATATTATATGGTATACAGTGTGACAGGGCAGAGTGTGCGGTGACGTACATATTAGTGGTGATGTACATATGTGGTATACAGTGTGACAGGGCAGAGCGTGTGGTGATGTACATATTATATGGTATACAGTGTGATGGTGCAGAGTGTGTGGTGATGTACATATTATATGGTATACAGTGTGACGGGGCAGAGTGTGTGGTGACGTACATATTATATGGTATACAGTGTGACGGGGCAGAGTATGTGGTGATGTACATATTATATGGTATACAGTGTGACGGGGCAGAGTGTGTGGTGACGTACATATTAGAGGTGATGTACATATTATGTGGTATACAGTGTGACAGGGCAGAGCGTGTGGTGACGTACATATTATATGGTATACAGTGTGACGGGGCAGAGTGTGTGGTGATGTACATATTATATGGTATACAGTGTGATGGTGCAGAGTGTGTGCTGATGTACATATTATATGGTATACAGTGTGACGGGGCAGAGTGTGTGGTGACGTACATATTAGTGGTGATGTACATATGTGGTATACAGTGTGACAGGGCAGAGCGTGTGGTGATGTACATATTATATGGTATACAGTGTGACGGGGCAGAGTGTGTGGTGATGTACATATTATATGATATACAGTGTGACGGGGCAGAGTGTGTGACGTACATATTATATGGTATACAGTGTGACGGGGCATAGTGTCTGGTGATGTACATATTTTATGGTATACAGTGTGACGGGGCATAGTGTGTGGTGATGTACATATTATATGGTATACAGTGTGACGGGGCAGAGTGTGTGGTGATGTACATATTATATGGTATACAGTGTGATGGTGCAGAGTGTGTGGTGATGTAGATATTATATGGTGTACAGTGTGACGGGGCAGAGCGTGTGGTGATGTACATATTATATGGTATACAGTGTGTGGTGACGTACATATTAGTGGTGATGTACATATTATATGGTATACAGTGTGACAGAGCAGAGCGTGTGGTGACGTACATATTATAAGGTATACAGTGTGACAGGGCAGAGTGTGTGGTGATGTACATATTATATGGTATACAGTGTGACTGGGCATAGTGTGTGGTGATGTACATATTATATGGTATACAGTGTGACGGGGCATAGTGTGTGGTGATGTACATATTATATGGTATACAGTGTGACGAGGCAGAGTGTGTGGTGATGTACATATTATATGGTATACAGTGTGACGGGGCAGAGTGTGTGGTGATGTACATATTATATGGTATACAGTGTGACGGGGCAGAGTGTGTGGTGATGTACATATTATATGGTATACAGTGTGACGAGGCAGAGTGTGTGGTGATGTACATATTATATGGTATACAGTGTGATGGTGCAGAGTGTGTGGTGATGTACATATTATATGGTATACAGTGTGATGGGGCACAGTGTGTGGTGACGTACATATTATATGGTATACAGTGTGACGGGGCAGAGTGTGTGGTGACGTACATATTATATGGTATACAGTGTGACGGGGCAGAGTGTGTGGTGACGTACATATTAAATGGTATACAGTGTGACGGGGCAGAGTGTGTGGTGACGTACATATTATATGGTATACAGTGTGACGGGGCAGAGTGTGTGGTGATGTACATATTATATGGTATACAGTGTGACGGGGCAGAGTGTGTGGTGATGTACATATTACATGGTATACAGTGTGACGGGGCAGATTGTGTGCTGATGTACATATTATATGGTATACAGTGTGACGGGGCAGAGTGTGTGGTGATGTACATATTATATGGTATACAGTGTGATGGTGCAGAGTGTGTGCTGATGAACATATTATATGGTATACAGTGTGACGGGGCAGAGTGTGTGGTGACGTACATATTATATGGTATACAGTGTGACGGGGCAGAGTGTGTGGTGACGTTCATATTAGTGGTGATGTACATATGTGGTATACAGTTTGACAGGGCAGAGCGTGTGGTGATGTACATATTATATGGTATACAGTGTGATGGTGCAGAGTGTGTGGTGATGTACATATTATATGGTATACAGTGTGATGGGGCACAGTGTGTGGTGATGTACATATTATATGGTATACAGTGTGACGGGGCAGAGTGTGTGGTGACGTACATATTATATGGTATACAGTGTGACCGGGCAGAGTGTGTGGTGACGTACATATTAAATGGTATACAGTGTGACGGGGCAGAGTGTGTGGTGACGTACATATTATATGGTATACAGTGTGACGGGGCAGAGTGTGTGGTGACGTACATATTTTATGGTATACAGTGTGACGGGGCAGAGTGTGTGGTGATGTACATATTATATGGTATACAGTGTGACGGGGCAGAGTGTGTGGTGATGTACATATTATATGGTATACAGTGTGACGGGGCAGAGTGTGTGGTGATGTACATATTATATAGTATACAGTGTGACGGGGCAGAGTGTGTGCTGATGTACATATTATATGGTATACAGTGTGACGGGGCAGAGTGTGTGGTGATGTACATATTATATGGTATACAGTGTGACGGGGCAGAGTGTGTGGTGATGTACATATTATATGGTATACAGTGTGACAGGGCAGAGTGTGTGGTGATGTACATATTATATGGTATACAGTGTGACGGGGCAGAGTGTGTGGTGATGTACATATTACATGGTATACAGTGTGACGGGGCAGATTGTGTGCTGATGTACATATTATATGGTATACAGTGTGACGGGGCAGAGTGTGTGGTGATGTACATATTATATGGTATACAGTGTGATGGTGCAGAGTGTGTGCTGATGTACATATTATATGGTATACAGTGTGACGGGGCAGAGTGTGTGGTGATGTACATATTATATGGTATACAGTGTGATGGTGCCGAGTGTGTGGTGATGTACATATTATATGGTATACAGTGTGACGGGGCAGAGTGTGTGGTGACGTACATATTATATGGTATACAATGTGACGGGCAGAGTGTGTGGTGACGTACATATTAGTGGTGATGTACATATTATGTGGTATACAGTGTGACAGGGCAGAGCGTGTGGTGATGTACATATTATATGGTATACAGTGTGACGGGGCAGAGTGTGTGGTGATGTACATATTATATGGTATACAGTGTGACGGGGCAGAGTGTGTGACGTACATATATGTATACAGTGTGACAGGGCAGAGTGTGTGGTGACGTACATATTATATGGTATACAGTGTGACAGGGCAGAGTGTGTGGTGACGTACATATTATATGGTATACAGGGTGACGGGGCAGAGTGTGTGGTGACGTACATATTAGTGGTGATGTACATATGTGGTAAACAGTGTGACAGGGCAGAGCGTGTGGTGATGTACATATTATATGGTATACAGTGTGATGGTGCCGAGTGTGTGGTGATGTACATATTATATGGTATACAGTGTGACGGGGCAGAGTGTGTGGTGACGTACATATTATATGGTATACAGTGTGACGGGGCAGAGTGTGTGGTGACGTACATATTAGTGGTGATGTACATATGTGGTATACAGTGTGACAGGGCAGAGCGTGTGGTGATGTACATATTATATGGTATACAGTGTGATGGTGCAGAGTGTGTGGTGATGTACATATTATATGGTATACAGTGTGACGGGGCAGAGTGTGTGGTGACGTACATATTATATGGTATACAGTGTGACGGGGCAGAGTGTGTGGTGATGTACATATTATATGGTATACAGTGTGACGGGGCAGAGTGTGTGGTGACGTACATATTAGAGGTGATGTACATATTATGTGGTATACAGTGTGACAGGGCAGAGCGTGTGGTGACGTACATATTATATGGTATACAGTGTGACGGGGCAGAGTGTGTGGTGATGTACATATTATATGGTATACAGTGTGATGGTGCAGAGTGTGTGCTGATGTACATATTATATGGTATACAGTGTGACGGGGCAGAGTGTGTGGTGACGTACATATTAGTGGTGATGTACATATGTGGTATACAGTGTGACAGGGCAGAGCGTGTGGTGATGTCCATATTATATGGTATACAGTGTGACGGGGCAGAGTGTGTGGTGATGTTCATATTTTATGATATACAGTGTGACGGGGCAGAGTGTGTGACGTACATATTATATGGTATACAGTGTGACGGGGCATAGTGTCTGGTGATGTACATATTTTATGGTATACAGTGTGACGGGGCATAGTGTGTGGTGATGTACATATTATATGGTATACAGTGTGACGGGGCAGAGTGTGTGGTGATGTACATATTATATGGTATACAGTGTGACAGGGCAGAGCGTGTGGTGACGTACATATTATATGGTATACAGTGTGACAGAGCAGAGCGTGTGGTGACGTACATATTATAAGGTATACAGTGTGACAGGGCAGAGTTTGTGGTGATGTACATATTATATGGTATACAGTGTGATGGTGCAGAGTGTGTGGTGATGTACATATTATAAGGTATACAGTGTGACTGGGCATAGTGTGTGGTGATGTACATATTATATGGTATACAGTGTGATGGTGCAGAGTGTGTGGTGATGTACATATTATATGGTATACAGTGTGATGGGGCACAGTGTGTGGTGACGTACATATTATATGGTATACAGTGTGACGGGGCAGAGTGTGTGGTGACGTACATATTATATGGTATACAGTGTGACGGGGCAGAGTGTGTGGTGACGTACATATTAAATGGTATACAGTGTGACGGGGCAGAGTGTGTGGTGACGTACATATTATATGGTATACAGTGTGATGGGGCAGAGTGTGTGGTGATGTACATATTATATGGTATACAGTGTGACGGGGCAGAGTGTGTGGTGATGTACATATTACATGGTATACAGTGTGACGGGGCAGATTGTGTGCTGATGTACATATTATATGGTATACAGTGTGACGGGGCAGAGTGTGTGGTGAGGTACATATTATATGGTATACAGTGTGATGGTGCAGAGTGTGTGCTGATGTACATATTATATGGTATACAGTGTGACGGGGCAGAGTGTGTGGTGACGTACATATTATATGGTATACAGTGTGACGGGGCAGAGTGTGTGGTGACGTACATATTAGTGGTGATGTACATATGTGGTATACAGTTTGACAGGGCAGAGCGTGTGGTGATGTACATATTATATGGTATACAGTGTGATGGTGCAGAGTGTGTGGTGATGTACATATTATATGGTATACAGTGTGATGGGGCACAGTGTGTGGTGATGTACATATTATATGGTATACAGTGTGACGGGGCAGAGTGTGTGGTGACGTACATATTATATGGTATACAGTGTGACCGGGCAGAGTGTGTGGTGACGTACATATTAAATGGTATACAGTGTGACGGGGCAGAGTGTGTGGTGACGTACATATTATATGGTATACAGTATGACGGGGCAGAGTGTGTGGTGACGTACATATTATATGGTATACAGTGTGACGGGGCAGAGTGTGTGGTGATGTACATATTATATGGTATACAGTGTGACGGGGCAGAGTGTGTGGTGATGTACATATTATATGGTATACAGTGTGACGGGGCAGAGTGTGTGGTGATGTACATATTATATAGTATACAGTGTGACGGGGCAGAGTGTGTGGTGATGTACATATTATATAGTATACAGTGTGACGGGGCAGAGTGTGTGCTGATGTACATATTATATGGTATACAGTGTGACGGGGCAGAGTGTGTGGTGATGTACATATTATATGGTATACAGTGTGACGGGGCAGAGTGTGTGGTGATGTACATATTATATGGTATACAGTGTGACGGGGCAGAGTGTGTGGTGATGTACATATTACATGGTATACAGTGTGACGGGGCAGATTGTGTGCTGATGTACATATTATATGGTATACAGTGTGACGGGGCAGAGTGTGTGGTGATGTACATATTATATGGTATACAGTGTGACGGGGCAGAGTGTGTGGTGATGTGACGGGGCAGAGTGTGTGGTGATGTACATATTACATGGTATACAGTGTGATGGTGCAGAGTGTGTGCTGATGTACATATTATATGGTATACAGTGTGACGGGGCAGAGTGTGTGGTGATGTACATATTATATGGTATACAGTGTGATGGTGCCGAGTGTGTGGTGATGTACATATTATATGGTATACAGTGTGACGGGGCAGAGTGTGTGGTGACGTACATATTATATGGTATACAATGTGACGGGCAGAGTGTGTGGTGACGTACATATTAGTGGTGATGTACATATTATGTGGTATACAGTGTGACAGGGCAGAGCGTGTGGTGATGTACATATTATATGGTATACAGTGTGACGGGGCAGAGTGTGTGGTGATGTACATATTATATGGTATACAGTGTGACGGGGCAGAGTGTGTGACGTACATATATGTATACAGTGTGACAGGGCAGAGTGTGTGGTGACGTACATATTATATGGTATACAGTGTGACAGGGCAGAGTGTGTGGTGACGTACATATTATATGGTATACAGGGTGACGGGGCAGAGTGTGTGGTGACGTACATATTAGTGGTGATGTACATATGTGGTAAACAGTGTGACAGGGCAGAGCGTGTGGTGATGTACATATTATATGGTATACAGTGTGATGGTGCCGAGTGTGTGGTGATGTACATATTATATGGTATACAGTGTGACGGGGCAGAGTGTGTGGTGACGTACATATTATATGGTATACAGTGTGACGGGGCAGAGTGTGTGGTGACGTACATATTAGTGGTGATGTACATATGTGGTATACAGTGTGACAGGGCAGAGCGTGTGGTGATGTACATATTATATGGTATACAGTGTGACGGGGCAGAGCGTGTGGTGATGTACATATTATGTGGTATACAGTGTGACAGGGCAGAGCGTGTGGTGACGTACATATTATATGGTATACAGTGTGACGGGGCAGAGCGTGTGGTGATGTACATATTATATGGTATACAGTGTGACGGGGCAGAGTGTGTGACGTACATATTATATGGTATACAGTGTGACGGGGCATAGTGTCTGGTGATGTACATATTTTATGGTATACAGTGTGACGGGGCATAGTGTGTGGTGATGTACATATTATATGGTATACAGTGTGACGGGGCAGAGTGTGTGGTGATGTACATATTATATGGTATACAGTGTGACGGGGCAGAGCGTGTGGTGACGTACATATTATATGGTATACAGTGTGACGGGGCAGAGTGTGTGGTGATGTACATATTATATGGTATACAGTGTGATGGTGCAGAGTGTGTGCTGATGTACATATTATATGGTACACAGTGTGACGGGGCAGAGTGTGTGGTGACGTACATATTAGTGGTGATGTACATATGTGGTATACAGTGTGACAGGGCAGAGCGTGTGGTGATGTACATATTATATGGTATACAGTGTGACGGGGCAGAGTGTGTGGTGATGTACATATTATATGATATACAGTGTGACGGGGCAGAGTGTGTGACGTACATATTATATGGTATACAGTGTGACGGGCATAGTGTCTGGTGATGTACATATTTTATGGTATACAGTGTGACGGGGCATAGTGTGTGGTGATGTACATATTATATGGTATACAGTGTGACGGGGCAGAGTGTGTGGTGATGTACATATTATATGGTATACAGTGTGACAGGGCAGAGCGTGTGGTGACGTACATATTATATGGTATACAGTATGGAATACAGTATGACAGGGCAGAGTGTGTGGTGATGTACATATTACATGGTATACAGTGTGACGGGGCAGAGTGTGTGGTGATGTACATATTATATGGTATACAGTGTGACGGAGCAGTGTGTGTGGTGATGTACATATTATATGGTATACAGTGTGACGGGGCAGAGTGTGTGGTGATGTACATATTATATGGTATACAGTGTGACGAGGCAGAGTGTGTGGTGATGTACATATTATATGGTATACAGTGTGACGGGGCAGAGTGTGTGGTGATGTACATATTATATGGTATACAGTGTGACGGGGCAGATTGTGTGCTGATGTACATATTATATGGTATACAGTGTGATGGGGCAGAGTGTGTGGTGACGTACATATTATATGGTATACAGTGTGACGGGGCAGAGCGAGTGGTGACGTACATATTATATGGTATACAGTGTGACGGGGCAGAGCGTGTGGTGACGTACATATTATATGGTATACAGTATGACGGGGCAGAGCGTATGGTGATGTACATATTATATGGTATACAGTGTGACGGGGCAGAGTGTGTGGTGACGTACATATTATATGGTATATAGTGTGACGGGGCAGAGTGTGTGGTGATGTACATATTATATGGTATACAGTGTGATGGTGCAGAGTGTGTGGTGATGTAGATATTATATGGTGTACAGTGTGACGGGGCAGAGCGTGTGGTGATGTACATATTATATGGTATACAGTGTGTGGTGACGTACATATTAGTGGTGATGTACATATTATATGGTATACAGTGTGACAGAGCAGAGCGTGTGGTGACGTACATATTATAAGGTATACAGTGTGACAGGGCAGAGTGTGTGGTGATGTACATATTATATGGTATACAGTGTGACGGGGCATAGTGTGTGGTGATGTTCATATTATATGGTATACAGTGTGACGAGGCAAAGTGTGTGGTGATGTACATATTATATGGTATACAGTGTGACGGGGCAGAGTGTGTGGTGATGTACATATTATATGGTATACAGTGTGACGGGGCAGAGTGTGTGGTGATGTACATATTATATGGTATACAGTGTGACGAGGCAGAGTGTGTGGTGATGTACATATTATATGGTATACAGTGTGATGGTGCAGAGTGTGTGGTGATGTACATATTATATGGTATACAGTGTGATGGGGCACAGTGTGTGGTGACGTACATATTATATGGTATACAGTGTGACGGGGCAGAGTGTGTGGTGACGTACATATTATATGGTATACAGTGTGACGGGGCAGAGTGTGTGGTGACGTACATATTAAATGGTATACAGTGTGACGGGGCAGAGTGTGTGGTGACGTACATATTATATGGTATACAGTGTGATGGGGCAGAGTGTGTGGTGATGTACATATTATATGGTATACAGTGTGACGGGGCAGAGTGTGTGGTGATGTACATATTACATGGTATACAGTGTGACGGGGCAGATTGTGTGCTGATGTACATATTATATGGTATACAGTGTGACGGGGCAGAGTGTGTGGTGACGTACATATTATATGGTATACAGTGTGACGGGGCAGAGTGTGTGGTGACGTACATATTAGTGGTGATGTACATATGTGGTATACAGTTTGACAGGGCAGAGCGTGTGGTGATGTACATATTATATGGTATACAGTGTGATGGTGCAGAGTGTGTGGTGATGTACATATTATATGGTATACAGTGTGATGGGGCACAGTGTGTGGTGATGTACATATTATATGGTATACAGGGTGACGGGGCAGAGTGTGTGGTGACGTACATATTATATGGTATACAGTGTGACCGGGCAGAGTGTGTGGTGACGTACATATTAAATGGTATACAGTGTGACGGGGCAGAGTGTGTGGTGACGTACATATTATATGGTATACAGTGTGACGGGGCAGAGTGTGTGGTGACGTACATATTATATGGTATACAGTGTGACGGGGCAGAGTGTGTGGTGATGTACATATTATATGGTATACAGTGTGACGGGGCAGAGTGTGTGGTGATGTACATATTATATGGTATACAGTGTGACGGGGCAGAGTGTGTGGTGATGTACATATTATATAGTATACAGTGTGACGGGGCAGAGTGTGTGCTGGTGTACATATTATATGGTATACAGTGTGACGGGGCAGAGTGTGTGGTGATGTACATATTATATGGTATACAGTGTGACGGGGCAGAGTGTGTGGTGATGTACATATTATATGGTATACAGTGTGACGGGGCAGAGCGTGTGGTGATGTACATATTATATGGTATACAGTGTGACGGGGCAGAGTGTGTGGTGATGTACATATTACATGGTATACAGTGTGACGGGGCAGATTGTGTGCTGATGTACATATTATATGGTGTACAGTGTGACGGGGCAGAGTGTGTGGTGATGTACATATTATATGGTATACAGTGTGATGGTGCAGAGTGTGTGCTGATGTACATATTATATGGTATACAGTGTGACGGGGCAGAGTGTGTGGTGATGTACATATTATATGGTATACAGTGTGATGGTGCCGAGTGTGTGGTGATGTACATATTATATGGTATACAGTGTGACGGGGCAGAGTGTGTGGTGACGTACATATTATATGGTATACAGTGTGACAGGGCAGAGTGTGTGGTGACGTACATATTATATGGTATACAATGTGACGGGCAGAGTGTGTGGTGACGTACATATTAGTGGTGATGTACATATTATGTGGTATACAGTGTGACAGGGTAGAGCGTGTGGTGATGTACATATTATATGGTATACAGTGTGACGGGGCAGAGTGTGTGGTGATGTACATATTATATGGTATACAGTGTGACGGGGCAGAGTGTGTGACGAACATATATGTATACAGTGTGACAGGGCAGAGTGTGTGGTGACGTACATATTATATGGTATACAGTGTGACAGGGCAGAGTGTGTGGTGACGTACATATTATATGGTATACAGGGTGACGGGGCAGAGTGTGTGGTGACGTACATATTAGTGGTGATGTACATATGTGGTAAACAGTGTGACAGGGCAGAGCGTGTGATGATGTACATATTATATGGTATACAGTGTGATGGTGCCGAGTGTGTGGTGATGTACATATTATATGGTATACAGTGTGACGGGGCAGAGTGTGTGGTGATGTACATATTATATGGTATACAGTGTGACGGGGCAGAGTGTGTGACGTACATATTATATGGTATACAGTGTGACGGGGCATAGTGTCTGGTGAAGTACATATTTTATGGTATACAGTGTGACGGGGCATAGTGTGTGGTGATGTACATATTATATGGTATACAGTGTGACGGGGCAGAGTGTGTGGTGATGTACATATTATATGGTATACAGTGTGACAGGGCAGAGCGTGTGGTGACGTACATATTATATGGTATACAGTGTGACGGGGCAGAGTGTGTGGTGATGTACATATTACATGGTATACAGTGTGACGGGGCAGATTGTGTGCTGATGTACATATTATATGGTATACAGTGTGACGGGGCAGAGTGTGTGGTGATGTACATATTATATGGTATACAGTGTGATGGTGCAGAGTGTGTGCTGATGTACATATTATATGGTATACAGTGTGATGGTGCAGAGTGTTTGCTGATGTACATATTATATGGTATACAGTGTGACGGGGCAGAGTGTGCGGTGACGTACATATTAGTGGTGATGTACATATGTGGTATACAGTGTGACAGGGCAGAGCGTGTGGTGATGTACATATTATATGGTATACAGTGTGATGGTGCAGAGTGTGTGGTGATGTACATATTATATGGTATACAGTGTGACGGGGCAGAGTGTGTGGTGACGTACATATTATATGGTATACAGTGTGACGGGGCAGAGTATGTGGTGATGTACATATTATATGGTATACAGTGTGACGGGGCAGAGTGTGTGGTGACGTACATATTAGAGGTGATGTACATATTATGTGGTATACAGTGTGACAGGGCAGAGCGTGTGGTGACGTACATATTATATGGTATACAGTGTGACGGGGCAGAGTGTGTGGTGATGTACATATTATATGGTATACAGTGTGATGGTGCAGAGTGTGTGCTGATGTACATATTATATGGTATACAGTGTGACGGGGCAGAGTGTGTGGTGATGTACATATTATATGATATACAGTGTGACGGGGCAGAGTGTGTGACGTACATATTATATGGTATACAGTGTGACGGGGCATAGTGTCTGGTGATGTACATATTTTATGGTATACAGTTTGACGGGGCATAGTGTGTGGTGATGTACATATTATATGGTATACAGTGTGACGGGGCAGAGTGTGTGGTGATGTACATATTATATGGTATACAGTGTGACAGGGCAGAGCGTGTGGTGACGTACATATTATATGGTATACAGTATGGAATACAGTATGACAGGGCAGAGTGTGTGGTGATGTACATATTATATGGTATACAGTGTGACGGGGCAGATTGTGTGCTGATGTACATATTATATGGTATACAGTGTGATGGGGCAGAGTGTGTGGTGACGTACATATTATATGGTATACAGTGTGACGGGGCAGAGCGAGTGGTGACGTACATATTATATGGTATACAGTGTGACGGGGCAGAGCGTGTGGTGACGTACATATTATATGGTATACAGTATGACGGGGCAGAGCGTATGGTGATGTACATATTATATGGTATACAGTATGACGGGGCAGAGCGTATGGTGATGTACATATTATATGGTATACAGTGTGACGGGGCAGAGTGTGTGGTGATGTACATATTACATGGTATACAGTGTGACGGGGCAGATTGTGTGCTGATGTACATATTATATGGTATACAGTGTGACGGGGCAGAGTGTGTGGTGATGTACATATTATATGGTATACAGTGTGATGGTGCAGAGTGTGTGCTGATGTACATATTATATGGTATACAGTGTGACGGGGCAGAGTGTGTGGTGACGTACATATTATATGGTATACAGTGTGACGGGGCAGAGTGTGTGGTGACGTACATATTATATGGTATACAGTGTGATGGTGCAGAGTGTGTGGTGATGTACATATTATATGGTATACAGTGTGACGGGGCAGAGTGTGTGGTGACGTACATATTATATGGTATACAGTGTGACGGAGCAGAGTGTGTGGTGATGTACATATTATATGGTATACAGTGTGACGGGGCAGAGTGTGTGGTGACGTACATATTAGTGGTGATGTACATATTACGTGGTATACAGTGTGACAGGGCAGAGCGTGTGGTGACGTACATATTATATGGTATACAGTGTGACGGGGCAGAGTGTGTGGTGATGTACATATTATATGGTATACAGTGTGACGGGGCAGAGTGTGTGGTAATGTACATATTATATGGTATACAGTGTGACGGGGCAGAGTGTGTGCTGATGTACATATTATATGGTATACAGTGTGACCGAGGCAGAGTGTGTGGTGATGTACATATTATATGGTATACAGTGTGATGGTGCAGAGTGTGTGGTGATGTACATATTATATGGTATACAGTGTGATGGGGCATAGTGTGTGGTGATGTACATATTTTATGGTATACAGTGTGACGGGGCAGAGTGTGTGTTGACGTACATATTATATTGTATACAGTGTGACGGGGCAGAGTGTGTGGTTACATACATATTATATGGTATACAGTGTGATGGGGCAGAGTGTGTGGTGATGTACTTATTATATGGTATACAATGTGACGGGGCAGAGTGTGTGGTGATGTACATATTATATGGAATACAGTGTGATGGTGCAGAGTGTGTGCTGATGTACATATTATATGGTATACAGTGTGACGGGGCAGAGTGTGTGGTGACGTACATATTATATGGTATACAGTGTGACGGGGCAGAGTGTGTGGTGACGTACATATTAGTGGTGATGTACATATGTGGTATACAGTGTGACAGGGCAGAGCGTGTGGTGATGTACATATTATATGGTATACAGTGTGATGGTGCAGAGTGTGTGGTGATGTACATATTATATGGTATACAGTGTGACGGGGCAGAGTGTGTGGTGACGTACATATTATATGGTATACAGTGTGACGGAGCAGAGTGTGTGGTGATGTACATATTATATGGTATACAGTGTGACGGGGCAGAGTGTGTGGTGACGTACATATTAGTGGTGATGTACATATTACGTGGTATACAGTGTGACAGGGCAGAGCGTGTGGTGACGTACATATTATATGGTATACAGTGTGACGGGGCAGAGTGTGTGGTGATGTACATATTATATGGTATACAGTGTGACGGGGCAGAGTGTGTGGTAATGTACATATTATATGGTATACAGTGTGACGGGGCAGAGTGTGTGCTGATGTACATATTATATGGTATACAGTGTGACGAGGCTGAGTGTGTGGTGATGTACATATTATATGGTATACAGTGTGATGGTGCAGAGTGTGTGGTGATGTACATATTATATGGTATACAGTGTGATGGGGCATAGTGTGTGGTGATGTACATATTTTATGGTATACAGTGTGACGGGGCAGAGTGTGTGTTGACGTACATATTATATTGTATACAGTGTGACGGGGCAGAGTGTGTGGTTACATACATATTATATGGTATACAGTGTGATGGGGCAGAGTGTGTGGTGATGTACTTATTATATGGTATACAATGTGACGGGGCAGAGTGTGTGGTGATGTACATATTATATGGTATACAGTGTGATGGTGCAGAGTGTGTGCTGATGTACATATTATATGGTATACAGTGTGACGGGGCAGAGTGTGTGGTGACGTACATATTAGTGGTGATGTACATATGTGGTATACAGTGTGACAGGGCAGAGCGTGTGGTGATGTACATATTATATGGTATACAGTGTGACGGGGCAGAGTGTGTGGTGATGTACATATTATATGATATACAGTGTGACGGGGCAGAGTGTGTGACGTACATATTATATGGTATACAGTGTGACGGGGCATAGTGTCTGGTGATGTACATATTTTATGGTATACAGTGTGACGGGGCATAGTGTGTGGTGATGTACATATTATATGGTATACAGTGTGACGGGGCAGAGTGTGTGGTGATGTACATATTATATGGTATACAGTGTGATGGTGCAGAGTGTGTGGTGATGTAGATATTATATGGTGTACAGTGTGACGGGGCAGAGCGTGTGGTGATGTACATATTATATGGTATACAGTGTGTGGTGACGTACATATTAGTGGTGATGTACATATTATATGGTATACAGTGTGACAGAGCAGAGCGTGTGGTGACGTACATATTATAAGGTATACAGTGTGACAGGGCAGAGTGTGTGGTGATGTACATATTATATGGTATACAGTGTGACTGGGCATAGTGTGTGGTGATGTACATATTATATGGTATACAGTGTGACGGGGCATAGTGTGTGGTGATGTACATATTATATGGTATACAGTGTGACGAGGCAGAGTGTGTGGTGATGTACATATTATATGGTATACAGTGTGACGGGGCAGAGTGTGTGGTGATGTACATATTATATGGTATACAGTGTGACGGGGCAGAGTGTGTGGTGATGTACATATTATATGGTATACAGTGTGACGAGGCAGAGTGTGTGGTGATGTACATATTATATGGTATACAGTGTGATGGTGCAGAGTGTGTGGTGATGTACATATTATATGGTATACAGTGTGATGGGGCACAGTGTGTGGTGACGTACATATTATATGGTATACAGTGTGACGGGGCAGAGTGTGTGGTGACGTACATATTATATGGTATACAGTGTGACGGGGCAGAGTGTGTGGTGACGTACATATTAAATGGTATACAGTGTGACGGGGCAGAGTGTGTGGTGACGTACATATTATATGGTATACAGTGTGACGGGGCAGAGTGTGTGGTGATGTACATATTATATGGTATACAGTGTGACGGGGCAGAGTGTGTGGTGATGTACATATTACATGGTATACAGTGTGACGGGGCAGATTGTGTGCTGATGTACATATTATATGGTATACAGTGTGACGGGGCAGAGTGTGTGGTGATGTACATATTATATGGTATACAGTGTGATGGTGCAGAGTGTGTGCTGATGAACATATTATATGGTATACAGTGTGACGGGGCAGAGTGTGTGGTGACGTACATATTATATGGTATACAGTGTGACGGGGCAGAGTGTGTGGTGACGTTCATATTAGTGGTGATGTACATATGTGGTATACAGTTTGACAGGGCAGAGCGTGTGGTGATGTACATATTATATGGTATACAGTGTGATGGTGCAGAGTGTGTGGTGATGTACATATTATATGGTATACAGTGTGATGGGGCACAGTGTGTGGTGATGTACATATTATATGGTATACAGTGTGACGGGGCAGAGTGTGTGGTGACGTACATATTATATGGTATACAGTGTGACCGGGCAGAGTGTGTGGTGACGTACATATTAAATGGTATACAGTGTGACGGGGCAGAGTGTGTGGTGACGTACATATTATATGGTATACAGTGTGACGGGGCAGAGTGTGTGGTGACGTACATATTTTATGGTATACAGTGTGACGGGGCAGAGTGTGTGGTGATGTACATATTATATGGTATACAGTGTGACGGGGCAGAGTGTGTGGTGATGTACATATTATATGGTATACAGTGTGACGGGGCAGAGTGTGTGGTGATGTACATATTATATAGTATACAGTGTGACGGGGCAGAGTGTGTGCTGATGTACATATTATATGGTATACAGTGTGACGGGGCAGAGTGTGTGGTGATGTACATATTATATGGTATACAGTGTGACGGGGCAGAGTGTGTGGTGATGTACATATTATATGGTATACAGTGTGACGGGGCAGAGTGTGTGGTGATGTACATATTATATGGTATACAGTGTGACGGGGCAGAGTGTGTGGTGATGTACATATTACATGGTATACAGTGTGACGGGGCAGATTGTGTGCTGATGTACATATTATATGGTATACAGTGTGACGGGGCAGAGTGTGTGGTGATGTACATATTATATGGTATACAGTGTGATGGTGCAGAGTGTGTGCTGATGTACATATTATATGGTATACAGTGTGACGGGGCAGAGTGTGTGGTGATGTACATATTATATGGTATACAGTGTGATGGTGCCGAGTGTGTGGTGATGTACATATTATATGGTATACAGTGTGACGGGGCAGAGTGTGTGGTGACGTACATATTATATGGTATACAATGTGACGGGCAGAGTGTGTGGTGACGTACATATTAGTGGTGATGTACATATTATGTGGTATACAGTGTGACAGGGCAGAGCGTGTGGTGATGTACATATTATATGGTATACAGTGTGACGGGGCAGAGTGTGTGGTGATGTACATATTATATGGTATACAGTGTGACGGGGCAGAGTGTGTGACGTACATATATGTATACAGTGTGACAAGGCAGAGTGTGTGGTGACGTACATATTATATGGTATACAGTGTGACAGGGCAGAGTGTGTGGTGACGTACATATTATATGGTATACAGGGTGACGGGGCAGAGTGTGTGGTGACGTACATATTAGTGGTGATGTACATATGTGGTAAACAGTGTGACAGGGCAGAGCGTGTGGTGATGTACATATTATATGGTATACAGTGTGATGGTGCCGAGTGTGTGGTGATGTACATATTATATGGTATACAGTGTGACGGGGCAGAGTGTGTGGTGACGTACATATTATATGGTATACAGTGTGACGGGGCAGAGTGTGTGGTGACGTACATATTAGTGGTGATGTACATATGTGGTATACAGTGTGACAGGGCAGAGCGTGTGGTGATGTACATATTATATGGTATACAGTGTGATGGTGCAGAGTGTGTGGTGATGTACATATTATATGGTATACAGTGTGACGGGGCAGAGTGTGTGGTGACGTACATATTATATGGTATACAGTGTGACGGGGCAGAGTGTGTGGTGATGTACATATTATATGGTATACAGTGTGACGGGGCAGAGTGTGTGGTGACGTACATATTAGAGGTGATGTACATATTATGTGGTATACAGTGTGACAGGGCAGAGCGTGTGGTGACGTACATATTATATGGTATACAGTGTGACGGGGCAGAGTGTGTGGTGATGTACATATTATATGGTATACAGTGTGATGGTGCAGAGTGTGTGCTGATGTACATATTATATGGTATACAGTGTGACGGGGCAGAGTGTGTGGTGACGTACATATTAGTGGTGATGTACATATGTGGTATACAGTGTGACAGGGCAGAGCGTGTGGTGATGTCCATATTATATGGTATACAGTGTGACGGGGCAGAGTGTGTGGTGATGTTCATATTTTATGATATACAGTGTGACGGGGCAGAGTGTGTGACGTACATATTATATGGTATACAGTGTGACGGGGCATAGTGTCTGGTGATGTACATATTTTATGGTATACAGTGTGACGGGGCATAGTGTGTGGTGATGTACATATTATATGGTATACAGTGTGACGGGGCAGAGTGTGTGGTGATGTACATATTATATGGTATACAGTGTGACAGGGCAGAGCGTGTGGTGACGTACATATTATATGGTATACAGTGTGACAGAGCAGAGCGTGTGGTGACGTACATATTATAAGGTATACAGTGTGACAGGGCAGAGTTTGTGGTGATGTACATATTATATGGTATACAGTGTGATGGTGCAGAGTGTGTGGTGATGTACATATTATAAGGTATACAGTGTGACTGGGCATAGTGTGTGGTGATGTACATATTATATGGTATACAGTGTGATGGTGCAGAGTGTGTGGTGATGTACATATTATATGGTATACAGTGTGATGGGGCACAGTGTGTGGTGACGTACATATTATATGGTATACAGTGTGACGGGGCAGAGTGTGTGGTGACGTACATATTATATGGTATACAGTGTGACGGGGCAGAGTGTGTGGTGACGTACATATTAAATGGTATACAGTGTGACGGGGCAGAGTGTGTGGTGACGTACATATTATATGGTATACAGTGTGATGGGGCAGAGTGTGTGGTGATGTACATATTATATGGTATACAGTGTGATGGGGCAGAGTGTGTGGTGATGTACATATTACATGGTATACAGTGTGACGGGGCAGATTGTGTGCTGATGTACATATTATATGGTATACAGTGTGACGGGGCAGAGTGTGTGGTGAGGTACATATTATATGGTATACAGTGTGATGGTGCAGAGTGTGTGCTGATGTACATATTATATGGTATACAGTGTGACGGGGCAGAGTGTGTGGTGACGTACATATTATATGGTATACAGTGTGACGGGGCAGAGTGTGTGGTGACGTACATATTAGTGGTGATGTACATATGTGGTATACAGTTTGACAGGGCAGAGCGTGTGGTGATGTACATATTATATGATATACAGTGTGATGGTGCAGAGTGTGTGGTGATGTACATATTATATGGTATACAGTGTGATGGGGCACAGTGTGTGGTGATGTACATATTATATGGTATACAGTGTGACGGGGCAGAGTGTGTGGTGACGTACATATTATATGGTATACAGTGTGACCGGGCAGAGTGTGTGGTGACGTACATATTAAATGGTATACAGTGTGACGGGGCAGAGTGTGTGGTGACGTACATATTATATGGTATACAGTGTGACGGGGCAGAGTGTGTGGTGACGTACATATTATATGGTATACAGTGTGACGGGGCAGAGTGTGTGGTGATGTACATATTATATGGTATACAGTGTGACGGGGCAGAGTGTGTGGTGATGTACATATTATATGGTATACAGTGTGACGGGGCAGAGTGTGTGGTGATGTACATATTATATAGTATACAGTGTGACGGGGCAGAGTGTGTGGTGATGTACATATTATATAGTATACAGTGTGACGGGGCAGAGTGTGTGCTGATGTACATATTATATGGTATACAGTGTGACGGGGCAGAGTGTGTGGTGATGTACATATTATATGGTATACAGTGTGACGGGGCAGAGTGTGTGGTGATGTACATATTATATGGTATACAGTGTGACGGGGCAGAGTGTGTGGTGATGTACATATTACATGGTATACAGTGTGACGGGGCAGATTGTGTGCTGATGTACATATTATATGGTATACAGTGTGACGGGGCAGAGTGTGTGGTGATGTACATATTATATGGTATACAGTGTGACGGGGCAGAGTGTGTGGTGATGTGACGGGGCAGAGTGTGTGGTGATGTACATATTACATGGTATACAGTGTGATGGTGCAGAGTGTGTGCTGATGTACATATTATATGGTATACAGTGTGACGGGGCAGAGTGTGTGGTGATGTACATATTATATGGTATACAGTGTGATGGTGCCGAGTGTGTGGTGATGTACATATTATATGGTATACAGTGTGACGGGGCAGAGTGTGTGGTGACGTACATATTATATGGTATACAATGTGACGGGCAGAGTGTGTGGTGACGTACATATTAGTGGTGATGTACATATTATGTGGTATACAGTGTGACAGGGCAGAGCGTGTGGTGATGTACATATTATATGGTATACAGTGTGACGGGGCAGAGTGTGTGGTGATGTACATATTATATGGTATACAGTGTGACGGGGCAGAGTGTGTGACGTACATATATGTATACAGTGTGACAGGGCAGAGTGTGTGGTGACGTACATATTATATGGTATACAGTGTGACAGGGCAGAGTGTGTGGTGACGTACATATTATATGGTATACAGGGTGACGGGGCAGAGTGTGTGGTGACGTACATATTAGTGGTGATGTACATATGTGGTAAACAGTGTGACAGGGCAGAGCGTGTGGTGATGTACATATTATATGGTATACAGTGTGATGGTGCCGAGTGTGTGGTGATGTACATATTATATGGTATACAGTGTGACGGGGCAGAGTGTGTGGTGACGTACATATTCTATGGTATACAGTGTGACGGGGCAGAGTGTGTGGTGACGTACATATTAGTGGTGATGTACATATTATGTGGTATACAGTGTGACAGGGCAGAGCGTGTGGTGACGTACATATTATATGGTATACAGTGTGACGGGGCAGAGCGTGTGGTGATGTACATATTATATGGTATACAGTGTGACGGGGCAGAGTGTGTGACGTACATATTATATGGTATACAGTGTGACGGGGCATAGTGTCTGGTGATGTACATATTTTATGGTATACAGTGTGACGGGGCATAGTGTGTGGTGATGTACATATTATATGGTATACAGTGTGACGGGGCAGAGTGTGTGGTGATGTACATATTATATGGTATACAGTGTGACGGGGCAGAGCGTGTGGTGACGTACATATTATATGGTATACAGTGTGACGGGGCAGAGTGTGTGGTGATGTACATATTATATGGTATACAGTGTGATGGTGCAGAGTGTGTGCTGATGTACATATTATATGGTACACAGTGTGACGGGGCAGAGTGTGTGGTGACGTACATATTAGTGGTGATGTACATATGTGGTATACAGTGTGACAGGGCAGAGCGTGTGGTGATGTACATATTATATGGTATACAGTGTGACGGGGCAGAGTGTGTGGTGATGTACATAATATATGATATACAGTGTGACGGGGCAGAGTGTGTGACGTACATATTATATGGTATACAGTGTGACGGGGCATAGTGTCTGGTGATGTACATATTTTATGGTATACAGTGTGACGGGGCATAGTGTGTGGTGATGTACATATTATATGGTATACAGTGTGACGGGGCAGAGTGTGTGGTGATGTACATATTATATGGTATACAGTGTGACAGGGCAGAGCGTGTGGTGACGTACATATTATATGGTATACAGTATGGAATACAGTATGACAGGGCAGAGTGTGTGGTGATGTACATATTACATGGTATACAGTGTGACGGGGCAGAGTGTGTGGTGATGTACATATTATATGGTATACAGTGTGACGGAGCAGTGTGTGTGGTGATGTACATATTATATGGTATACAGTGTGACGGGGCAGAGTGTGTGGTGATGTACATATTATATGGTATACAGTGTGACGGGGCAGAGTGTGTGGTGATGTACATATTATATGGTATACAGTGTGACGGGGCAGAGTGTGTGGTGATGTACATATTATATGGTATACAGTGTGACGGGGCAGATTGTGTGCTGATGTACATATTATATGGTATACAGTGTGATGGGGCAGAGTGTGTGGTGACGTACATATTATATGGTATACAGTGTGACGGGGCAGAGCGAGTGGTGACGTACATATTATATGGTATACAGTGTGACGGGGCAGAGCGTGTGGTGACGTACATATTATATGGTATACAGTATGACGGGGCAGAGCGTATGGTGATGTACATATTATATGGTATACAGTGTGACGGGGCAGAGTGTGTGGTGACGTACATATTATATGGTATATAGTGTGACGGGGCAGAGTGTGTGGTGATGTACATATTATATGGTATACAGTGTGATGGTGCAGAGTGTGTGGTGATGTAGATATTATATGGTGTACAGTGTGACGGGGCAGAGTGTGTGGTGATGTACATATTATATGGTATACAGTGTGTGGTGACGTACATATTAGTGGTGATGTACATATTATATGGTATACAGTGTGACAGAGCAGAGCGTGTGGTGACGTACATATTATAAGGTATACAGTGTGACAGGGCAGAGTGTGTGGTGATGTACATATTATATGGTATACAGTGTGACGGGGCATAGTGTGTGGTGATGTTCATATTATATGGTATACAGTGTGACGAGGCAGAGTGTGTGGTGATGTACATATTATATGGTATACAGTGTGACGGGGCAGAGTGTGTGGTGATGTACATATTATATGGTATACAGTGTGACGGGGCAGAGTGTGTGGTGATGTACATATTATATGGTATACAGTGTGACGAGGCAGAGTGTGTGGTGATGTACATATTATATGGTATACAGTGTGATGGTGCAGAGTGTGTGGTGATGTACATATTATATGGTATACAGTGTGATGGGGCACAGTGTGTGGTGACGTACATATTATATGGTATACAGTGTGACGGGGCAGAGTGTGTGGTGACGTACATATTATATGGTATACAGTGTGACGGGGCAGAGTGTGTGGTGACGTACATATTAAATGGTATACAGTGTGACGGGGCAGAGTGTGTGGTGACGTACATATTATATGGTATACAGTGTGATGGGGCAGAGTGTGTGGTGATGTACATATTATATGGTATACAGTGTGACGGGGCAGAGTGTGTGGTGATGTACATATTACATGGTATACAGTGTGACGGGGCAGATTGTGTGCTGATGTACATATTATATGGTATACAGTGTGACGGGGCAGAGTGTGTGGTGACGTACATATTATATGGTATACAGTGTGACGGGGCAGAGTGTGTGGTGACGTACATATTAGTGGTGATGTACATATGTGGTATACAGTTTGACAGGGCAGAGCGTGTGGTGATGTACATATTATATGGTATACAGTGTGATGGTGCAGAGTGTGTGGTGATGTACATATTATATGGTATACAGTGTGATGGGGCACAGTGTGTGGTGATGTACATATTATATGGTATACAGGGTGACGGGGCAGAGTGTGTGGTGACGTACATATTATATGGTATACAGTGTGACCGGGCAGAGTGTGTGATGATGTACATATTATATGGTATACAGTGTGACGGGGCAGAGTGTGTGGTGACGTACATATTATATGGTATACAGTGTGACGGGGCAGAGTGTGTGGTGATGTACATATTATATGGTATACAGTGTGACGGGGCAGAGTGTGTGGTGATGTACATATTATATGGTATACAGTGTGACGGGGCAGAGTGTGTGGTGATGTACATATTATATAGTATACAGTGTGACGGGGCAGAGTGTGTGCTGGTGTACATATTATATGGTATACAGTGTGACGGGGCAGAGTGTGTGGTGATGTACATATTATATGGTATACAGTGTGACGGGGCAGAGTGTGTGGTGATGTACATATTATATGGTATACAGTGTGACGGGGCAGAGCGTGTGGTGATGTACATATTATATGGTATACAGTGTGACGGGGCAGAGTGTGTGGTGATGTACATATTACATGGTATACAGTGTGACGGGGCAGATTGTGTGCTGATGTACATATTATATGGTGTACAGTGTGACGGGGCAGAGTGTGTGGTGATGTACATATTATATGGTATACAGTGTGATGGTGCAGAGTGTGTGCTGATGTACATATTATATGGTATACAGTGTGACGGGGCAGAGTGTGTGGTGATGTACATATTATATGGTATACAGTGTGATGGTGCCGAGTGTGTGGTGATGTACATATTATATGGTATACAGTGTGACGGGGCAGAGTGTGTGGTGACGTACATATTATATGGTATACAGTGTGACAGGGCAGAGTGTGTGGTGACGTACATATTATATGGTATACAATGTGACGGGCAGAGTGTGTGGTGACGTACATATTAGTGGTGATGTACATATTATGTGGTATACAGTGTGACAGGGTAGAGCGTGTGGTGATGTACATATTATATGGTATACAGTGTGACGGGGCAGAGTGTGTGGTGATGTACATATTATATGGTATACAGTGTGACGGGGCAGAGTGTGTGACGAACATATATGTATACAGTGTGACAGGGCAGAGTGTGTGGTGACGTACATATTATATGGTATACAGTGTGACAGGGCAGAGTGTGTGGTGACGTACATATTATATGGTATACAGGGTGACGGGGCAGAGTGTGTGGTGACGTACATATTAGTGGTGATGTACATATGTGGTAAACAGTGTGACAGGGCAGAGCGTGTGATGATGTACATATTATATGGTATACAGTGTGATGGTGCCGAGTGTGTGGTGATGTACATATTATATGGTATACAGTGTGACGGGGCAGAGTGTGTGGTGACGTACATATTATATGGTATACAGTGTGACGGGGCAGAGTGTGTGGTGACGTACATATTAGTGGTGATGTACATATTATATGGTATACAGTGTGACGGGGCAGAGTGTGTGACGTACATATTATATGGTATACAGTGTGACGGGGCATAGTGTCTGGTGAAGTACATATTTTATGGTATACAGTGTGACGGGGCATAGTGTGTGGTGATGTACATATTATATGGTATACAGTGTGACGGGGCAGAGTGTGTGGTGATGTACATATTATATGGTATACAGTGTGACAGGGCAGAGCGTGTGGTGACGTACATATTATATGGTATACAGTGTGACGGGGCAGAGTGTGTGGTGATGTACATATTACATGGTATACAGTGTGACGGGGCAGATTGTGTGCTGATGTACATATTATATGGTATACAGTGTGACGGGGCAGAGTGTGTGGTGATGTACATATTATATGGTATACAGTGTGATGGTGCAGAGTGTGTGCTGATGTACATATTATATGGTATACAGTGTGATGGTGCAGAGTGTTTGCTGATGTACATATTATATGGTATACAGTGTGACGGGGCAGAGTGTGCGGTGACGTACATATTAGTGGTGATGTACATATGTGGTATACAGTGTGACAGGGCAGAGCGTGTGGTGATGTACATATTATATGGTATACAGTGTGATGGTGCAGAGTGTGTGGTGATGTACATATTATATGGTATACAGTGTGACGGGGCAGAGTGTGTGGTGACGTACATATTATATGGTATACAGTGTGACGGGGCAGAGTATGTGGTGATGTACATATTATATGGTATACAGTGTGACGGGGCAGAGTGTGTGGTGACGTACATATTAGAGGTGATGTACATATTATGTGGTATACAGTGTGACAGGGCAGAGCGTGTGGTGACGTACATATTATATGGTATACAGTGTGACGGGGCAGAGTGTGTGGTGATGTACATATTATATGGTATACAGTGTGATGGTGCAGAGTGTGTGCTGATGTACATATTATATGGTATACAGTGTGACGGGGCAGAGTGTGTGGTGATGTACATATTATATGATATACAGTGTGACGGGGCAGAGTGTGTGACGTACATATTATATGGTATACAGTGTGACGGGGCATAGTGTCTGGTGATGTACATATTTTATGGTATACAGTGTGACGGGGCATAGTGTGTGGTGATGTACATATTATATGGTATACAGTGTGACGGGGCAGAGTGTGTGGTGATGTACATATTATATGGTATACAGTGTGACAGGGCAGAGCGTGTGGTGACGTACATATTATATGGTATACAGTATGGAATACAGTATGACAGGGCAGAGTGTGTGGTGATGTACATATTATATGGTATACAGTGTGACGGGGCAGATTGTGTGCTGATGTACATATTATATGGTATACAGTGTGATGGGGCAGAGTGTGTGGTGACGTACATATTATATGGTATACAGTGTGACGGGGCAGAGCGAGTGGTGACGTACATATTATATGGTATACAGTGTGACGGGGCAGAGCGTGTGGTGACGTACATATTATATGGTATACAGTATGACGGGGCAGAGCGTATGGTGATGTACATATTATATGGTATACAGTATGACGGGGCAGAGCGTATGGTGATGTACATATTATATGGTATACAGTGTGACGGGGCAGAGTGTGTGGTGATGTACATATTACATGGTATACAGTGTGACGGGGCAGATTGTGTGCTGATGTACATATTATATGGTATACAGTGTGACGGGGCAGAGTGTGTGGTGATGTACATATTATATGGTATACAGTGTGATGGTGCAGAGTGTGTGCTGATGTACATATTATATGGTATACAGTGTGACGGGGCAGAGTGTGTGGTGACGTACATATTATATGGTATACAGTGTGACGGGGCAGAGTGTGTGGTGACGTACATATTATATGGTATACAGTGTGATGGTGCAGAGTGTGTGGTGATGTACATATTATATGGTATACAGTGTGACGGGGCAGAGTGTGTGGTCACGTACATATTATATGGTATACAGTGTGACGGAGCAGAGTGTGTGGTGATGTACATATTATATGGTATACAGTGTGACGGGGCAGAGTGTGTGGTGACGTACATATTAGTGGTGATGTACATATTACGTGGTATACAGTGTGACAGGGCAGAGCGTGTGGTGACGTACATATTATATGGTATACAGTGTGACGGGGCAGAGTGTGTGGTGATGTACATATTATATGGTATACAGTGTGACGGGGCAGAGTGTGTGGTAATGTACATATTATATGGTATACAGTGTGACGGGGCAGAGTGTGTGCTGATGTACATATTATATGGTATACAGTGTGACGAGGCAGAGTGTGTGGTGATGTACATATTATATGGTATACAGTGTGATGGTGCAGAGTGTGTGGTGATGTACATATTATATGGTATACAGTGTGATGGGGCATAGTGTGTGGTGATGTACATATTTTATGGTATACAGTGTGACGGGGCAGAGTGTGTGTTGACGTACATATTATATTGTATACAGTTTGACGGGGCAGAGTGTGTGGTTACATACATATTATATGGTATACAGTGTGATGGGGCAGAGTGTGTGGTGATGTACTTATTATATGGTATACAATGTGACGGGGCAGAGTGTGTGGTGATGTACATATTATATGGAATACAGTGTGATGGTGCAGAGTGTGTGCTGATGTACATATTATATGGTATACAGTGTGACGGGGCAGAGTGTGTGGTGACGTACATATTATATGGTATACAGTGTGACGGGGCAGAGTGTGTGGTGACGTACATATTAGTGGTGATGTACATATGTGGTATACAGTGTGACAGGGCAGAGCGTGTGGTGATGTACATATTATATGGTATACAGTGTGATGGTGCAGAGTGTGTGGTGATGTACATATTATATGGTATACAGTGTGACGGGGCAGAGTGTGTGGTGACGTACATATTATATGGTATACAGTGTGACGGAGCAGAGTGTGTGGTGATGTACATATTATATGGTATACAGTGTGACGGGGCAGAGTGTGTGGTGACGTACATATTAGTGGTGATGTACATATTACGTGGTATACAGTGTGACAGGGCAGAGCGTGTGGTGACGTACATATTATATGGTATACAGTGTGACGGGGCAGAGTGTGTGGTGATGTACATATTATATGGTATACAGTGTGACGGGGCAGAGTGTGTGGTAATGTACATATTATATGGTATACAGTGTGACGGGGCAGAGTGTGTGCTGATGTACATATTATATGGTATACAGTGTGACGAGGCAGAGTGTGTGGTGATGTACATATTATATGGTATACAGTGTGATGGTGCAGAGTGTGTGGTGATGTACATATTATATGGTATACAGTGTGATGGGGCATAGTGTGTGGTGATGTACATATTTTATGGTATACAGTGTGACGGGGCAGAGTGTGTGTTGACGTACATATTATATTGTATACAGTGTGACGGGGCAGAGTGTGTGGTTACATACATATTATATGGTATACAGTGTGATGGGGCAGAGTGTGTGGTGATGTACTTATTATATGGTATACAATGTGACGGGGCAGAGTGTGTGGTGATGTACATATTATATGGAATACAGTGTGATGGTGCAGAGTGTGTGCTGATGTACATATTATATGGTATACAGTGTGACGGGGCAGAGTGTGTGGTGACGTACATATTATATGGTATACAGTGTGACGGGGCAGAGTGTGTGGTGATGTACATATTATATGGTATACAGTGTGACAGGGCAGAGCGTGTGGTGATGTACATATTATATGGTATACAGTGTGACGGGGCAGAGTGTGTGGTGATGTACATATTTTATGATATACAGTGTGACGGGGCAGAGTGTGTGACGTACATATTATATGGTATACAGTGTGACGGGGCATAGTGTCTGGTGATGTACATATTTTATGGTATACAGTGTGACGGGGCATAGTGTGTGGTGATGTACATATTATATGGTATACAGTGTGACGGGGCAGAGTGTGTGGTGATGTACATATTATATGGTATACAGTGTGACAGGGCAGAGCGTGTGGTGACGTACATATTATATGGTATACAGTGTGACGGGGCAGAGTGTGTGGTGATGTACATATTATATGGTATACAGTGTGATGGTGCAGAGTGTGTGCTGATGTACATATTATATGGTACACAGTGTGACGGGGCAGAGTGTGTGGTGACGTACATATTAGTGGTGATGTACATATGTGGTATACAGTGTGACAGGGCAGAGCGTGTGGTGATGTACATATTATATGGTATACAGTGTGACGGGGCAGAGTGTGTGGTGATGTACATATTATATGATATACAGTGTGACGGGGCAGAGTGTGTGACGTACATATTATATGGTATACAGTGTGACGGGGCATAGTGTCTGGTGATGTACATATTTTATGGTATACAGTGTGACGGGGCATAGTGTGTGGTGATGTACATATTATATGGTATACAGTGTGACGGGGCAGAGTGTGTGGTGATGTACATATTATATGGTATACAGTGTGACAGGGCAGAGCGTGTGGTGACGTACATATTATATGGTATACAGTATGGAATACAGTATGACAGGGCAGAGTGTGTGGTGATGTACATATTACATGGTATACAGTGTGACGGGGCAGAGTGTGTGGTGATGTACATATTATATGGTATACAGTGTGACGGAGCAGTGTGTGTGGTGATGTACATATTATATGGTATACAGTGTGACGGGGCAGAGTGTGTGGTGATGTACATATTATATGGTATACAGTGTGACGGGGCAGAGTGTGTGGTGATGTACATATTATATGGTATACAGTGTGACGGGGCAGAGTGTGTGGTGATGTACATATTATATGGTATACAGTGTGACGGGGCAGATTGTGTGCTGATGTACATATTATATGGTATACAGTGTGATGGGGCAGAGTGTGTGGTGACGTACATATTATATGGTATACAGTGTGACGGGGCAGAGTGAGTGGTGACGTACATATTATATGGTATACAGTGTGACGGGGCAGAGCGTGTGGTGACGTACATATTATATGGTATACAGTATGACGGGGCAGAGCGTATGGTGATGTACATATTATATGGTATACAGTGTGACGGGGCAGAGTGTGTGGTGACGTACATATTATATGGTATATAGTGTGACGGGGCAGAGTGTGTGGTGATGTACATATTATATGGTATACAGTGTGATGGTGCAGAGTGTGTGGTGATGTAGATATTATATGGTGTACAGTGTGACGGGGCAGAGCGTGTGGTGATGTACATATTATATGGTATACAGTGTGTGGTGACGTACATATTAGTGGTGATGTACATATTATATGGTATACAGTGTGACAGAGCAGAGCGTGTGGTGACGTACATATTATAAGGTATACAGTGTGACAGGGCAGAGTGTGTGGTGATGTACATATTATATGGTATACAGTGTGACTGGGCATAGTGTGTGGTGATGTACATATTATATGGTATACAGTGTGACGGGGCATAGTGTGTGGTGATGTTCATATTATATGGTATACAGTGTGACGAGGCAGAGTGTGTGGTGATGTACATATTATATGGTATACAGTGTGACGGGGCAGAGTGTGTGGTGATGTACATATTATATGGTATACAGTGTGACGGGGCAGAGTGTGTGGTGATGTACATATTATATGGTATACAGTGTGACGAGGCAGAGTGTGTGGTGATGTACATATTATATGGTATACAGTGTGATGGTGCAGAGTGTGTGGTGATGTACATATTATATGGTATACAGTGTGATGGGGCACAGTGTGTGGTGACGTACATATTATATGGTATACAGTGTGACGGGGCAGAGTGTGTGGTGACGTACATATTATATGGTATACAGTGTGACGGGGCAGAGTGTGTGGTGACGTACATATTAAATGGTATACAGTGTGACGGGGCAGAGTGTGTGGTGACGTACATATTATATGGTATACAGTGTGATGGGGCAGAGTGTGTGGTGATGTACATATTATATGGTATACAGTGTGACGGGGCAGAGTGTGTGGTGATGTACATATTACATGGTATACAGTGTGACGGGGCAGAGGGCAGATTGTGTGCTGATGTACATATTATATGGTATACAGTGTGACGGGGCAGAGTGTGTGGTGAGGTACATATTATATGGTATACAGTGTGATGGTGCAGAGTGTGTGCTGATGTACATATTATATGGTATACAGTGTGACGGGGCAGAGTGTGTGGTGACGTACATATTATATGGTATACAGTGTGACGGGGCAGAGTGTGTGGTGACGTACATATTAGTGGTGATGTACATATGTGGTATACAGTTTGACAGGGCAGAGCGTGTGGTGATGTACATATTATATGGTATACAGTGTGATGGTGCAGAGTGTGTGGTGATGTACATATTATATGGTATACAGTGTGATGGGGCACAGTGTGTGGTGATGTACATATTATATGGTATACAGGGTGACGGGGCAGAGTGTGTGGTGACGTACATATTATATGGTATACAGTGTGACCGGGCAGAGTGTGTGGTGACGTACATATTAAATGGTATACAGTGTGACGGGGCAGAGTGTGTGGTGACGTACATATTATATGGTATACAGTGTGACGGGGCAGAGTGTGTGGTGACGTACATATTATATGGTATACAGTGTGACGGGGCAGAGTGTGTGGTGATGTACATATTATATGGTATACAGTGTGACGGGGCAGAGTGTGTGGTGATGTACATATTATATGGTATACAGTGTGACGGGGCAGAGTGTGTGGTGATGTACATATTATATAGTATACAGTGTGACGGGGCAGAGTGTGTGCTGATGTACATATTATATGGTATACAGTGTGACGGGGCAGAGTGTGTGGTGATGTACATATTATATGGTATACAGTGTGACGGGGCAGAGTGTGTGGTGATGTACATATTATATGGTATACAGTGTGACGGGGCAGAGCGTGTGGTGATGTACATATTATATGGTATACAGTGTGACGGGGCAGAGTGTGTGGTGATGTACATATTACATGGTATACAGTGTGACGGGGCAGATTGTGTGCTGATGTACATATTATATGGTATACAGTGTGACGGGGCAGAGTGTGTGGTGATGTACATATTATATGGTATACAGTGTGATGGTGCAGAGTGTGTGCTGATGTACATATTATATGGTATACAGTGTGACGGGGCAGAGTGTGTGGTGATGTACATATTATATGGTATACAGTGTGATGGTGCCGAGTGTGTGGTGATGTACATATTATATGGTATACAGTGTGACGGGGCAGAGTGTGTGGTGACGTACATATTATATGGTATACAGTGTGACAGGGCAGAGTGTGTGGTGACGTACATATTATATGGTATACAATGTGACGGGCAGAGTGTGTGGTGACGTACATATTAGTGGTGATGTACATATTATGTGGTATACAGTGTGACAGGGCAGAGCGTGTGGTGATGTACATATTATATGGTATACAGTGTGACGGGGCAGAGTGTGTGGTGATGTACATATTATATGGTATACAGTGTGACGGGGCAGAGTGTGTGACGTACATATATGTATACAGTGTGACAGGGCAGAGTGTGTGGTGACGTACATATTATATGGTATACAGTGTGACAGGGCAGAGTGTGTGGTGACGTACATATTATATGGTATACAGGGTGACGGGGCAGAGTGTGTGGTGACGTACATATTAGTGGTGATGTACATATGTGGTAAACAGTGTGACAGGGCAGAGTGTGTGGTGATGTACATATTATATGGTATACAGTGTGATGGTGTCGAGTGTGTGGTGATGTACATATTATATGGTATAC
Source organism: Taudactylus pleione (assembly GCA_031769625.1). NCBI lineage: Eukaryota > Metazoa > Chordata > Amphibia > Anura > Myobatrachidae > Taudactylus > Taudactylus pleione. Next base: position 896,683 of record JAUIMM010000557.1, read on the forward strand.
AGTGTGACGGGGCAGAGTGTGTGGTGACGTACATATTATATGGTATACAGTGTGACGGGGCAGAGTGTGTGGTGACGTACATATTAGTGGTGATGTACATATTATATGGTATACAGTGTGACGGGGCAGAGTGTGTGACGTACATATTATATGGTATACAGTGTGACGGGGCATAGTGTCTGGTGAAGTACATATTTTATTGGATACAGTGTGACGGGGCATAGTGTGTGGTGATGTACATATTATATGGTATACAGTGTGACGGGGCAGAGTGTGTGGTGATGTACATATTATATGGTATACAGTGTGACAGGGCAGAGCGTGTGGTGACGTACATATTATATGGTATACAGTGTGACGGGGCAGAGTGTGTGGTGATGTACATATTACATGGTATACAGTGTGACGGGGCAGATTGTGTGCTGATGTACATATTATATGGTATACAGTGTGACGGGGCAGAGTGTGTGGTGATGTACATATTATATGGTATACAGTGTGATGGTGCAGAGTGTGTGCTGATGTACATATTATATGGTATACAGTGTGATGGTGCAGAGTGTGTGCTGATGTACATATTATATGGTATACAGTGTGACGGGGCAGAGTGTGCGGTGACGTACATATTAGTGGTGATGTACATATGTGGTATACAGTGTGACAGGGCAGAGCGTGTGGTGATGTACATATTATATGGTATACAGTGTGATGGTGCAGAGTGTGTGGTGATGTACATATTATATGGTATACAGTGTGACGGGGCAGAGTGTGTGGTGACGTACATATTATATGGTATACAGTGTGACGGGGCAGAGTGTGTGGTGATGTACATATTATATGGTATACAGTGTGACGGGGCAGAGTGTGTGGTGACGTACATATTAGAGGTGATGTACATATTATGTGGTATACAGTGTGACAGGGCAGAGCGTGTGGTGACGTACATATTATATGGTATACAGTGTGACGGGGCAGAGTGTGTGGTGATGTACATATTATATGGTATACAGTGTGATGGTGCAGAGTGTGTGCTGATGTACATATTATATGGTATACAGTGTGACGGGGCAGAGTGTGTGGTGATGTACATATTATATGATATACAGTGTGACGGGGCAGAGTGTGTGACGTACATATTATATGGTATACAGTGTGACGGGGCATAGTGTCTGGTGATGTACATATTTTATGGTATACAGTGTGACGGGGCATAGTGTGTGGTGATGTACATATTATATGGTATACAGTGTGACGGGGCAGAGTGTGTGGTGATGTACATATTATATGGTATACAGTGTGACAGGGCAGAGCGTGTGGTGACGTACATATTATATGGTATACAGTATGGAATACAGTATGACAGGGCAGAGTGTGTGGTGATGTACATATTATATGGTATACAGTGTGACGGGGCAGAGTGTGTGGTGATGTACATATTATCTGGTATACAGTGTGACGGGGCAGAGTGTGTGGTGATGTACATATTATATGGTATACAGTGTGACGGGGCAGATTGTGTGCTGATGTACATATTATATGGTATACAGTGTGATGGGGCAGAGTGTGTGGTGACGTACATATTATATGGTATACAGTGTGACGGGGCAGAGCGAGTGGTGACGTACATATTATATGGTATACAGTGTGACTGGGCAGAGCGTGTGGTGACGTACATATTATATTGTGTACAGTATGACGGGGCAGAGCGTATGGTGATGTACATATTATATGGTATACAGTATGACGGGGCAGAGCGTATGGTGATGTACATATTAAATGGTATACAGTGTGACGGGGCAGAGTGTGTGGTGACGTACATATTATATGGTATACAGTGTGACGGGGCAGAGTGTGTGGTGACGTACATATTAGTGGTGATGTACATATGTGGTATACAGAGTGACAGGGCAGAGCGTGTGGTGATGTACATATTATATGGTATACAGTGTGATGGTGCAGAGTGTGTGGTGATGTACATATTATATGGTATACAGTGTGACGGGGCAGAGTGTGTGGTGACGTACATATTATATGGTATACAGTGTGACGGAGCAGAGTGTGTGGTGATGTACATATTATATGGTATACAGTGTGACGGGGCAGAGTGTGTGGTGACGTACATATTAGTGGTGATGTACATATTACGTGGTATACAGTGTGACAGGGCAGAGCGTGTGGTGACGTACATATTATATGGTATACAGTGTAACGGGGCAGAGTCTGTGGTGATGTACATATTATATGGTATACAGTGTGACGGGGCAGAGTGTGTGGTAATGTACATATTATATGGTATACAGTGTGACGGGGCAGAGTGTGTGCTGATGTACATATTATATGGTATACAGTGTGACGAGGCAGAGTGTGTGGTGATGTACATATTATATGGTATACAGTGTGATGGTGCAGAGTGTGTGGTGATGTACATATTATATGGTATACAGTGTGACGGTGCAGAGTGTGTGGTGATGTACATATTACATGGTATACAGTGTGACGGGGCAGAGTGTGTGGTGACGTACATATTATATGGTATACAGTGTGACGGGGCAGAGTGTGTGGTGACGTACATATTATATGGTATACAGTGTGACGGGGCAGAGTGTGTGGTGACGTACATATTAGTGGTGATGTACATATTATGTGGTATACAGTGTGACAGGGCAGAGCGTGTGGTGATGTACATATTATATGGTATACAGTGTGACGGGGCAGAGTGTGTGGTGATGTACATATTATATGGTATACAGTGTGACGGGGCAGAGTGTGTGACGTACATATTATATGGTATACAGTGTGACGGGGCATAGTGTGTGGTGATGTACATATATAGTATACATTGTGACGGGGCAGAGTGTGTGGTGATGTACATATTATATGGTATACAGTGTGACAGGGCAGAGCGTGTGGTGACTACATATTATATGGTATACAGTGTGACAGGGCACAGTGTGTGGTGATGTACATATTACATGGTATACAGTGTGACGGGGCAGAGTGTGTGGTGACGTACATATTATATGGTATACAGTGTGACGGGGCATAGTGTGTGGTGACGTACATATTATATGGTATACAGTGTGACGGGGCAGAGTGTGTGGTGATGTACATATTATATGGTATACAGTGTGACGGGGCAGATTGTGTGGTGACGTACATATTATATGGTATACAGTGTGACGGGGCAGAGTGTGTGGTGACGTACATATTAGTGGTGATGTACATATTATGTGGTATACAGTGTGACAGGGCAGAGCGTGTGGTGATGTACATATTATATGGTATACAGTGTGACGGGGCAGAGCGTGTGGTGATGTACATATTATATGGTATACAGTGTGACGGGGCAGAGTGTGTGACGTACATATTATATGGTATACAGTGTGACGGGGCATAGTGTCTGGTGAAGTACATATTTTATGGTATACAGTGTGACGGGGCATAGTGTGTGGTGATGTACATATTATATGGTATACAGTGTGTCGGGGCAGAGTGTGTGGTGATGTACATATTATATGGTATACAGTGTGACAGGGCAGAGCGTGTGGTGACTTACATATTATATGGTATACAGTGTGACGGGGCAGAGTGTGTGGTGATGTACATATTACATGGTATACAGTGTGACGGGGCAGATTGTGTGCTGATGTACATACTATATGGTATACAGTGTGACGGGGCATAGTGTGTGGTGATGTACATATTATATGGTATACAGTGTGTCGGGGCAGAGTGTGTGGTGATGTACATATTATATGGTATACAGTGTGATGGTGCAGAGTGTGTGCTGATGTACATATTATATGGTATACAGTGTGACGGGGCAGAGTGTGCGGTGATGTACATATTAGTGGTGATGTACATATGTGGTATACAGTGTGACAGGGCAGAGCGTGTGGTGATGTACATATTATATGGTATACAGTGTGATGGTGCAGAGTGTGTGGTGATGTACATATTATATGGTATACAGTGTGACGGGGCAGAGTGTGTGGTGATGTACATATTATATGGTATACAGTGTGACGGGGCAGAGTGTGTGGTGACGTACATATTAGAGGTGATGTACATATTATGTGGTATACAGTGTGACAGGGCAGAGCGTGTGGTGACGTACATATTATATGGTATACAGTGTGACGGGGCAGAGTGTGTGGTGATGTACATATTATATGGTATACAGTGTGATGGTGCAGAGTGTGTGCTGATGTACATATTATATGGTATACAGTGTGACGGGGCAGAGTGTGTGGTGATGTACATATTATATGATATACAGTGTGACGGGGCAGAGTGTGTGACGTACATATTATATGGTATACAGTGTGACGGGGCATAGTGTCTGGTGATGTACATATTTTATGGTATACAGTGTGACGGGGCATAGTGTGTGGTGATGTACATATTATATGGTATACAGTGTGACGGGGCAGAGTGTGTGGTGATGTACATATTATATGGTATACAGTGTGACAGGGCAGAGCGTGTGGTGATGTACATATTATATGGTATACAGTATGGAATACAGTATGACAGGGCAGAGTGTGTGGTGATGTACATATTATATGGTATACAGTGTGACGGGGCAGAGTGTGTGGTGATGTACATATTATATGGTATACAGTGTGACGGGGCAGAGTGTGTGGTGATGTACATATTATATGGTATACAGTGTGACGGGGCAGATTGTGTGCTGATGTACATATTATATGGTATACAGTGTGATGGGGCAGAGTGTGTGGTGACGTACATATTATATGGTATACAGTGTGACGGGGCAGAGCGAGTGGTGACGTACATATTATATGGTATACAGTGTGACTGGGCAGAGCGTGTGGTGACGTACATATTATATGGTATACAGTATGACGGGGCAGAGCGTATGGTGATGTACATATTATATGGTATACAGTGTGACGGGGCAGAGTGTGTGGTGATGTACATATTACATGGTATACAGTGTGACGGGGCAGATTGTGTGCTGATGTACATATTATATGGTATACAGTGTGACGGGGCAGAGTGTGTGGTGATGTACATATTATATGGTATACAGTGTGATGGTGCAGAGTGTGTGCTGATGTACATATTATATGGTATACAGTGTGACGGGGCAGAGTGTGTGGTGATGTACATATTATATGGAATACAGTGTGATGGTGCAGAGTGTGTGCTGATGTACATATTATATGGTATACAGTGTGACGGGGCAGAGTGTGTGGTGACGTACATATTATATGGTATACAGTGTGACGGGGCAGAGTGTGTGGTGACGTACATATTAGTGGTGATGTACATATGTGGTATACAGTGTGAAGGGGCAGAGTGTGTGACGTACATATATGGTATGCAGTGTGACGGGGCAGAGCGTGTGGTGCTGTACATATTACATGGTATACAGTGTGACGGGGCAGAGTGTGTGGTGACGTACATATTATATGGTATACAGTGTGACGGGGCAGATTGTGTGCTGATGTACATATTATATGGTATACAGTGTGATGGGGCAGAGTGTGTGGTGATGTACATATTATATGGTATACAGTGTGACGGTGCAGAGTGTATGCTGATGTACATATTATATGGTATACAGTGTGATGGGGCAGAGTGTGTGGTGATGTACATATTATATGGTATACAGTGTGATGGTGCAGAGTGTGTGCTGATGTACATATTATATGGTATACAGTGTGACGGGGCAGAGTGTGTGGTGACGTACATATTATATGGTATACAGTGTGACGGGGCAGAGTGTGTGGTGACAAACATATTAGTGGTGATGTACATATGTGGTAAACAGTGTGACAGGGCAGAGCGTGTGGTGATTTACATATTATATGGTATACAGTGTGATGGTGCAGAGTGTGTGGTGATGTACATATTATATGGTATACAGTGTGACGGGGCAGAGTGTGTGGTGATGTACATATATGGTAAACAGTGTGACGGGGCAGAGTGTGTGACGTACATATTATATGGTATACAGTGTGACAGGGCACAGTGTGTGGTGATGTACATATTACATGGTATACAGTGTGACGGGGCAGAGTGTGTGGTGACGTACATATTATATGGTATACAGTGTGACGGGGCAGAGTGTGTGGTGACGTACATATTATATGGTATACAGTGTGACGGGGCAGAGTGTGTGGTGACGTACATATTAGTGGTGATGTACATATTATGTGGTATACAGTGTGACAGGGCAGAGCGTGTGGTGATGTACATATTATATGGTATACAGTGTGACGGGGCAGAGTGTGTGGTGATGTACATATTATATGGTATACAGTGTGACGGGGCAGAGTGTGTGACGTACATATTATATGGTATACAGTGTGACGGGGCATAGTGTGTGGTGATGTACATATATAGTATACATTGTGACGGGGCAGAGTGTGTGGTGATGTACATATTATATGGTATACAGTGTGACAGGGCAGAGCGTGTGGTGATGTACATATTACATGGTATACAGTGTGACGGGGCAGAGTGTGTGGTGACGTACATATTATATGGTATACAGTGTGACGGGGCAGAGTGTGTGGTGACGTACATATTATATGGTATACAGTGTGACGGGGCAGAGTGTGTGGTGATGTACATATTATATGGTATACAGTGTGACGGGGCAGAGTGTGTGGTGACGTACATATTATATGGTATACAGTGTGACGGGGCAGAGTGTGTGGTGACGTACATATTATATGGTATACAGTGTGACGGGGCAGAGTGTGTGGTGATTTACATATTATATGGTATACAGTGTGACGGGGCAGAGTGTGTGGTGATGTACATATTATATGGTATACAGTGTGTCGGGGCAGAGTGTGTGGTGATGTACATATTATATGGTATACAGTGTGATGGGGCAGAGTGTGTGCTGATGTACATATTATATGGTATACAGTGTGACGGGGCATAGTGTGTGGTGATGTACATATTATATGGTTTACAGTGTGACGGGGCAGAGTGTGTGGTGATGTACATATTATATGGTATACAGTGTGACGGGGCAGAGTGTGTGGTGATGTACATATTATATGGTATACAGTGTGATGGTGCAGAGTGTGTGGTGATGTACATATTATATGGTATACAGTGTGACGGGGCAGAGCGTGTGGTGACGTACATATTATATGGTATACAGTGTGACGGGGCAGAGTGTGTGGTGACGTACATATTATATGGTATACAGTGTGATGGTGCAGAGTGTGTGGTGATGTACATATTATGTGGTATACAGTGTGATGGTGCAGAGTGTGTGGTGACGTACATATTATATGGTATACAGTGTGACCGGGCAGAGTGTGTGGTGACGTACATATTACATGGTATACAGTGTGACGGGGCAGAGTGTGTGGTGATGTACATATTATAAGGTATACAGTGTGATGATGTACATATTATATGGTATACAGTGTGACGGGGCAGAGTGTGTGGTGATGTACATATTATATGGTATACAGTGTGACGGGGCAGATTGTGTGCTGATGTACATATTATATGGTATACAGTGTGACGGTGCAGAGTGTGTGGTGATGTACATATTATATGGTATACAGTGTGACGGGGCAGAGTGTGTGACGTGCATATATGGTATACAGTGTGACCGGGCAGAGTGTGTGGTGATGTACATATTACATGGTATACAGTGTGACAGGGCAGAGTGTGTGGTGATGTACATATTATATGGTATACAGTGTGACGGGGCACAGTGTGTGGTGATGTACATATTATATGCTATACAGTGTGACGGGGCAGAGTGTGTGGTGACGTACATATTATATGGTATACAGTGTGACGGGGCAGAGTGTGTGGTGACGTACATATTATATGGTATACAGTGTGACGGGGCAGAGTGTGTGGTGACGTACATAGTGGTGATGTACATATTACATGGTATACAGTGTGACAGGGCAGAGTGTGTGGTGATGTACATATTATATGGTATACAGTGTGACGGGGCAGAGCGTGTGCTGATGTACATATTATATGGTATACAGTGTGACGGGGCAGAGCGTGTGGTGATGTACATATTATATGGTATACAGTGTGACGGGGCAGAGTGTGTGACGTACATATATGGTATACAGTGTGACGGGGCAGAGTGTGTGGTGATGTACATATTATATGGTATACAGTGTGACGGAGCAGAGCGTGTGGTGATGTACATATTATATGGTATACAGTGTGACGGGGCAGAGTGTGTGGTGATGTACATATTATATGGTATACAGTGTGACGGGGCAGAGTGTGTGATGTACATATATGGTATACAGTGTGACAGGGCAGAGTGTGTGGTGATGTACATATTATATGGTATACAGTGTGACGGGGCAGAGCGTGTGGTGATGTACATATTATATGGTATACAGTGTGACGGGGCAGAGTGTGTGGTGATGTACATATTATATGGTATACTGTGTGATGGTGCAGAGTGTGTGGTGATGTAGATATTATATGGTGTACAGTGTGACGGGGCAGAGCGTGTGGTGATGTACATATTATATGGTATACAGTGTGACGGGGCAGAGTGTGTGGTGACGTACATATTAGTGGTGATGTACATATGTGGTATACAGTGTGACAGGGCAGAGCGTGTGGTGATGTACATATTATATGGTATACAGTGTGATGGTGCAGAGTGTGTGGTGATGTACATATTATATGGTATACAGTGTGACGGGGCAGAGTGTGTGGTGACGTACATATTATATGGTATACAGTGTGACGGGGCAGAGTGTGTGGTGACGTACATATTATATGGTATACAGTGTGACGGGGCAGAGTGTGTGGTGACGTACATATTAGTGGTGATGTACATATTATGTGGTATACAGTGTGACCGGGCAGAGCGTGTGGTGACGTACATATTATATGGTATACAGTGTGACGGGGCAGAGTGTGTGGTGATGTACATATTATATGGTATACAGTGTGACGGGGCAGAGTGTGTGGTGATGTACATATTATATGGTATACAGTGTGACGAGGCAGAGTGTGTGGTGATGTACATATTATATGGTATACAGTGTGATGGTGCAGAGCGTGTGGTGATGTACATATTATATGGTATACAGTGTGATGGGGCACAGTGTGTGGTGATGTACATATTATATGGTATACAGTGTGATGGTGCAGAGTGTGTGCTGATGTACATATTATATGGTATACAGTGTGACGGGGCAGAGTGTGTGGTGATGTACATATTATATGATATACAGTGTGACGGGGCAGAGTGTGTGACGTACATATTATATGGTATACAGTGTGACGGGGCATAGTGTCTGGTGATGTACATATTTTATGGTATACAGTGTGACGGGGCATAGTGTGTGGTGATGTACATATTATATGGTATACAGTGTGACGGGGCAGAGTGTGTGGTGATGTACATATTATATGGTATACAGTGTGACAGGGCAGAGCGTGTGGTGATGTACATATTATATGGTATACAGTATGGAATACAGTATGACAGGGCAGAGTGTGTGGTGATGTACATATTATATGGTATACAGTGTGACGGGGCAGAGTGTGTGGTGATGTACATATTATATGGTATACAGTGTGACGGGGCAGAGTGTGTGGTGATGTACATATTATATGGTATACAGTGTGACGGGGCAGATTGTGTGCTGATGTACATATTATATGGTATACAGTGTGATGGGGCAGAGTGTGTGGTGACGTACATATTATATGGTATACAGTGTGACGGGGCAGAGCGAGTGGTGACGTACATATTATATGGTATACAGTGTGACTGGGCAGAGCGTGTGGTGACGTACATATTATATGGTATACAGTATGACGGGGCAGAGCGTATGGTGATGTACATATTATATGGTATACAGTGTGACGGGGCAGAGTGTGTGGTGATGTACATATTACATGGTATACAGTGTGACGGGGCAGATTGTGTGCTGATGTACATATTATATGGTATACAGTGTGACGGGGCAGAGTGTGTGGTGATGTACATATTATATGGTATACAGTGTGATGGTGCAGAGTGTGTGCTGATGTACATATTATATGGTATACAGTGTGACGGGGCAGAGTGTGTGGTGATGTACATATAATATGGTATACAGTGTGATGGTGCAGAGTGTGTGGTGATGTACATATTATATGGTATACAGTGTGACGGGGCAGAGTGTGTGGTGACGTACATATTATATGGTATACAGTGTGACGGGGCAGAGTGTGTGGTGACGTACATATTAGTGGTGATGTACATATGTGGTATACAGTGTGACAGGGCAGAGCGTGTGGTGATGTACATATTATATGGTATACAGTGTGATGGTGCAGAGTGTGTGGTGATGTACATATTATATGGTATACAGTGTGATGGTGCAGAGTGTGTGGTGATGTACATATTATATGGTATACAGTGTGACGGGGCAGAGTGTGTGGTGACGTACATATTATATGGTATACAGTGTGACGGAGCAGAGTGTGTGGTGATGTACATATTATATGGTATACAGTGTGACGGGGCAGAGTGTGTGGTGACGTACATATTAGTGGTGATGTACATATTATGTGGTATACAGTGTGACAGGGCAGAGCGTGTGGTGACGTACATATTATATGGTATACAGTGTGACGGGGCAGAGTGTGTGGTGATGTACATATTATATGGTATACAGTGTGACGGGGCAGAGTGTGTGGTAATGTACATATTATATGGTATACAGTGTGACGGGGCAGAGTGTGTGCTGATGTACATATTATATGGTATACAGTGTGACGAGGCAGAGTGTGTGGTGATGTACATATTATATGGTATACAGTGTGATGGTGCAGAGTGTGTGGTGATGTACATATTATATGGTATACAGTGTGATGGGGCATAGTGTGTGGTGATGTACATATTTTATGGTATACAGTGTGACGGGGCAGAGTGTGTGTTGACGTACATATTATATTGTATACAGTGTGACGGGGCAGAGTGTGTGGTTACGTACATATTATATGGTATACAGTGTGATGGGGCAGAGTGTGTGGTGATGTACTTATTATATGGTATACAGTGTGATGGGGCAGAGTGTGTGGTGATGTACTTATTATATGGTATACAGTGTGACGGGGCAGAGTGTGTGTTGACGTACATATTATATGGTATACAGTGTGACGGGGCAGAGTGTGTGGTGACGTACATATTATATGGTATACAGTGTGACGGGGCAGAGTGTGTGGTGACGTACATATTAGTGGTGATGTACATATTATGTGGTATACAGTGTGACAGGGCAGAGCGTGTGGTGATGTACATATTATATGGTATACAGTGTGACAGGGCAGAGCGTGTGGTGATGTACATATTACATGGTATACAGTGTGACGGGGCAGAGTGTGTGGTGACGTACATATTATATGGTATACAGTGTGACGGGGCAGAGTGTGTGGTGACGTACATATTATATGGTATACAGTGTGACGGGGCAGAGTGTGTGGTGATGTACATATTATATGGTATACAGTGTGACGGGGCAGAGTGTGTGGTGACGTACATATTATATGGTATACAGTGTGACGGGGCAGAGTGTGTGGTGACGTACATATTATATGGTATACAGTGTGACGGGGCAGAGTGTGTGGTGATTTACATATTATATGGTATACAGTGTGACGGGGCAGAGTGTGTGGTGATGTACATATTATATGGTATACAGTGTGTCGGGGCAGAGTGTGTGGTGATGTACATATTATATGGTATACAGTGTGATGGGGCAGAGTGTGTGCTGATGTACATATTATATGGTATACAGTGTGACGGGGCATAGTGTGTGGTGATGTACATATTATATGGTTTACAGTGTGACGGGGCAGAGTGTGTGGTGATGTACATATTATATGGTATACAGTGTGACGGGGCAGAGTGTGTGGTGATGTACATATTATATGGTATACAGTGTGATGGTGCAGAGTGTGTGGTGATGTACATATTATATGGTATACAGTGTGACGGGGCAGAGCGTGTGGTGACGTACATATTATATGGTATACAGTGTGACGGGGCAGAGTGTGTGGTGACGTACATATTATATGGTATACAGTGTGATGGTGCAGAGTGTGTGGTGATGTACATATTATGTGGTATACAGTGTGATGGTGCAGAGTGTGTGGTGACGTACATATTATATGGTATACAGTGTGACCGGGCAGAGTGTGTGGTGACGTACATATTACATGGTATACAGTGTGACGGGGCAGAGTGTGTGGTGATGTACATATTATAAGGTATACAGTGTGATGATGTACATATTATATGGTATACAGTGTGACGGGGCAGAGTGTGTGGTGATGTACATATTATATGGTATACAGTGTGACGGGGCAGATTGTGTGCTGATGTACATATTATATGGTATACAGTGTGACGGTGCAGAGTGTGTGGTGATGTACATATTATATGGTATACAGTGTGACGGGGCAGAGTGTGTGACGTGCATATATGGTATACAGTGTGACCGGGCAGAGTGTGTGGTGATGTACATATTACATGGTATACAGTGTGACAGGGCAGAGTGTGTGGTGATGTACATATTATATGGTATACAGTGTGACGGGGCACAGTGTGTGGTGATGTACATATTATATGCTATACAGTGTGACGGGGCAGAGTGTGTGGTGACGTACATATTATATGGTATACAGTGTGACGGGGCAGAGTGTGTGGTGACGTACATATTATATGGTATACAGTGTGACGGGGCAGAGTGTGTGGTGACGTACATAGTGGTGATGTACATATTACATGGTATACAGTGTGACAGGGCAGAGTGTGTGGTGATGTACATATTATATGGTATACAGTGTGACGGGGCAGAGCGTGTGCTGATGTACATATTATATGGTATACAGTGTGACGGGGCAGAGCGTGTGGTGATGTACATATTATATGGTATACAGTGTGACGGGGCAGAGTGTGTGACGTACATATATGGTATACAGTGTGACGGGGCAGAGTGTGTGGTGATGTACATATTATATGGTATACAGTGTGACGGAGCAGAGCGTGTGGTGATGTACATATTATATGGTATACAGTGTGACGGGGCAGAGTGTGTGGTGATGTACATATTATATGGTATACAGTGTGACGGGGCAGAGTGTGTGATGTACATATATGGTATACAGTGTGACAGGGCAGAGTGTGTGGTGATGTACATATTATATGGTATACAGTGTGACGGGGCAGAGCGTGTGGTGATGTACATATTATATGGTATACAGTGTGACGGGGCAGAGTGTGTGGTGATGTACATATTATATGGTATACTGTGTGATGGTGCAGAGTGTGTGGTGATGTAGATATTATATGGTGTACAGTGTGACGGGGCAGAGCGTGTGGTGATGTACATATTATATGGTATACAGTGTGACGGGGCAGAGTGTGTGGTGACTTACATATTAGTGGTGATGTACATATGTGGTATACAGTGTGACAGGGCAGAGCGTGTGGTGATGTACATATTATATGGTATACAGTGTAATGGTGCAGAGTGTGTGGTGATGTACATATTATATGGTATACAGTGTGACGGGGCAGAGTGTGTGGTGACGTACATATTATATGGTATACAGTGTGACGGGGCAGAGTGTGTGGTGACGTACATATTATATGGTATACAGTGTGACGGGGCAGAGTGTGTGGTGACGTACATATTAGTGGTGATGTACATATTATGTGGTATACAGTGTGACCGGGCAGAGCGTGTGGTGACGTACATATTATATGGTATACAGTGTGACGGGGCAGAGTGTGTGGTGATGTACATATTATATGGTATACAGTGTGACGGGGCAGAGTGTGTGGTGATGTACATATTATATGGTATACAGTGTGACGAGGCAGAGTGTGTGGTGATGTACATATTATATGATATACAGTGTGACGGGGCAGAGTGTGTGACGTACATATTATATGGTATACAGTGTGACGGGGCATAGTGTCTGGTGATGTACATATTTTATGGTATACAGTGTGACGGGGCATAGTGTGTGGTGATGTACATATTATATGGTATACAGTGTGACGGGGCAGAGTGTGTGGTGATGTACATATTATATGGTATACAGTGTGACAGGGCAGAGCGTGTGGTGATGTACATATTATATGGTATACAGTATGGAATACAGTATGACAGGGCAGAGTGTGTGGTGATGTACATATTATATGGTATACAGTGTGACGGGGCAGAGTGTGTGGTGATGTACATATTATATGGTATACAGTGTGACGGGGCAGAGTGTGTGGTGATGTACATATTATATGGTATACAGTGTGACGGGGCAGATTGTGTGCTGATGTACATATTATATGGTATACAGTGTGATGGGGCAGAGTGTGTGGTGACGTACATATTATATGGTATACAGTGTGACGGGGCAGAGCGAGTGGTGACGTACATATTATATGGTATACAGTGTGACTGGGCAGAGCGTGTGGTGACGTACATATTATATGGTATACAGTATGACGGGGCAGAGCGTATGGTGATGTACATATTATATGGTATACAGTGTGACGGGGCAGAGTGTGTGGTGATGTACATATTACATGGTATACAGTGTGACGGGGCAGATTGTGTGCTGATGTACATATTATATGGTATACAGTGTGACGGGGCAGAGTGTGTGGTGATGTACATATTATATGGTATACAGTGTGATGGTGCAGAGTGTGTGCTGATGTACATATTATATGGTATACAGTGTGACGGGGCAGAGTGTGTGGTGATGTACATATAATATGGTATACAGTGTGATGGTGCAGAGTGTGTGGTGATGTACATATTATATGGTATACAGTGTGACGGGGCAGAGTGTGTGGTGACGTACATATTATATGGTATACAGTGTGACGGGGCAGAGTGTGTGGTGACGTACATATTAGTGGTGATGTACATATGTGGTATACAGTGTGACAGGGCAGAGCGTGTGGTGATGTACATATTATATGGTATACAGTGTGATGGTGCAGAGTGTGTGGTGATGTACATATTATATGGTATACAGTGTGATGGTGCAGAGTGTGTGGTGATGTACATATTATATGGTATACAGTGTGACGGGGCAGAGTGTGTGGTGACGTACATATTATATGGTATACAGTGTGACGGAGCAGAGTGTGTGGTGATGTACATATTATATGGTATACAGTGTGACGGGGCAGAGTGTGTGGTGACGTACATATTAGTGGTGATGTACATATTATGTGGTATACAGTGTGACAGGGCAGAGCGTGTGGTGACGTACATATTATATGGTATACAGTGTGACGGGGCAGAGTGTGTGGTGATGTACATATTATATGGTATACAGTGTGACGGGGCAGAGTGTGTGGTAATGTACATATTATATGGTATACAGTGTGACGGGGCAGAGTGTGTGCTGATGTACATATTATATGGTATACAGTGTGACGAGGCAGAGTGTGTGGTGATGTACATATTATATGGTATACAGTGTGATGGTGCAGAGTGTGTGGTGATGTACATATTATATGGTATACAGTGTGATGGGGCATAGTGTGTGGTGATGTACATATTTTATGGTATACAGTGTGACGGGGCAGAGTGTGTGTTGACGTACATATTATATTGTATACAGTGTGACGGGGCAGAGTGTGTGGTTACGTACATATTATATGGTATACAGTGTGATGGGGCAGAGTGTGTGGTGATGTACTTATTATATGGTATACAGTGTGATGGGGCAGAGTGTGTGGTGATGTACTTATTATATGGTATACAGTGTGACGGGGCAGAGTGTGTGTTGACGTACATATTATATGGTATACAGTGTGACGGGGCAGAGTGTGTGGTGACGTACATATTATATGGTATACAGTGTGACGGGGCAGAGTGTGTGGTGACGTACATATTAGTGGTGATGTACATATTATGTGGTATACAGTGTGACAGGGCAGAGCGTGTGGTGATGTACATATTATATGGTATACAGTGTGACGGGGCAGAGTGTGTGGTGATGTACATATTATATGGTATACAGTGTGACGGGGCATAGTGTGTGACGTACATATTATATGGTATACAGTGTGACGGGGCATAGTGTGTGGTGATGTACATATATAGTATACAGTGTGACGGGGCAGAGTGTGTGGTGATGTACATATTATATGGTATACAGTGTGACAGGGCAGAGCGTGTGGTGATGTACATATTACATGGTATACAGTGTGACGGGGCAGAGTGTGTGGTGACGTACATATTATATGGTATACAGTGTGACGGGGCAGAGTGTGTGGTGACGTACATATTATATGGTATACAGTGTGACGGGGCAGAGTGTGTGGTGATGTACATATTATATGGTATACAGTGTGACGGGGCAGAGTGTGTGGTGACGTACATATTATATGGTATACAGTGTGACGGGGCAGAGTGTGTGGTGACGTACATATTATATGGTATACAGTGTGACGGGGCAGAGTGTGTGGTGATTTACATATTATATGGTATACAGTGTGACGGGACAGAGTGTGTGGTGATGTACATATTATATGGTATACAGTGTGTCGGGGCAGAGTGTGTGGTGATGTACATATTATATGGTATACAGTGTGATGGGGCAGAGTGTGTGCTGATGTACATATTATATGGTATACAGTGTGACGGGGCATAGTGTGTGGTGATGTACATATTATATGGTTTACAGTGTGACGGGGCAGAGTGTGTGGTGATGTACATATTATATGGTATACAGTGTGACGGGGCAGAGTGTGTGGTGATGTACATATTATATGGTATACAGTGTGATGGTGCAGAGTGTGTGGTGATGTACATATTATATGGTATACAGTGTGACGGGGCAGAGCGTGTGGTGACGTACATATTATATGGTATAAAGTGTGACGGGGCAGAGTGTGTGGTGACGTACATATTATATGGTATACAGTGTGATGGTGCAGAGTGTGTGGTGATGTACATATTATGTGGTATACAGTGTGATGGTGCAGAGTGTGTGGTGACGTACATATTATATGGTATACAGTGTGACCGGGCAGAGTGTGTGGTGACGTACATATTACATGGTATACAGTGTGACGGGGCAGAGTGTGTGGTGATGTACATATTATAAGGTATACAGTGTGATGATGTACATATTATATGGTATACAGTGTGACGGGGCAGAGTGTGTGGTGATGTACATATTATATGGTATACAGTGTGACGGGGCAGATTGTGTGCTGATGTACATATTATATGGTATACAGTGTGACGGTGCAGAGTGTGTGGTGATGTACATATTATATGGTATACAGTGTGACGGGGCAGAGTGTGTGACGTGCATATATGGTATACAGTGTGACCGGGCAGAGTGTGTGGTGATGTACATATTACATGGTATACAGTGTGACAGGGCAGAGTGTGTGGTGATGTACATATTATATGGTATACAGTGTGACGGGGCACAGTGTGTGGTGATGTACATATTATATGCTATACAGTGTGACGGGGCAGAGTGTGTGGTGACGTACATATTATATGGTATACAGTGTGACGGGGCAGAGTGTGTGGTGACGTACATATTATATGGTATACAGTGTGACGGGGCAGAGTGTGTGGTGACGTACATAGTGGTGATGTACATATTACATGGTATACAGTGTGACAGGGCAGAGTGTGTGGTGATGTACATATTATATGGTATACAGTGTGACGGGGCAGAGCGTGTGCTGATGTACATATTATATGGTATACAGTGTGACGGGGCAGAGCGTGTGGTGATGTACATATTATATGGTATACAGTGTGACGGGGCAGAGTGTGTGACGTACATATATGGTATACAGTGTGACGGGGCAGAGTGTGTGGTGATGTACATATTATATGGTATACAGTGTGACGGAGCAGAGCGTGTGGTGATGTACATATTATATGGTATACAGTGTGACGGGGCAGAGTGTGTGGTGATGTACATATTATATGGTATACAGTGTGACGGGGCAGAGTGTGTGATGTACATATATGGTATACAGTGTGACAGGGCAGAGTGTGTGGTGATGTACATATTATATGGTATACAGTGTGACGGGGCAGAGCGTGTGGTGATGTACATATTATATGGTATACAGTGTGACGGGGCAGAGTGTGTGGTGATGTACATATTATATGGTATACTGTGTGATGGTGCAGAGTGTGTGGTGATGTAGATATTATATGGTGTACAGTGTGACGGGGCAGAGCGTGTGGTGATGTACATATTATATGGTATACAGTGTGACGGGGCAGAGTGTGTGGTGACGTACATATTAGTGGTGATGTACATATGTGGTATACAGTGTGAAGGGGCAGAGTGTGTGACGTACATATATGGTATACAGTGTGACGGGGCAGAGCGTGTGGTGCTGTACATATTACATGGTATACAGTGTGACGGGGCAGAGTGTGTGGTGACGTACATATTATATGGTATACAGTGTGACGGGGCAGATTGTGTGCTGATGTACATATTATATGGTATACAGTGTGATGGGGCAGAGTGTGTGGTGATGTACATATTATATGGTATACAGTGTGACGGTGCAGAGTGTATGCTGATGTACATATTATATGGTATACAGTGTGATGGGGCAGAGTGTGTGGTGATGTACATATTATATGGTATACAGTGTGATGGTGCAGAGTGTGTGCTGATGTACATATTATATGGTATACAGTGTGACGGGGCAGAGTGTGTGGTGACGTACATATTATATGGTATACAGTGTGACGGGGCAGAGTGTGTGGTGACAAACATATTAGTGGTGATGTACATATTATATGGTATACAGTGTGACGGGGCAGAGCGTGTGGTGATTTACATATTATATGGTATACAGTGTGATGGTGCAGAGTGTGTGGTGATGTACATATTATATGGTATACAGTGTGACGGGGCAGAGTGTGTGGTGATGTACATATATGGTAAACAGTGTGACGGGGCAGAGTGTGTGACGTACATATTATATGGTATACAGTGTGACAGGGCACAGTGTGTGGTGATGTACATATTACATGGTATACAGTGTGACGGGGCAGAGTGTGTGGTGACGTACATATTATATGGTATACAGTGTGACGGGGCAGAGTGTGTGGTGACGTACATATTATATGGTATACAGTGTGACGGGGCAGAGTGTGTGACGTGCATATATGGTATACAGTGTGACCGGGCAGAGTGTGTGGTGATGTACATATTACATGGTATACAGTGTGACAGGGCAGAGTGTGTGGTGATGTACATATTATATGGTATACAGTGTGACGGGGCACAGTGTGTGGTGATGTACATATTATATGCTATACAGTGTGACGGGGCAGAGTGTGTGGTGACGTACATATTATATGGTATACAGTGTGACGGGGCAGAGTGTGTGGTGACGTACATATTATATGGTATACAGTGTGACGGGGCAGAGTGTGTGGTGACGTACATAGTGGTGATGTACATATTACATGGTATACAGTGTGACAGGGCAGAGTGTGTGGTGATGTACATATTATATGGTATACAGTGTGACGGGGCAGAGCGTGTGCTGATGTACATATTATATGGTATACAGTGTGACGGGGCAGAGCGTGTGGTGATGTACATATTATATGGTATACAGTGTGACGGGGCAGAGTGTGTGACGTACATATATGGTATACAGTGTGACGGGGCAGAGTGTGTGGTGATGTACATATTATATGGTATACAGTGTGACGGAGCAGAGCGTGTGGTGATGTACATATTATATGGTATACAGTGTGACGGGGCAGAGTGTGTGGTGATGTACATATTATATGGTATACAGTGTGACGGGGCAGAGTGTGTGATGTACATATATGGTATACAGTGTGACAGGGCAGAGTGTGTGGTGATGTACATATTATATGGTATACAGTGTGACGGGGCAGAGCGTGTGGTGATGTACATATTATATGGTATACAGTGTGACGGGGCAGAGTGTGTGGTGATGTACATATTATATGGTATACTGTGTGATGGTGCAGAGTGTGTGGTGATGTAGATATTATATGGTGTACAGTGTGACGGGGCAGAGCGTGTGGTGATGTACATATTATATGGTATACAGTGTGACGGGGCAGAGTGTGTGGTGACGTACATATTAGTGGTGATGTACATATGTGGTATACAGTGTGAAGGGGCAGAGTGTGTGACGTACATATATGGTATACAGTGTGACGGGGCAGAGCGTGTGGTGCTGTACATATTACATGGTATACAGTGTGACGGGGCAGAGTGTGTGGTGACGTACATATTATATGGTATACAGTGTGACGGGGCAGATTGTGTGCTGATGTACATATTATATGGTATACAGTGTGATGGGGCAGAGTGTGTGGTGATGTACATATTATATGGTATACAGTGTGACGGTGCAGAGTGTATGCTGATGTACATATTATATGGTATACAGTGTGATGGGGCAGAGTGTGTGGTGATGTACATATTATATGGTATACAGTGTGATGGTGCAGAGTGTGTGCTGATGTACATATTATATGGTATACAGTGTGACGGGGCAGAGTGTGTGGTGACGTACATATTATATGGTATACAGTGTGACGGGGCAGAGTGTGTGGTGACAAACATATTAGTGGTGATGTACATATTATATGGTATACAGTGTGACGGGGCAGAGCGTGTGGTGATTTACATATTATATGGTATACAGTGTGATGGTGCAGAGTGTGTGGTGATGTACATATTATATGGTATACAGTGTGACGGGGCAGAGTGTGTGGTGATGTACATATATGGTAAACAGTGTGACGGGGCAGAGTGTGTGACGTACATATTATATGGTATACAGTGTGACAGGGCACAGTGTGTGGTGATGTACATATTACATGGTATACAGTGTGACGGGGCAGAGTGTGTGGTGACGTACATATTATATGGTATACAGTGTGACGGGGCAGAGTGTGTGGTGACGTACATATTATATGGTATACAGTGTGACGGGGCAGAGTGTGTGGTGACGTACATATATAGTATACATTGTGACGGGGCAGAGTGTGTGGTGATGTACATATTATATGGTATACAGTGTGACAGGGCAGAGCGTGTGGTGACTACATATTATATGGTATACAGTGTGACAGGGCACAGTGTGTGGTGATGTACATATTACATGGTATACAGTGTGACGGGGCAGAGTGTGTGGTGACGTACATATTATATGGTATACAGTGTGACGGGGCAGAGTGTGTGGTGACGTACATATTATATGGTATACAGTGTGACGGGGCAGAGTGTGTGGTGACGTACATATTATATGGTATACAGTGTGACGGGGCAGAGTGTGTGGTGACGTACATATTATATGGTATACAGTGTGACGGGGCAGAGTGTGTGGTGACGTACATATTATATGGTATACAGTGTGACGGGGCAGAGTGTGTGGTGATTTACATATTATATGGTATACAGTGTGACGGGGCAGAGTGTGTGGTGATGTACATATTATATGGTATACAGTGTGACGGGGCAGAGTGTGTGACGTACATATTATATGGTATACAGTGTGACGGGGCATAGTGTGTGGTGATGTACATATATAGTATACATTGTGACGGGGCAGAGTGTGTGGTGATGTACATATTATATGGTATACAGTGTGACAGGGCAGAGCGTGTGGTGACTACATATTATATGGTATACAGTGTGACAGGGCACAGTGTGTGGTGATGTACATATTACATGGTATACAGTGTGACGGGGCAGAGTGTGTGGTGACGTACATATTATATGGTATACAGTGTGACGGGGCAGAGTGTGTGGTGACGTACATATTATATGGTATACAGTGTGACGGGGCAGAGTGTGTGGTGACGTACATATTATATGGTATACAGTGTGATGGGGCAGAGTGTGTGGTGACGTACATATTATATGGTATACAGTGTGACGGGGCAGAGTGTGTGGTGACGTACATATTATATGGTATACAGTGTGACGGGGCAGAGTGTGTGGTGATTTACATATTATATGGTATACAGTGTGACGGGGCAGAGTGTGTGGTGATGTACATATTATATGGTATACAGTGTGACGGGGCAGAGTGTGTGGTGATGTACATATTATATGGTATACAGTGTGATGGGGCAGAGTGTGTGCTGATGTACATATTATATGGTATACAGTGTGACGGGGCATAGTGTGTGGTGATGTACATATTATATGGTTTACAGTGTGACGGGGCAGAGTGTGTGGTGATGTACATATTATATGGTATACAGTGTGACGGGGCAGAGTGTGTGGTGATGTACATATTATATGGTATACAGTGTGATGGTGCAGAGTGTGTGGTGATGTACATATTATATGGTATACAGTGTGACGGGGCAGAGCGTGTGGTGACGTACATATTATATGGTATACAGTGTGACGGGGCAGAGTGTGTGGTGACGTACATATTATATGGTATACAGTGTGATGGTGCAGAGTGTGTGGTGATGTACATATTATATGGTATACAGTGTGATGGTGCAGAGTGTGTGGTGACGTACATATTATATGGTATACAGTGTGACCGGGCAGAGTGTGTGGTGACGTACATATTACATGGTATACAGTGTGACGGGGCAGAGTGTGTGGTGATGTACATATTATAAGGTATACAGTGTGATGATGTACATATTATATGGTATACAGTGTGACGGGGCAGAGTGTGTGGTGATGTACATATTATATGGTATACAGTGTGACGGGGCAGATTGTGTGCTGATGTACATATTATATGGTATACAGTGTGACGGTGCAGAGTGTGTGGTGATGTACATATTATATGGTATACAGTGTGACGGGGCAGAGTGTGTGACGTGCATATATGGTATACAGTGTGACCGGGCAGAGTGTGTGGTGATGTACATATTACATGGTATACAGTGTGACAGGGCAGAGTGTGTGGTGATGTACATATTATATGGTATACAGTGTGACGGGGCACAGTGTGTGGTGATGTACATATTATATGCTATACAGTGTGACGGGGCAGAGTGTGTGGTGACGTACATATTATATGGTATACAGTGTGACGGGGCAGAGTGTGTGGTGACGTACATATTATATGGTATACAGTGTGACGGGGCAGAGTGTGTGGTGATGTACATATTATATGGTATACAGTGTGACGGGGCAGAGTGTGTGATGTACATATATGGTATACAGTGTGACAGGGCAGAGTGTGTGGTGATGTACATATTATATGGTATACAGTGTGACGGGGCAGAGCGTGTGGTGATGTACATATTATATGGTATACAGTGTGACGGGGCAGAGTGTGTGGTGATGTACATATTATATGGTATACAGTGTGATGATGTACATATTATATGGTATACAGTGTGACGGGGCAGAGTGTGTGGTGACGTACATATTATATGGTATACAGTGTGACGGGCAGAGTGTGTGGTGATGTACATATTATATGGTATACACTGTGACAGGGCAGAGTGTGTGGTGATGTACATATTATATGGTATACAGTGTGACGGGGCAGAGCGTGTGCTGATGTACATATTATATGGTATACAGTGTGACGGGGCAGAGTGTGTGGTGATGTACATTTTATATGGTATACAGTGTGATGGTGCAGAGTGTGTGGTGATGTACATATTATATGGTATACAGTGTGATGGTGCAGAGTTTGTGGTGATGTACATATTATATGGTATACAGTGTGACGGGGCAGAGCGTGTGGTGATGTACATATTATATGGTATACAGTGTGACGGGGCAGAGTGTGTGGTGACGTACATATTAGTGGTGATGTACATATGTGGTATACAGTGTGACAGGGCAGAGCGTGTGGTGATGTACATATTATATGGTATACAGTGTGATGGTGCAGAGTGTGTGGTGATGTACATATTATATGGTATACAGTGTGACGGGGCAGAGTGTGTGGTGACGTACATATTATATGGTATACAGTGTGACGGGGCAGAGTGTGTGGTGACGTACATATTATATGGTATACAGTGTGACGGGGCAGAGTGTGTGGTGACGTACATATTAGTGGTGATGTACATATTATGTGGTATACAGTGTGACCGGGCAGAGCGTGTGGTGACGTACATATTATATGGTATACAGTGTGACGGGGCAGAGTGTGTGGTGACGTACATATTATATGGTATACAGTGTGACGGGGCAGAGTGTGTGGTGATGTACATATTATATGGTATACAGTGTGACGGGGCAGAGTGTGTGGTGATGTACATATTATATGGTATACAGTGTGACGGGGCAGAGTGTGTGACGTACATATTATATGGTATACAGTGTGACGGGGCATAGTGTGTGGTGATGTACATATATAGTATACATTGTGACGGGGCAGAGTGTGTGGTGATGTACATATTATATGGTATACAGTGTGACAGGGCAGAGCGTGTGGTGACTACATATTATATGGTATACAGTGTGACAGGGCACAGTGTGTGGTGATGTACATATTACATGGTATACAGTGTGACGGGGCAGAGTGTGTGGTGACGTACATATTATATGGTATACAGTGTGACGGGGCAGAGTGTGTGGTGACGTACATATTATATGGTATACAGTGTGACGGGGCAGAGTGTGTGGTGACGTACATATTATATGGTATACAGTGTGACGGGGCAGAGTGTGTGGTGACGTACATATTATATGGTATACAGTGTGACAGGGCAGAGTGTGTGGTGACGTACATATTATATGGTATACAGTGTGACGGGGCAGAGTGTGTGGTGATTTACATATTATATGGTATACAGTGTGACGGGGCAGAGTGTGTGGTGATGTACATATTATATGGTATACAGTGTGACGGGGCAGAGTGTGTGGTGATGTACATATTATATGGTATACAGTGTGATGGGGCAGAGTGTGTGCTGATGTACATATTATATGGTATACAGTGTGACGGGGCATAGTGTGTGGTGATGTACATATTATATGGTTTACAGTGTGACGGGGCAGAGTGTGTGGTGATGTACATATTATATGGTATACAGTGTGACGGGGCAGAGTGTGTGGTGATGTACATATTATATGGTATACAGTGTGATGGTGCAGAGTGTGTGGTGATGTACATATTATATGGTATACAGTGTGACGGGGCAGAGCGTGTGGTGACGTACATATTATATGGTATACAGTGTGACGGGGCAGAGTGTGTGGTGACGTACATATTATATGGTATACAGTGTGATCGTGCAGAGTGTGTGGTGATGTACATATTATATGGTATACAGTGTGATGGTGCAGAGTTTGTGGTGATGTACATATTATATGGTATACAGTGTGACGGGGCAGAGTGTGTGGTGATGTACATATTATATGGTATACAGTGTGACGGGGCAGAGTGTGTGGTGATGTACATATATAGTATACATTGTGACGGGGCAGAGTGTGTGGTGATGTACATATTATATGGTATACAGTGTGACAGGGCAGAGCGTGTGGTGACTACATATTATATGGTATACAGTGTGACAGGGCACAGTGTGTGGTGATGTACATATTACATGGTATACAGTGTGACGGGGCAGAGTGTGTGGTGACGTACATATTATATGGTATACAGTGTGACGGGGCAGAGTGTGTGGTGACGTACATATTATATGGTATACAGTGTGACGGGGCAGAGTGTGTGGTGACGTACATATTATATGGTATACAGTGTGACGGGGCAGAGTGTGTGGTGACGTACATATTATATGGTATACAGTGTGACAGGGCAGAGTGTGTGGTGACGTACATATTATATGGTATACAGTGTGACGGGGCAGAGTGTGTGGTGATTTACATATTATATGGTATACAGTGTGACGGGGCAGAGTGTGTGGTGATGTACATATTATATGGTATACAGTGTGACGGGGCAGAGTGTGTGGTGATGTACATATTATATGGTATACAGTGTGATGGGGCAGAGTGTGTGCTGATGTACATATTATATGGTATACAGTGTGACGGGGCATAGTGTGTGGTGATGTACATATTATATGGTTTACAGTGTGACGGGGCAGAGTGTGTGGTGATGTACATATTATATGGTATACAGTGTGATGGTGCAGAGTGTGTGGTGATGTACATATTATATGGTATACAGTGTGACGGGGCAGAGCGTGTGGTGACGTACATATTATATGGTATACAGTGTGACGGGGCAGAGTGTGTGGTGACGTACATATTATATGGTATACAGTGTGATCGTGCAGAGTGTGTGGTGATGTACATATTATATGGTATACAGTGTGATGGTGCAGAGTTTGTGGTGATGTACATATTATATGGTATACAGTGTGACGGGGCAGAGTGTGTGGTGATGTACATATTATATGGTATACAGTGTGACGGGGCAGAGTGTGTGGTGACGTACATATTATATGGTATACAGTGTGACGGGGCAGAGTGTGTGGTGACGTACATATTATATGGTATACAGTGTGACGGGGCAGAGTGTGCATAGTGGTGATGTACATATTACATGGTATACAGTGTGACAGGGCAGAGTGTGTGGTGATGTACATATTATATGGTATACAGTGTGACGGGGCAGAGCGTGTGCTGATGTACATATTATATGGTATACAGTGTGACGGGGCAGAGCGTGTGGTGATGTACATATTATATGGTATACAGTGTGACGGCAGAGTGTGTGCTGATGTACATATTATATGGTATACAGTGTGACGGGGCAGAGTGTGTGGTGACGTACATATTATATGGTATACAGTGTGACGGGGCAGAGTGTACATAGTGGTGATGTACATATTACATGGTATACAGTGTGACAGGGCAGAGTGTGTGGTGATGTACATATTATATGGTATACAGTGTGACGGGGCAGAGCGTGTGCTGATGTACATATTATATGGTATACAGTGTGACGGGGCAGAGCGTGTGGTGATGTACATATTATATGGTATACAGTGTGACGGGGCAGAGTGTGTGACGTACATATATGGTATACAGTGTGACGGGGCAGAGTGTGTGGTGATGTACATATTATATGGTATACAGTGTGACGGAACAGAGCGTGTGGTGATGTACATATTATATGGTATACAGTGTGACGGGGCAGAGTGTGTGGTGATGTACATATTATATGGTATACAGTGTGACGGGGCAGAGTGTGTGATGTACATATATGGTATACAGTGTGACAGGGCAGAGTGTGTGGTGATGTACATATTATATGGTATACAGTGTGACTGGGCAGAGCGTGTGGTGATGTACATATTATATGGTATACAGTGTGACGGGGCAGAGTGTGTGGTGATGTACATATTATATGGTATACAGTGTGATGATGTACATATTATATGGTATACAGTGTGACGGGGCAGAGTGTGTGGTGACGTACATATTATATGGTATACAGTGTGACGGGCAGAGTGTGTGGTGATGTACATATTATATGGTATACACTGTGACAGGGCAGAGTGTGTGGTGATGTACATATTATATGGTATACAGTGTGACGGGGCAGAGCGTGTGCTGATGTACATATTATATGGTATACAGTGTGACGGGGCAGAGTGTGTGGTGATGTACATTTTATATGGTATACAGTGTGATCGTGCAGAGTGTGTGGTGATGTACATATTATATGGTATACAGTGTGATGGTGCAGAGTTTGTGGTGATGTACATATTATATGGTATACAGTGTGACGGGGCAGAGTGTGTGGTGATGTACATATTATATGGTATACAGTGTGACGGGGCAGATTGTATGCTGATGTACATACTACATGGTATACAGTGTGACGGGGAAGAGTGTGTGGTGATGTACATATTATATGGTATACAGTGTGATGGTGCAGAGTGTGTGGTGACGTACATATTATATGGTATACAGTATGACGGGGCAGAGTGTGTGGTGATGTACATATTATATGGTATACAGTGTGATGGTGCAGAGTGTGTGGTGATGTAGATATTATATGGTGTACAGTGTGACAGGGCAGAGCGTGTGGTGATGTACATATTATATGGTATACAGTGTGACGGGGCAGAGTGTGTGGTGACGTACATATTAGTGGTGATGTACATATGTGGTATACAGTGTGACAGGGCAGAGCGTGTGGTGATGTACATATTATATGGTATACAGTGTGATGGTGCAGAGTGTGTGGTGATGTACATATTATATGGTATACAGTGTGACGGGGCAGAGTGTGTGGTGACGTACATATTATATGGTATACAGTGTGACGGGGCAGAGTGTGTGGTGACGTACATATTATATGGTATACAGTGTGACGGGGCAGAGTGTGTGGTGACGTACATATTAGTGGTGATGTACATATTATGTGGTATACAGTGTGACCGGGCAGAGCGTGTGGTGACGTACATATTATATGGTATACAGTGTGACGGGGCAGAGTGTGTGGTGATGGACATATTATATGGTATACAGTGTGACGGGGCAGAGTGTGTGGTGATGTACATATTATATGGTATACAGTGTGACGGGGCAGAGTGTGTGCTGATGTACATATATGGTATACAGTGTGACGGGGCAGAGTGTGTGGTGATGTACATATTATATGGTATACAGTGTGACGGGGCAGAGTGTGTGGTGATGTACATATTATATGGTATACAGTGTGACGGGGCAGAGTGTGTGACGTACATATTATATGGTATACAGTGTGACGGGGCATAGTGTGTGGTGATGTACATATATAGTATACATTGTGACGGGGCAGAGTGTGTGGTGATGTACATATTATATGGTATACAGTGTGACAGGGCAGAGCGTGTGGTGACTACATATTATATGGTATACAGTGTGACAGGGCACAGTGTGTGGTGATGTACATATTACATGGTATACAGTGTGACGGGGCAGAGTGTGTGGTGACGTACATATTATATGGTATACAGTGTGACGGGGCAGAGTGTGTGGTGACGTACATATTATATGGTATACAGTGTGACGGGGCAGAGTGTGTGGTGACGTACATATTATATGGTATACAGTGTGACGGGGCAGAGTGTGTGGTGACGTACATATTATATGGTATACAGTGTGACGGGGCAGAGTGTGTGGTGACGTACATATTATATGGTATACAGTGTGACGGGGCAGAGTGTGTGGTGATTTACATATTATATGGTATACAGTGTGACGGGGCAGAGTGTGTGGTGATGTACATATTATATGGTATACAGTGTGATGGGGCAGAGTGTGTGCTGATGTACATATTATATGGTATACAGTGTGACGGGGCATAGTGTGTGGTGATGTACATATTATATGGTTTACAGTGTGACGGGGCAGAGTGTGTGGTGATGTACATATTATATGGTATACAGTGTGACGGGGCAGAGTGTGTGGTGATGTACATATTATATGGTATACAGTGTGATGGTGCAGAGTGTGTGGTGATGTACATATTATATGGTATACAGTGTGACGGGGCAGAGCGTGTGGTGACGTACATATTATATGGTATACAGTGTGACGGGG
This sequence comes from Taudactylus pleione, assembly GCA_031769625.1. Taxonomy (NCBI): domain Eukaryota; kingdom Metazoa; phylum Chordata; class Amphibia; order Anura; family Myobatrachidae; genus Taudactylus; species Taudactylus pleione. The sequence continues at coordinate 926,191 of JAUIMM010000557.1, forward strand.
CAGAGTGTGTGGTGACGTACATATTATATGGTATACAGTGTGATGGTGCAGAGTGTGTGGTGATGTACATATTATATGGTATACAGTGTGATGGTGCAGAGTGTGTGGTGACGTACATATTATATGGTATACAGTGTGACCGGGCAGAGTGTGTGGTGACGTACATATTACATGGTATACAGTGTGACGGGGCAGAGTGTGTGGTGATGTACATATTATAAGGTATACAGTGTGATGATGTACATATTATATGGTATACAGTGTGACGGGGCAGAGTGTGTGGTGATGTACATATTATATGGTATACAGTGTGACGGGGCAGATTGTGTGGTGATGTACATATTATATGGTATACAGTGTGACGGTGCAGAGTGTGTGGTGATGTACATATTATATGGTATACAGTGTGACGGGGCAGAGTGTGTGACGTGCATATATGGTATACAGTGTGACCGGGCAGAGTGTGTGGTGATGTACATATTACATGGTATACAGTGTGACGGGGCAGAGTGTGTGGTGATGTACATCTTATATGGTATACAGTGTGACGGGGCACAGTGTGTGGTGATGTACATATTATATGCTATACAGTGTGACGGGGCAGAGTGTGTGGTGACGTACATATTATATGGTATACAGTGTGACGGGGCAGAGTGTGTGGTGACGTACATATTATATGGCATACAGTGTGACGGGGCAGAGTGTGTGGTGACGTACATAGTGGTGACGTACATATTACATGGTATACAGTGTGACAGGGCAGAGTGTGTGGTGATGTACATATTATATGGTATACAGTGTGACGGGGCAGAGCGTGTGCTGATGTACATATTATATGGTATACAGTGTGACGGGGCAGAGCGTGTGGTGATGTACATATTATATGGTATACAGTGTGACGGGGCAGAGTGTGTGACGTACATATATGGTATACAGTGTGACGGGGCAGAGTGTGTGGTGATGTACATATTATATGGTATACAGTGTGACGGAGCAGAGCGTGTGGTGATGTACATATTATATGGTATACAGTGTGACGGGGCAGAGTGTGTGGTGATGTACATATTATATGGTATACAGTGTGACGGGGCAGAGTGTGTGATGTACATATATGGTATACAGTGTGACAGGGCAGAGTGTGTGGTGATGTACATATTATATGGTATACAGTGTGACGGGGCAGAGCGTGTGGTGATGTACATATTATATGGTATACAGTGTGACGGGGCAGAGTGTGTGGTGATGTACATATTATATGGTATACAGTGTGATGATGTACATATTATATGGTATACAGTGTGACGGGGCAGAGTGTGTGGTGACGTACATATTATATGGTATACAGTGTGACGGGCAGAGTGTGTGGTGATGTACATATTATATGGTATACACTGTGACAGGGCAGAGTGTGTGGTGATGTACATATTATATGGTATACAGTGTGACGGGGCAGAGCGTGTGCTGATGTACATATTATATGGTATACAGTGTGACGGGGCAGAGTGTGTGGTGATGTACATTTTATATGGTATACAGTGTGATGGTGCAGAGTGTGTGGTGATGTACATATTATATGGTATACAGTGTGATGGTGCAGAGTTTGTGGTGATGTACATATTATATGGTATACAGTGTGACGGGGCAGAGTGTGTGGTGATGTACATATTATATGGTATACAGTGTGACGGGGCAGATTGTATGCTGATGTACATACTACATGGTATACAGTGTGACGGGGAAGAGTGTGTGGTGATGTACATATTATATGGTATACAGTGTGATGGTGCAGAGTGTGTGGTGACGTACATATTATATGGTATACAGTATGACGGGGCAGAGTGTGTGGTGATGTACATATTATATGGTATACAGTGTGATGGGGCAGAGTGTGTGGTGATGTAGATATTATATGGTGTACAGTGTGACAGGGCAGAGCGTGTGGTGATGTACATATTATATGGTATACAGTGTGACGGGGCAGAGTGTGTGGTGACGTACATATTAGTAGTGATGTACATATGTGGTATACAGTGTGACAGGGCAGAGCGTGTGGTGATGTACATATTATATGGTATACAGTGTGATGGTGCAGAGTGTGTGGTGATGTACATATTATATGGTATACAGTGTGACGGGGCAGAGTGTGTGGTGACGTACATATTATATGGTATACAGTGTGACGGGGCAGAGTGTATGGTGACGTACATATTATATGGTATACAGTGTGACGGGGCAGAGTGTGTGGTGACGTACATATTAGTGGTGATGTACATATTATGTGGTATACAGTGTGACCGGGCAGAGCGTGTGGTGACGTACATATTATATGGTATACAGTGTGACGGGGCAGAGTGTGTGGTGATGGACATATTATATGGTATACAGTGTGACAGGGCAGAGTGTGTGGTGATGTACATATTATATGGTATACAGTGTGACGGGGCAGAGTGTGTGCTGATGTACATATATGGTATACAGTGTGACGGGGCAGAGTGTGTGGTGATGTACATATTATATGGTATACAGTGTGACGGGGCAGAGTGTGTGGTGATGTACATATTATATGGTATACAGTGTGACGGGGCAGAGTGTGTGACGTACATATTATATGGTATACAGTGTGACGGGGCATAGTGTGTGGTGATGTACATATATAGTATACATTGTGACGGGGCAGAGTGTGTGGTGATGTACATATTATATGGTATACAGTGTGACAGGGCAGAGCGTGTGGTGACTACATATTATATGGTATACAGTGTGACAGGGCACAGTGTGTGGTGATGTACATATTACATGGTATACAGTGTGACGGGGCAGAGTGTGTGGTGACGTACATATTATATGGTATACAGTGTGACGGGGCAGAGTGTGTGGTGACGTACATATTATATGGTATACAGTGTGACGGGGCAGAGTGTGTGGTGACGTACATATTATATGGTATACAGTGTGACGGGGCAGAGTGTGTGGTGACGTACATATTATATGGTATACAGTGTGACGGGGCAGAGTGTGTGGTGACGTACATATTATATGGTATACAGTGTGACGGGGCAGAGTGTGTGGTGATTTACATATTATATGGTATACAGTGTGACGGGGCAGAGTGTGTGGTGATGTACATATTATATGGTATACAGTGTGACGGGGCAGAGTGTGTGGTGATGTACATATTATATGGTATACAGTGTGATGGGGCAGAGTGTGTGCTGATGTACATATTATATGGTATACAGTGTGACGGGGCATAGTGTGTGGTGATGTACATATTATATGGTTTACAGTGTCACGGGGCAGAGTGTGTGGTGATGTACATATTATATGGTATACAGTGTGACGGGGCAGAGTGTGTGGTGATGTACATATTATATGGTATACAGTGTGATGGTGCAGAGTGTGTGGTGATGTACATATTATATGGTATACAGTGTGACGGGGCAGAGCGTGTGGTGACGTACATATTATATGGTATACAGTGTGACGGGGCAGAGTGTGTGGTGACGTACATATTATATGGTATACAGTGTGATGGTGCAGAGTGTGTGGTGATGTACATATTATATGGTATACAGTGTGATGGTGCAGAGTGTGTGGTGACGTACATATTATATGGTATACAGTGTGACCGGGCAGAGTGTGTGGTGACGTACATATTACATGGTATACAGTGTGACGGGGCAGAGTGTGTGGTGATGTACATATTATAAGGTATACAGTGTGATGATGTACATATTATATGGTATACAGTGTGACGGGGCAGAGTGTGTGGTGATGTACATATTATATGGTATACAGTGTGACGGGGCACAGTGTGTGGTGATGTACATATTATATGCTATACAGTGTGACGGGGCAGAGTGTGTGGTGACGTACATATTATATGGTATACAGTGTGACGGGGCAGAGTGTGTGGTGACGTACATATTATATGGTATACAGTGTGACGGGGCAGAGTGTGTGGTGACGTACATAGTGGTGATGTACATATTACATGGTATACAGTGTGACAGGGCAGAGTGTGTGGTGATGTACATATTATATGGTATACAGTGTGACGGGGCAGAGCGTGTGCTGATGTACATATTATATGGTATACAGTGTGACGGGGCAGAGCGTGTGGTGATGTACATATTATATGGTATACAGTGTGACGGGGCAGAGTGTGTGACGTACATATATGGTATACAGTGTGACGGGGCAGAGTGTGTGGTGATGTACATATTATATGGTATACAGTGTGACGGAGCAGAGCGTGTGGTGATGTACATATTATATGGTATACAGTGTGACGGGGCAGAGTGTGTGGTGATGTACATATTATATGGTATACAGTGTGACGGGGCAGAGTGTGTGATGTACATATATGGTATACAGTGTGACAGGGCAGAGTGTGTGGTGATGTACATATTATATGGTATACAGTGTGACGGGGCAGAGCGTGTGGTGATGTACATATTATATGGTATACAGTGTGACGGGGCAGAGTGTGTGGTGATGTACATATTATATGGTATACAGTGTGATGATGTACATATTATATGGTATACAGTGTGACGGGGCAGAGTGTGTGGTGACGTACATATTATATGGTATACAGTGTGACGGGCAGAGTGTGTGGTGATGTACATATTATATGGTATACACTGTGACAGGGCAGAGTGTGTGGTGATGTACATATTATATGGTATACAGTGTGACGGGGCAGAGCGTGTGCTGATGTACATATTATATGGTATACAGTGTGACGGGGCAGAGTGTGTGGTGATGTACATTTTATATGGTATACACTGTGATGGTGCAGAGTGTGTGGTGATGTACATATTATATGGTATACAGTGTGATGGTGCAGAGTTTGTGGTGATGTACATATTATATGGTATACAGTGTGACGGGGCAGAGTGTGTGGTGATGTACATATTATATGGTATACAGTGTGACGGGGCAGATTGTATGCTGATGTACATACTACATGGTATACAGTGTGACGGGGAAGAGTGTGTGGTGATGTACATATTATATGGTATACAGTGTGATGGTGCAGAGTGTGTGGTGACGTACATATTATATGGTATACAGTATGACGGGGCAGAGTGTGTGGTGATGTACATATTATATGCTATACAGTGTGATGGTGCAGAGTGTGTGGTGATGTAGATATTATATGGTGTACAGTGTGACAGGGCAGAGCGTGTGGTGATGTACATATTATATGGTATACAGTGTGACGGGGCAGAGTGTGTGGTGACGTACATATTAGTGGTGATGTACATATGTGGTATACAGTGTGACAGGGCAGAGCGTGTGGTGATGTACATATTATATGGTATACAGTGTGATGGTGCAGAGTGTGTGGTGATGTACATATTATATGGTATACAGTGTGACGGGGCAGAGTGTGTGGTGACGTACATATTATATGGTATACAGTGTGACGGGGCAGAGTGTGTGGTGACGTACATATTATATGGTATACAGTGTGACGGGGCAGAGTGTGTGGTGACGTACATATTAGTGGTGATGTACATATTATGTGGTATACAGTGTGACCGGGCAGAGCGTGTGGTGACGTACATATTATATGGTATACAGTGTGACGGGGCAGAGTGTGTGGTGATGGACATATTATATGGTATACAGTGTGACGGGGCAGAGTGTGTGGTGATGTACATATTATATGGTATACAGTGTGACGGGGCAGAGTGTGTGCTGATGTACATATATGGTATACAGTGTGACGGGGCAGAGTGTGTGGTGATGTACATATTATATGGTATACAGTGTGATGGGGCAGAGTGTGTGGTGATGTACATATTATATGGTATACAGTGTGACGGGGCAGAGTGTGTGGTGATGTACATATTATATGGTATACAGTGTGACGGGGCAGATTGTGTGCTGATGTACATATTATATGGTATACAGTGTGACGGGGCAGAGTGTGTGGTGATGTACATATTATATGGTATACAGTGTGATGGTGCCGAGTGTGTGGTGATGTACATATTATATGGTATACAGTGTGACGGGGCAGAGTGTGTGGTGACGTACATATTATATGGTATACAGTGTGACGGGGCAGAGTGTGCGGTGACGTACATATTAGTGGTGATGTACATATTATGTGGTATACAGTGTGACAGGGCAGAGCGTGTGGTGATGTACATATTATATGGTATACAGTGTGAGGGGGCAGAGTGTGTGGTGATGTACATATTATATGGTATACAGTGTGACGGGGCAGAGTGTGTGACATCTATATATGGTATACAGTGTGACAGGGCAGAGTGTGTGGTGACGTACATATTATATGGTATACAGTGTGACAGGGCAGCGTGTGTGGTGACGTACATATTATAAGGTATACAGTGTGACGGGGCAGAGTGTGTGGTGACGTACATATTAGTGGTGATGTACATATGTGGTAAACAGTGTGACAGGGCAGAGCGTGTGGTGATGTATATATTATATGGTATACAGTGTGATGGTGCCGAGTGTGTGGTGATGTACATATTATATGGTATACATTGTGACGGGGCAGAGTGTGTGGTGACGTACATATTATATGGTATACAGTGTGACGGGGCAGAGTGTGTGGTGACGTACATAGTGGTGATGTACATATTATGTGGTATACAGTGTGACCGGGCAGAGCGTGTGGTGACGTATATATTATATGGTATACAGTGTGACGGGGCAGAGTGTGTGGTGATGGACATATTATATGGTATACAGTGTGACGGGGCAGAGTGTGTGGTGATGTACATATTATATGGTATACAGTGTGACGGGGCAGAGTGTGTGCTGATGTACATATATGGTATACAGTGTGACGGGGCAGATTGTGTGCTGATGTACATATTATATGGTATACAGTGTGACGGGGCAGAGTGTGTGGTGATGTACATATTATATGGTATACAGTGTGACGGGGCAGAGTGTGTGGTGATGTACATATTATATGGTATAGAGTGTGACGGGGCAGATTGTGTGCTGATGTACATATTATATAGTATACAGTGTGACGGGGCAGAGTGTGTGGTGATGTACATATTATATGGTATACAGTGTGACGGGGCAGAGTGTGTGGTGATGTACATATTATATGGTATACAGTGTGACGAGGCAGAGTGTGTGGTGATGTACATATTATATGGTATACAGTGTGATGGTGCAGAGTGTGTGGTGATGTACATATTATATGGTATACAGTGTGATGGGGCACAGTGTGTGGTGACGTACATATTATATGGTATACAGTGTGACGGGGCAGAGTGTGTGGTGACGTACATATTATATGGTATACAGTGTGACGGGGCAGAGTGTGTGGTGACGTACATATTAAATGGTATACAGTGTGACGGGGCAGAGTGTGTGGTGACGTACATATTATATGGTATACAGTGTGACGGGGCAGAGTGTGTGGTGATGTACATATTATATGGTATACAGTGTGACGGGGCAGAGTGTGTGGTGATGTACATATTACATGGTATACAGTGTGACGAGGCAGATTGTGTGCTGATGTACATATTATATGGTATACAGTGTGACGGGGCAGAGTGTGTGGTGATGTACATATTATATGGTATACAGTGTGATGGTGCAGAGTGTGTGCTGATGTACATATTATATGGTATACAGTGTGACGGGGCAGAGTGTGTGGTGACGTACATATTATATGGTATACAGTGTGACGGGGCAGAGTGTGTGGTGACGTACATATTAGTGGTGATGTACATATGTGGTATACAGTTTGACAGGGCAGAGCGTGTGGTGATGTACATATTATATGGTATACAGTGTGATGGTGCAGAGTGTGTGGTGATGTACATATTATATGGTATACAGTGTGATGGGGCACAGTGTGTGGTGACGTACATATTATATGGTATACAGTGTGACGGGGCAGAGTTTGTGGTGACGTACATATTATATGGTATACAGTGTGACCGGGCAGAGTGTGTGGTGACGTACATATTAAATGGTATACAGTGTGACGGGGCAGAGTGTGTGGTGACGTACATATTATATGGTATACAGTGTGACGGGGCAGAGTGTGTGGCGATGTACATATTATATGGTATACAGTGTGACGGGGCAGAGTGTGTGGTGATGTACATATTATATGGTATACAGTGTGACGGGGCAGAGTGTGTGGTGATGTACATATTATATGGTATACAGTGTGACGGGGCAGAGTGTGTGGTGATGTACATATTATATAGTATACAGTGTGACGGGTGCAGAGTGTGTGCTGATGTACATATTATATGGTATACAGTGTGACGGGGCAGAGTGTGTGGTGATGTACATATTATATGGTATACAGTGTGACGGGGCAGAGTGTGTGGTGATGTACATATTATATGGTATACAGTGTGACGGGGCAGAGTGTGTGGTGATGTACATATTATATGGTATACAGTGTGACGGGGCAGAGTGTGTGGTGATGTACATATTACATGGTATACAGTGTGACGGGGCAGATTGTGTGCTGATGTACATATTATATGGTATACAGTGTGACGGGGCAGAGTGTGTGGTGATGTACATATTATATGGTATACAGTGTGATGGTGCAGAGTGTGTGCTGATGTACATATTATATGGTATACAGTGTGACGGGGCAGAGTGTGTGGTGACGTACATATTATATGGTATACAGTGTGACGGGGCAGAGTGTGTGGTGACGTACATATTAGTGGTGATGTACATATGTGGTATACAGTGTGACAGGGCAGAGCGTGTGGTGATGTACATATTATATGGTATACAGTGTGATGGTGCAGAGTGTGTGGTGATGTACATATTATATGGTATACAGTGTGACGGGGCAGAGTGTGTGGTGACGTACATATTATATGGTATACAGTGTGACGGAGCAGAGTGTGTGGTGATGTACATATTATATGGTATACAGTGTGACGGGGCAGAGTGTGTGGTGACGTACATATTAGTGGTGATGTACATATTATGTGGTATACAGTGTGACAGGGCAGAGCGTGTGGTGACGTACATATTATATGGTATACAGTGTGACGGGGCAGAGTGTGTGGTGATGTACATATTATATGGTATACAGTGTGACGGGGCAGAGTGTGTGGTAATGTACATATTATATGGTATACAGTGTGACAGGGCAGAGTGTGTGCTGATGTACATATTATATGGTATACAGTGTGACGAGGCAGAGTGTGTGGTGATGTACATATTATGTGGTATACAGTGTGATGGTGCAGAGTGTGTGGTGATGTACATATTATATGGTATACAGTGTGATGGGGCATAGTGTGTGGTGATGTACATATTTTATGGTATACAGTGTGACGGGGCAGAGTGTGTGTTGACGTACATATTATATTGTATACAGTGTGATGGGGCAGAGTGTGTGGTTACGTACATATTATATGGTATACAGTGTGATGGGGCAGAGTGTGTGGTGATGTACTTATTATATGGTATACAGTGTGACGGGGCAGAGTGTGTGGTGATGTACATATTATATGGAATACAGTGTGATGGTGCAGAGTGTGTGCTGATGTACATATTATATGGTATACAGTGTGACGGGGCAGAGTGTGTGGTGACGTACATATTATATGGTATACAGTGTGACGGGGCAGAGTGTGTGGTGACGTACATATTAGTGGTGATGTACATATGTGGTATACAGTGTGAAGGGGCAGAGTGTGTGACGTACATATATGGTATACAGTGTGACGGGGCAGAGCGTGTGGTGCTGTACATATTACATGGTATACAGTGTGACGGGGCAGAGTGTGTGGTGACGTACATATTATATGGTATACAGTGTGACGGGGCAGATTGTGTGCTGATGTACATATTATATGGTATACAGTGTGACGGGGCAGAGTGTGTGGTGATGTACATATTATATGGTATACAGTGTGACGGTGCAGAGTGTGTGCTGATGTACATATTATATGGTATACAGTGTGACGGGGCAGAGTGTGTGGTGATGTACATATTATATGGTATACAGTGTGATGGTGCAGAGTGTGTGCTGATGTACATATTATATGGTATACAGTGTGACGGGGCAGAGTGTGTGGTGACGTACATATTATATGGTATACAGTGTGACGGGGCAGAGTGTGGGTTGACGTACATATTAGTGGTGATGTACATATTATGTGGTATACAGTGTGACAGGGCAGAGCGTGTGGTGATGTACATATTATATGGTATACAGTGTGAGGGGGCAGAGTGTGTGGTGATGTACATATTATATGGTATACAGTGTGACGGGGCAGAGTGTGTGGTGACGTACATATTATATGGTATACAGTGTGACGGGGCAGAGTGTGTGGTGACGTACATATTATATGGTATACAGTGTGACGGGGCAGAGTGTGTGGTGACGTACATATTAGTGGTGATGTACATATTATGTGGTATACAGTGTGACCGGGCAGAGCGTGTGGTGACGTACATATTATATGGTATACAGTGTGACGGGGCAGAGTGTGTGGTGATGGACATATTATATGGTATACAGTGTGACGGGGCAGAGTGTGTGGTGATGTACATATTATATGGTATACAGTGTGACGGGGCAGAGTGTGTGCTGATGTACATATATGGTATACAGTGTGACGGGGCAGAGTGTGTGGTGATGTACATATTATATGGTATACAGTGTGATGGGGCAGAGTGTGTGGTGATGTACATATTATATGGTATACAGTGTGACGGGGCAGAGTGTGTGGTGATGTACATATTATATGGTATACAGTGTGACGGGGCAGATTGTGTGCTGATGTACATATTATATGGTATACAGTGTGACGGGGCAGAGTGTGTGGTGATGTACATATTATATGGTATACAGTGTGATGGTGCCGAGTGTGTGGTGATGTACATATTATATGGTATACAGTGTGACGGGGCAGAGTGTGTGGTGACGTACATATTATATGGTATACAGTGTGACGGGGCAGAGTGTGCGGTGACGTACATATTAGTGGTGATGTACATATTATGTGGTATACAGTGTGACAGGGCAGAGCGTGTGGTGATGTACATATTATATGGTATACAGTGTGAGGGGGCAGAGTGTGTGGTGATGTACATATTATATGGTATACAGTGTGACGGGGCAGAGTGTGTGACATCTATATATGGTATACAGTGTGACAGGGCAGAGTGTGTGGTGACGTACATATTATATGGTATACAGTGTGACAGGGCAGCGTGTGTGGTGACGTACATATTATATGGTATACAGTGTGACGGGGCAGAGTGTGTGGTGACGTACATATTAGTGGTGATGTACATATGTGGTAAACAGTGTGACAGGGCAGAGCGTGTGGTGATGTATATATTATATGGTATACAGTGTGATGGTGCCGAGTGTGTGGTGATGTACATATTATATGGTATACATTGTGACGGGGCAGAGTGTGTGGTGACGTACATATTATATGGTATACAGTGTGACGGGGCAGAGTGTGTGGTGACGTACATAGTGGTGATGTACATATTATGTGGTATACAGTGTGACCGGGCAGAGCGTGTGGTGACGTATATATTATATGGTATACAGTGTGACGGGGCAGAGTGTGTGGTGATGGACATATTATATGGTATACAGTGTGACGGGGCAGAGTGTGTGGTGATGTACATATTATATGGTATACAGTGTGACGGGGCAGAGTGTGTGCTGATGTACATATATGGTATACAGTGTGACGGGGCAGATTGTGTGCTGATGTACATATTATATGGTATACAGTGTGACGGGGCAGAGTGTGTGGTGATGTACATATTATATGGTATACAGTGTGACGGGGCAGAGTGTGTGGTGATGTACATATTATATGGTATAGAGTGTGACGGGGCAGATTGTGTGCTGATGTACATATTATATAGTATACAGTGTGACGGGGCAGAGTGTGTGGTGATGTACATATTATATGGTATACAGTGTGACGGGGCAGAGTGTGTGGTGATGTACATATTATATGGTATACAGTGTGACGAGGCAGAGTGTGTGGTGATGTACATATTATATGGTATACAGTGTGATGGTGCAGAGTGTGTGGTGATGTACATATTATATGGTATACAGTGTGATGGGGCACAGTGTGTGGTGACGTACATATTATATGGTATACAGTGTGACGGGGCAGAGTGTGTGGTGACGTACATATTATATGGTATACAGTGTGACGGGGCAGAGTGTGTGGTGACGTACATATTAAATGGTATACAGTGTGACGGGGCAGAGTGTGTGGTGACGTACATATTATATGGTATACAGTGTGACGGGGCAGAGTGTGTGGTGATGTACATATTATATGGTATACAGTGTGACGGGGCAGAGTGTGTGGTGATGTACATATTACATGGTATACAGTGTGACGAGGCAGATTGTGTGCTGATGTACATATTATATGGTATACAGTGTGACGGGGCAGAGTGTGTGGTGATGTACATATTATATGGTATACAGTGTGATGGTGCAGAGTGTGTGCTGATGTACATATTATATGGTATACAGTGTGACGGGGCAGAGTGTGTGGTGACGTACATATTATATGGTATACAGTGTGACGGGGCAGAGTGTGTGGTGACGTACATATTAGTGGTGATGTACATATGTGGTATACAGTTTGACAGGGCAGAGCGTGTGGTGATGTACATATTATATGGTATACAGTGTGATGGTGCAGAGTGTGTGGTGATGTACATATTATATGGTATACAGTGTGATGGGGCACAGTGTGTGGTGACGTACATATTATATGGTATACAGTGTGACGGGGCAGAGTTTGTGGTGACGTACATATTATATGGTATACAGTGTGACCGGGCAGAGTGTGTGGTGACGTACATATTAAATGGTATACAGTGTGACGGGGCAGAGTGTGTGGTGACGTACATATTATATGGTATACAGTGTGACGGGGCAGAGTGTGTGGCGATGTACATATTATATGGTATACAGTGTGACGGGGCAGAGTGTGTGGTGATGTACATATTATATGGTATACAGTGTGACGGGGCAGAGTGTGTGGTGATGTACATATTATATGGTATACAGTGTGACGGGGCAGAGTGTGTGGTGATGTACATATTATATAGTATACAGTGTGACGGGTGCAGAGTGTGTGCTGATGTACATATTATATGGTATACAGTGTGACGGGGCAGAGTGTGTGGTGATGTACATATTATATGGTATACAGTGTGACGGGGCAGAGTGTGTGGTGATGTACATATTATATGGTATACAGTGTGACGGGGCAGAGTGTGTGGTGATGTACATATTATATGGTATACAGTGTGACGGGGCAGAGTGTGTGGTGATGTACATATTACATGGTATACAGTGTGACGGGGCAGATTGTGTGCTGATGTACATATTATATGGTATACAGTGTGACGGGGCAGAGTGTGTGGTGATGTACATATTATATGGTATACAGTGTGATGGTGCAGAGTGTGTGCTGATGTACATATTATATGGTATACAGTGTGACGGGGCAGAGTGTGTGGTGACGTACATATTATATGGTATACAGTGTGACGGGGCAGAGTGTGTGGTGACGTACATATTAGTGGTGATGTACATATGTGGTATACAGTGTGACAGGGCAGAGCGTGTGGTGATGTACATATTATATGGTATACAGTGTGATGGTGCAGAGTGTGTGGTGATGTACATATTATATGGTATACAGTGTGACGGGGCAGAGTGTGTGGTGACGTACATATTATATGGTATACAGTGTGACGGAGCAGAGTGTGTGGTGATGTACATATTATATGGTATACAGTGTGACGGGGCAGAGTGTGTGGTGACGTACATATTAGTGGTGATGTACATATTATGTGGTATACAGTGTGACAGGGCAGAGCGTGTGGTGACGTACATATTATATGGTATACAGTGTGACGGGGCAGAGTGTGTGGTGATGTACATATTATATGGTATACAGTGTGACGGGGCAGAGTGTGTGGTAATGTACATATTATATGGTATACAGTGTGACAGGGCAGAGTGTGTGCTGATGTACATATTATATGGTATACAGTGTGACGAGGCAGAGTGTGTGGTGATGTACATATTATGTGGTATACAGTGTGATGGTGCAGAGTGTGTGGTGATGTACATATTATATGGTATACAGTGTGATGGGGCATAGTGTGTGGTGATGTACATATTTTATGGTATACAGTGTGACGGGGCAGAGTGTGTGTTGACGTACATATTATATTGTATACAGTGTGATGGGGCAGAGTGTGTGGTTACGTACATATTATATGGTATACAGTGTGATGGGGCAGAGTGTGTGGTGATGTACTTATTATATGGTATACAGTGTGACGGGGCAGAGTGTGTGGTGATGTACATATTATATGGAATACAGTGTGATGGTGCAGAGTGTGTGCTGATGTACATATTATATGGTATACAGTGTGACGGGGCAGAGTGTGTGGTGACGTACATATTATATGGTATACAGTGTGACGGGGCAGAGTGTGTGGTGACGTACATATTAGTGGTGATGTACATATGTGGTATACAGTGTGAAGGGGCAGAGTGTGTGACGTACATATATGGTATACAGTGTGACGGGGCAGAGCGTGTGGTGCTGTACATATTACATGGTATACAGTGTGACGGGGCAGAGTGTGTGGTGACGTACATATTATATGGTATACAGTGTGACGGGGCAGATTGTGTGCTGATGTACATATTATATGGTATACAGTGTGACGGGGCAGAGTGTGTGGTGATGTACATATTATATGGTATACAGTGTGACGGTGCAGAGTGTGTGCTGATGTACATATTATATGGTATACAGTGTGACGGGGCAGAGTGTGTGGTGATGTACATATTATATGGTATACAGTGTGATGGTGCAGAGTGTGTGCTGATGTACATATTATATGGTATACAGTGTGACGGGGCAGAGTGTGTGGTGACGTACATATTATATGGTATACAGTGTGACGGGGCAGAGTGTGGGTTGACGTACATATTAGTGGTGATGTACATATTATGTGGTATACAGTGTGACAGGGCAGAGCGTGTGGTGATGTACATATTATATGGTATACAGTGTGAGGGGGCAGAGTGTGTGGTGATGTACATATTATATGGTATACAGTGTGACGGGGCAGAGTGTGTGACATCTATATATGGTATACAGTGTGACAGGGCAGAGTGTGTGGTGACGTACATATTATATGGTATACAGTGTGACAGGGCAGAGTGTGTGGTGACGTACATATTATATGGTATACAGTGTGACGGGGCAGAGTGTGTGGTGATGTACATATTATATGGTATACAGTGTGATGGTGCAGAGTGTGTGCTGATGTACATATTATATGGTATACAGTGTGACAGGGCAGAGTGTGTGGTGACGTACATATTATATGGTATACAGTGTGACGGGGCAGAGTGTGTGGTGACGTACATATTATATGGTATACAGTGTGACGGGGCAGAGTGTGTGGTGACGTACATATTAGTGGTGATGTACATATGTGGTATACAGTGTGACAGGGCAGAGCGTGTGGTGATGTACATATTATATGGTATACAGTGTGATGGTGCAGAGTGTGTGGTGATGTACATATTATATGGTATACAGTGTGACGGGGTAGAGTGTGTGGTGATGTACATATTATATGGTATACAGTGTGACGGGGCAGAGTGTGTGGTGACGTACATATTAGTGGTGATGTACATATTATGTGGTATACAGTGTGACAGGGCAGAGCGTGTGGTGACGTACATATTATATGGTATACAGTGTGACGGGGCAGAGTGTGTGGTGATGTACATATTATATGGTATACAGTGTGACGGGGCAGAGTGTGTGGTAATGTACATATTATATGGTATACAGTGTGACAGGGCAGAGTGTGTGCTGATGTACATATTATATGGTATACAGTGTGACGAGGCAGAGTGTGTGGTGATGTACATATTATATGGTATACAGTGTGATGGTGCAGAGTGTGTGGTGATGTACATATTATATGGTATACAGTGTGACGGGGCAGAGTGTGTGGTGATGTACATATTATATGGTATACAGTGTGACGGGGCAGAGTGTGTGGTGATGTACATATTACATGGTATACAGTGTGACGGGGCAGATTGTGTGCTGATGTACATATTATATGGTATACAGTGTGACGGGGCAGAGTGTGTGGTGATGTACATATTATATGGTATACAGTGTGATGGTGCAGAGTGTGTGCTGATGTACATATTATATGGTATACAGTGTGACGGGGCAGAGTGTGTGGTGACGTACATATTATATGGTATACAGTGTGACGGGGCAGAGTGTGTGGTGACGTACATATTATATGGTATACAGTGTGACGGGGCAGAGTGTGTGGTGACAAACATATTAGTGGTGATGTACATATGTGGTAAACAGTGTGACAGGGCAGAGCGTGTGGTGATGTACATATTATATGGTATACAGTGTGATGGTGCAGAGTGTGTGGTGATGTACATATTATATGGTATACAGTGTGACGGGGCAGAGTGTGTGGTGATGTACATATATGGTAAACAGTGTGACGGGGCAGAGTGTGTGACGTACATATTATATGGTATACAGTGTGACAGGGCACAGTGTGTGGTGATGTACATATTACATGGTATACAGTGTGACGGGGCAGAGTGTGTGGTGACGTACATATTATATGGTATACAGTGTGACGGGGCAGAGTGTGTGGTGACGTACATATTATATGGTATACAGTGTGACGGGGCAGAGTGTGTGGTGACGTACATATTAGTGGTGATGTACATATTATGTGGTATACAGTGTGACAGGGCAGAGCGTGTGGTGATGTACATATTATATGGTATACAGTGTGACGGGGCAGAGTGTGTGGTGATGTACATATTATATGGTATACAGTGTGACGGGGCAGAGTGTGTGACGTACATATTATATGGTATACAGTGTGACG